>JASPKZ010000824.1:0-511113 GCA_030220185.1 Diploptera punctata | reverse complement strand
AAAACATATAGGAGTGTTCGGAAATTCATATTACAAATTTCTAGTGCTGTAGTGGGGATGGGTAGACCATATTTTGAATAGGAACCAATTCCGGAAACTAACCAGTTCCGTGCTACAGTCATTAAAATGTGTGGATATGCCGATGTGTTTTGCAACGGGTAGCAGTACATGACGGCAGAAGAGCCAACCATGTCAAATGATGAGAGTAAGTTACGGAATTTCTAAATCACCAAAATTATTTGGCAAACAATACCAAAAGTAATAAAAAACACTTTCATTGATCACAATCACACCTGTGTCAACAGTTGGAAGAAAGAAACAAATTTGTTCCGTTTCGCATGGATGGTCCTCCATACGAAAGTGCTCACTACAACAGAGACTCGATAGACGGACCACCATTGTGTTGCAAAATTGTACGACGAATTCATGTTCCTGGAAACTCCTTCATCACACCTGTTGTCCTGTTAATCTCTTTGCAGCGACATAAACTGTGCCAACAGTTTTTCTCGGTCTCTATATGAGTTCGTACACCATACTCTTCATTCCGACCCCACAAGAAATAGCCATGGCCGTTAAACCCTGCGATATTGGGGTCATGCAAATAGGACCACTCCGGACATCCATCTTGCACGAATCTTCGATTAGCATACTCCGAACCTACACGTTGTTAAAAGTGGGGCGGGACTCCATCGGCTGAAACAACCAGTTATTGAGGACATCAATAGCCAGGGTAAACGTCACGTGCAATCAGGAGATTTCCGACGTCATGTACTGTCCTATACGGTTGCATAAAACAACAAACGATAAACCGACACAATGTATTGGCTGTTGTACGTTTCCGGACATGGTTTCCTATTCAAAATATTTTCTGCACATTCCCCTCTACTAGCCCAAGATGTTTGTAATATGAATTTCCGAACACTCTGTATTTAGTAATACAGATTGAATGACAACATTCAATTGACAGTAAAAGTAGATTCCGAAGTACTTAAATCAGGATATCAGTATTGGGAGGAAATACAAATCCGGATGTTTTTGTATAATATATTTCGTCAGATCCTGCCTTTCTAAATAAACAACGCTAATTTAATAAATAAAACTATTAACGCTTTATATGATTTTGATCCTCATCTAGGGGATATGTGGATGGCGACCACAATGTGCCCAAGCTGAGCAAAACATTTCTTCCACTTACTTGTGTTTTGCACTCTTTTAACTTTACTATCTAACCCCTCTTGGTTAACTCTTGTTTTTTCGACCCCGACACTATTAGGGCATCCGAGGGCTAGGGAGTCTTTCCTTTCTTCCATTTCTTCTTTCCTTTATTTTCTTTTCTTCTCCAGAAAAGCTTGACCAGAGGCTATAAGATGGCAGCCCCATCACTGGTCTTGCCTTCCTTTGGCCAGCAACAAATCGAAGGGACTATTATTATGCTTTCAAGTCTTATATGAGAATTTTCCGGAAGATGCTGGAGGGAAAATTTTCTATAGGATCGTAACAGGCCTTGGCCTAATACTTGTAAGGAAGAAGAAGAAGAAGAGAAATATTTATATTATTTAACATTCGTAACAGCTGTTTAAATATACTGTATCATCTTCAGACAAATATAATAAATACAAATAAATTTGTTTACGTAGTTGAGTATACACATAAACAGAACATTTATTTGCATATATGATGTTCACCAAGAATGAGGTGGGAGAATAACATTAATTTTGATTTGAGGGAAGTAGATTATACAGGAGATGATTGGAAAACATTGGCTCAGGATAGGGATATATGGAGAGATTATGTCCGCGGACATGAACCTACGTGTTCGATAGTGCCAGTGAGTTAGTTTATATATGACATTCTTCTTCTGAAGATACAGTGCATTGAAACAGCTGTTACGAATGTTGAATAAAATAGATATTTATAAAAATCATATAAAACTTTGATAGTTTAATTTATTAAGCGCAAAATAGATTTTCTTCAAGTAAACACCAAATCAATTGATTACTTAACATTGTAAATATTTACTAGTCATAAGCCAACCTTACTGCTACACAAAAAAAAAAATCCTTCAGTTATTAATGAATATTGTCCTGGTGTCAAATTCGTCTACGTGTAACAAAATATGTAGTTGATTGTCCACCATACAGTGTCAATGGATGAATTGTTTGTATTTCCAAGCAAAGCAAATATTAACGGCAAACAGTAACAGTTTAGTAGTAGTAGTAGGACTTTATTAGACAAAAAGTAAGACATTTACAATATTATTTACAAATATGGGTCGCACGGGCAGTAAGCCGTACGTGCTGTTGACAGTCCGTTACAATAAAGTAATAATTGGTACTAGTGTAAAGAAAAATAAACAAAAACAGCAATAACATTACAATTACATAAAGAAAACACAATAAAAATATTACAATTAAATAATAACACAATAGCATTATACACTAAAAACATTAACATTACAATTACATAAAGAAAACACAATAATATTACAATTAAGTAATAACACAATAGCAATAACATTACAATTACATAAAGAAAACACAATAATAATATTACAATTAAATAATAACACAATAGCATTATACACTAAAAACATTAACATTACAATTACATAAAGAAAACACAATAATATTACAATTAGGTAATAACACAATAGCATTATACACTAAAAAAGAACATTAACATTACAATTACATAAAGAAAACACCTTAATATTACAATTAAATAATAACACAACAGCATTATACACTAATTAATTTATATATAATTGTTAATAATTAATGGTATTGCATTTTGATAACATATATTTATTCATGAATGAGTGTTGTCCTTATTTTTCGCGTTTTGTCCAGAAATTTACCGAGGTTTATCCAATTTTCTGGATTTACCAATAACTCGTAGCATGCCAATGTATAAGAATCCCTACTAAGCGTATGGAATGAATGTATGTATACCTTTCAATATCACGTTAATGTTATTCTTAATAACGTTCAAGACAAATATTTTAGGTCAAATCCAGGAACTGGATAATAATAATAATAATTATTATAAAATTATAGAATATTCACCTGAAAGGTCCGTCTCCTCAACTTAATTAATCATTTAACTGAAGCGCTATCGGGACTTGTCCCATCATCGGCAGGATTCAAAACTGGTGTTTCACTGAAGATCTGGTAGAGGGGGTTGCATGTATTGGATTCGTTTTCGTTTATCAGGCTGTCGTTGTGAGCTGCTTTCATGATTTCCATCTCATCGAGTACGTTTATCTTCGCTGGATTATTTTCTCTGTGCATTACTGTTAGGGTGTTTTCAATATTTAACATGCGATGTCCTTCATGGATAACGTGTTTTGCATAGCTTGATTTCCCTTCTGCGTGAATGAATCCTGCCGATGATGGGACAAGTCCCGAAAGCGCTACAGTTAATCGATTAATTAAGTTGAGGAGACGGACCTTTCAGGTGAATATTCTCTAATTTTATATTAATTTTGAATAAACCTCAACGGAACACATCATGAATCTTATAAAAGTAATAATAATAATATTAATAATAATAATATTAATAATAATAATAATAGTAATGATAATAATATATAATAATGATAATAATATATAATAATAATAATAATAATAATAAAATAATAATAATAATATTATTATTATTATTATTATTATTATTATTATATTATCAAATAATTACATTATTACTTACTTACTTACTCACTGGCACTATCGAACCCATAGGTTCATGGCCACGCAGACATATAGCTCTCCATACATCCCTATACTGAGCTAATGTTTTCCAATCATTCCCTGTATAATCTACTTCCCTCAAATCATAGTTAATGTTATTCTCCCACCTCATTCTTGGTCTACCAACTGGGCGTTTTCCCCTCTGGCTTTCCTACAAGAAGGTTCCATGCACTTCTTTCATTCCCCATTCGTGCCACATGTCCTGCCCATCGCAGTCTACGGGACTTAAAACTGTTCTTATTATATCTGGCGCCATATAAAGACCACGCAGTACACTGCTATGTTATCTTCTCCATTCATCTATCTGTTCATCTCTCTTTGGTCCAAACAATTTTCTAAGAAATTTATTCTCAAATACTCGTAATCTCCTTTCCTCCCATAAAGAAAGAATCCATATTTCGCATCCGTATAATATAACTGGTAGAATAATATTTTTATATATTTTCAGTTTAACATTTTTTCAAAGGAGATGGGACGTCAAGAGTCTGTAATGCATAATGACATGCATTTACAGAATGATATATATTACATAATAATTATTATTCATTATTAGTCTATTTTTATTATTATTATTACTATTATTATTTATTATTATTATTATTATTATTATTATTATTATTATTATTATTATTATTATTATTATTAATTCAAGCTGGCAGAGGTAAGACACTAAGGCCTTCTCTTTCGTTCAAACAGCGAATAATATGACACAAAGTTTCATATCACCCTAAGGCGTGACATCTCCACAGGCGAAAATTTTGGTCTTCTCAACAATTATGCTCCATGCCAATCTGTCTGTTGCCATATTCAAGTTAGTTACTTTCATTTCTTTAGATCGTTCATTGTGTCATCCTCCCATTTTATCTTCGGTCTTCCAACTGCTCTGCCTCCTATAGGTTTCCATTTATAGAGCATCTTAACCAATACTTAATATAGTTAAATAATACACATATATATTTTTTGTTCAATGCCGCCTCTTTGTCATTCGACATTTTCATGTATTCTCTCCTAGCATTGGCATATTGTAACCCACTTCTGAGGTTGGGTCGCCTGGAAGGCGGGGTTACGCTGCCCCAATTATATGATGGGTGATGACGATGGATAATGATGCGCCAGGAGAGGTCTTAAACCTAAATTTAATCTAATCATGTAAATATGATATTGATGGCCAGATTATGTTCGGAGACCGTTTGGGCCTTAAAGTTTGTCTTACAGGAAAGGAAAAATCCCGAAAAAACCTCACCCAGGAAACTTGTCCCGAGCGGGGATCGAACCCGGTCCCGCTGCGTGACAAGGCAGCACTCTACCTCGAGTCCACGGCGATGGACATTTAAAATAATATTAAAGTCTAAGTTAAACAATGAACAATGTTAATAAGATCTAACATTAATACTGAAAACAAAATATAGAAATAAAGTTAGAAAGATATTTTAGAAATCTAAAATATTCAAGTTGTAATTTAAATCCTTGATCAATTTGTATAAGCACATATACAAAATGCTGAATATAGGTGTTACCCAGGTAGAATTTTCATTATGTAGATCTCAAAATATCAATCACTTTAGATTTAAATTTTGATATTGATGACATTGTAGGAGATGATCAATGTGCATTTAGAAGAAACAGGTCTACAACAGATCAGATTTTTAGTATAAGACAGATTTTAGAAAAGAAATGGGAATATAATGGTACTGTACATCAACTGTATGTAGACTTCAAAAAAGCATATGATTCAATTAAGAGGGAGAAGTTATATAGTATCCTGCTGGAGTTCGGAATTCCTAAAAAGTTAGTTAGACTTATACGAATGTGTCTAAATGGCACAAAGAGTAGGGTGCGTGAAGGCAAAAGTTTTCGGACACTTTTGAAATCCAGAATGGGTTGAAGCAAGGAGATGCACTATCTCCTCTACTATTTAATTTTGTACTAAGCATGCCATCAAATCTTTAGAGAATGAGGAAGGCTTACAACTCAATGGTATTAATAAGCTGTTAGTTTATGCTGATGATGTAGTATTGTTGGCCGATAGCGAGGAGATACTAAAGGACAACACGCACACACTATTGAGTAACACTAAGAAATTAGGACTGGAAGTAAATATCAATAAAACTAAATATATGGTCACACATAGAAATCCATTAAATAATGGAAATGGACAGCTAATGACAAATGAGGGAAATTTTGAGGAAGTGGCTGAATTCAAATACCTAGGAACAATAATCACAAATAGGAATGAGATGCACAAAGAAATTAAACATAGGCTCAATTCTGGAAATGGATGCTATTATGCATTACAGAGGCTCTTGATGTCCCAACTCCTTTCAAAAAGCGTTAAACTGGAAATATATAAAACAATTATTCTACCAGTTATATTATATGGGTGCGAAACATGGACTCTTACTTTAAGAGAGGAAAGGAGATTACAAGTATTTGAGAATAAAGTACTTAGGAAATTTTTTGGACCAAAGAGAGATGAACAGACAGGTGAATGGAGAAGACTACATAACAATGAACTACATGGTCTTTACAGGAAGCCAGATATAATAAGAATAGTTAAGTCTCGTAGACTTCGATGGGCAGGACATGTTGCACGTATGGGGAATGAAAGACTTGCATGGAAGCTTCTTGTAGGAAAACCAGAGGGAAAACGCCCAGTTGGTTGACCAAGAATGAGGTTGGAGAATAACATTAACTATGATTTGAGGGAAGTAGATTATACAGGGAATGATTGGAAAGCATTAGCTCAGGATAGGGATGTATGGAGAGCTTATGTCCGTGCGGCCATGAACCTAATGGTTCGATAGTGCCAGTGAGTAAGTAAGTAAGATCTGCAGTTCCTGTCATAACTATGCACATTGTAATAAATATCGCAAGAGATTCAGAATACAGACACAGACTGCATTAAACACCATATCATATTTGTTTGATTACTCTCCTGGTTAAAACGGAGAATTAGGAAAATGGTATGAAATACTAGCTAATACCCGGCGTGCGCTGCTTAATTAAATAAATGATAATGTGTATTTGCATTTAGTTGAATAAGTAAAAGAAAGAATAATATAAATTTATATCGTCATTATTTTTAGATAACCCGTGCAGATTACCCGGCGTTGGCCGGGAATATTCGCATCCCCATGTACTTGGCATAAATTAGCTGAAAGAAAAAATCGTTATTTTGAGTTATCCATAAAAGATTATCCGCCGTGCGCTGCTATGCTTGCCCAGGAATCTACTTATCCCGATCTTGGTATCAATGAAAGACAAAAATGGTTATTGTGAGTTATCCTTAAAAGATAATCATATGCTGTCGCGGACTTTTCTGTAGAGTTTTTTGAGATATTCAATTCTGTGTACAATAATTTTGTGTATTTGTTATGGTTTAGGCAGCGTAAGCCATTTAAGCTTACAAAAAGCTATATTTTTTTCACGTTCTTTCACTACAGAAGGTGATTTTTAAGGGTGAAGGGCTTGAGCATTAAAACTCTTTTAACCTATAACCTTCCCGGGAAAATTCTGAATATTTTGCAAAAAGCCCCAGACAATCGGATGAATGGTATGGCAGCACATACTTGCCCGGGAATCTGCTTATCTTTGGCATCAATGAAAGACAAAAATGGCTATTGTGTGTTATCTGTAAAAGATTAACATATGGTGTCCGAGACTTTTTTGCAGAGTTTTTTGAGATATTCAATTCTGTGTACATTAATGTTGTGTATTTGTTATGGTTTAGGCAGCGTAAGCCATTTTAAGGGTAAAAATAGGGATAATCAATTGAGTTGGTGTTTACTTGATCAATATCCATATTTATTAATTAAATAAAAATAAAACGTAGTTTTATTTGATTTTCATATTTATTATATAATTCAGTGACAGCTGTTTCGGTACACTGTACCTTCTTCAGACATGTTAACAAATTATGAATTGTGTTCCAACTGATCTAAGCAACAATACAACAATATTTATTTAAATTTTTAAATTTAACAAAGGGGATTCATTCAAATCAAGTTGAGAATTTAACAGTTTTTTACTACTTTTAAATTTATTAATTTCTACAGCCTCCAAAAGATCTAACTTCTTACCCTTATCACAAATATGTAAACTTTCAAAATTTGGATCGAAACAATGATTAAATTGGAATAGGTGGTTAGCATATTTTGAATTTTCTAAATTTATGTTATATGCTCTCATGTGTTCCTTTATATTTTTTTTTCACGTTTTTCAACTATAAAGGATGTTCTTTTAAGGATGTAGGGACTCAGTATCTCAACTCTCTTGTAGCCTATGTTCATCCCGGGAATCTCCTGAACATTTTTCAAGAAACTCCATCCCAATCGGATCAACGGTATGGCCGCGCATAAAGTACGAACAAACAAACAAACAAACAAACAAATATTCATTTTTATATATTAGATTACGTTTTGTTTGATTTAAATATGTACACGGTCTTTTTAAATGTGAGAATGATTAGCATGCTTGATAGTGAATGAACGTTTCTGTTTTAAAAAAATTGCTGTCATTTTCGTTTCTTTTGAATTGTTACCAACAAAGCCTGGCTGTGAGATTAATAGCGGTCATCCAAACGGATTAGATTACTTAGACATACATTTTCAAGAGTTGCAAGTTTTTACTGCCCATTTCAATTTTACGACAGAATATAATGACATTTTTTTTTTAATTTTATGAAACAGTACTTGGCTGTTGTACTTGGGTTTTAAAGTCAGGTTTATTTGGTCGTTTCTACTTGTATATAAGACATCTTCCAATGAATGCAAAAGGCATTTATGCTTTCAGACATTGCCCTGGGTTTTACAGCTATCACATTTACGCATTCTATGTTGATAACACACTCATCTCCATTTGCAATTCAAAATATTTTCTTCTTCTTGTGTTTTAGGGCCCTTTGTTCTCGTATTTCTTTCATATAGTGTATGACTTGAAATTTTTATTTGACAATAGAATTTCAAGAAAACATGGACGTGTCAGACACTTTGAACCTGTGTAGACAAAAAACGTTAAAGAAGAAGATAGAAACTTTTGTTGCGTGTAGCTCTCAAGTCACAAGGATATTCTACATTGCACGTATAAAGTAATACCTGAGAGGAATATTCATGTCACAACGTCTTAAGGTCAACTGTTACATCAGCATTTTAAGTTTTAAAGATTTTCACCGGCCAACAGAATTACGATATTGTTACGTTTTGGTAACCGAAGTATGGTCACCATATTTATTTTAAATACTGCATTCCATATAACTTACTAACTCAATAATACCATAGAACCCATAGGTTTATAACCGCGCAGACATAAGCTCTCCATATAAACCTTTCCTGATCTAATGTTTCCCAATCATCCTCAGTAAAATGTACCACCTCAAACCATGGCTAATATTACACTCTTACCTAATTCTTTGGCCCACCTACTGGGCGCTTTCTCTCTGGTTTCCGCAAGAGTTTCCCAGCCATTCTTTTAGACCCCATTCGTGCCTCAAGTCCTGACCATCGCAATCTGCGAGACTTATTTGTTATTACATCTGGTTTCCTGTAAATATCATGCACTTCACTGTAAAGAAGTCTTCTCCGTTCACTTGTCTGTTCGTCTCTCTTTGGTTCAAATATTTTCCTAAGAAGCTTAATCTCAATACTCAAAATATCTTGCCTTTCCTTAAAGCAAGATTCCATGTTTCGCATCCATATAATCTAATTGGAAGTATAACGGTTTTATATATTTTAAGTTTAATGTTTTTTTCAGAGAAATTGGAATGATAAGGTTCCCTATAATGTAAAACAGCAAGCATTTCCAGAATTGAGCCCATATTTAATTTATTTCTGTACTGCAGTCCTGTTAGTAATTATTGTACCTAGGTTTTTTTAATTCATCCACCTCTTCAAAATATCCCTTATTTGTTATTAACCGTGCATTTTATTATATAATATATTTCTATGCGTGACCATTTAGTTAGTTCCATTTATGTATATTTCCAGATCAAATTTCTTAGTGTTACATAATAAAATGTTCGTTTTGGCCCTTAATATCTCCTCGCTATCATCTAATAGTAATATGTCATCAGGATATACCAGTAGATTAATAATACCATTGATATTTTATTAATTTTAAATTAATAAGGTCTACCATTATTGTGCACAGGAAAATTTTTAATTTAGTAGTTTACGATGCATTATACGTTTAAAAGATCGAATATACCGGTATATTCAAATTTAATATATTTTATTAATATGCCATTTACTCTCTGCTGCTTCTTTACTATCCCCAGTCTCTTATATTTTGTAACCATATTCATACCTTCCTTTTTATGTCATGCTTCCATGAAAATCTTTTCACTTTCACTCTCCCTCCCTCTCTCTCTCTCCCTTGCTATAGTTCGACGTTATACTTCTAGTTACCTTATATGAATGTGAAACTTGGACCCTTACTTTGAAGGAGGAGAAACGATTGCTAGTATCTGAGAATAAAGTTCTTAAAAAACGTTAAAAAATGTATTGACTGTTTCAGGTCCAGATTTAACTCTGAGCAACAAAAAAATAAACTTCTTTTTTTGTCTCCGAAAGAAAAATATGTGATTCTGATAGTATTTTTTCTCCTGAATTTAAATATGATATCGGTTTTTCTCCATCACGCAAGGTTTCCAAGAGAACAGGCATTTATAATTTCAAACACTTTAATATTTTCTACATTCGTAACCACACAATTTTCGAACATTCGGTCTCACCTAGAAAGTAAGAAATGACGATTTTCTGCTATATTTCGCCTGTGGAGCATCCCTCTTGATGGTCCAACAATAATCGGCTAGCATATTAAGATTTCATTTGCCTTGATATCCCTTTTCCATAGCTGAAATCTCCTGATGAAAGTATTCCCGTGCTCATCGCTCACTGCGCCAAGATTTTCCGGGAAGAAATCTAGGTTTATTAAAAATAATTATTTAAATCCATTAATTGAAATTGAAATAAAAAAAAACTGTGGGTGATGGAGAAATTCCGAATACATATTTGAAAACACGATAAAAAACTGCATTAAATAAAACTATTGGTACTCATGAGAAAAAAAAAACACGTTGACCAGTATTTTTTTTTTAGTAGTAGTAGTAGTAGGACTTTATTAGACAAAAAGTAAGATATTTACAATATTATTTACAAATATGGGTCGCACGGGCAGTAAGCCGTACGTGCTGTTGACAGTCCGTTACAATAAAGTAATAATTGGTACTAGTGTAAAGAAAAATAAACAAAAACAGCAATAACATTACAATTACATAAAGAAAACACAATAAAAATATTACCATTAAATAATAACACAATAGCATTATACACTAAAAACATTAACATTACAATTACATAAAGAAAACACAATAATATTACAATTAAGTAATAACACAATAGCAATAACATTACAATTACATAAAGAAAACACAATAATAATATTACAATTAAATAATAACACAATAGCATTATACTGACCAGTATAATCATAGCTGTTAAAGAGCGGTTAAATACAGTAATAGCAATAAGTTTTTTTGTAAAATAAAATGGTCACGTTACCACCATTTTCTCATATATCTACAGCTACAGGGAAATACATAACACTATTAATATTTTTAATACCATGTTGAACTACACTTTTTGGCCAGTTTTAATTTTGAGTGCCATATAATACTGTCAAGCAAATTTTAATATTTTCCCCTTAGGTTTATATTCTAATATGTGAATAAACCCAATTCAACCATGTTGAATTTAAACAAATACTCAGCTCTCCTCCGCCACAAAGAATATTTCATTATGAAATTCATGAAAATCACTTTCATATCCTCGGTCCTATCAAATGTATTTTATTATGAACTGCAAGTTAATATTGTTCACAACACAGTCATAATTGTTCTTAATTAATCACTTACATTTGATTATTACTCCAGGTTTTTATCCGCTATCTACAAACAATTTAATAAATATACACAAATACATTAAAAACATATTATGTAAAAATTGGTATGTATGTAGACCCGATATACCCCACACGTCAAACGTAGGAACACGCATGTTCCCTAAGCGTGAGTTTCTTAACCAAGTTTATTCAGTTACACTTATTTACCTACATATGATATTGAGTGAAATGTGGTTAGCACGTCGCCTCAATGAGACGTCTAGTAGGCAACTGAAGTATTACTTGGATAGATGAAGGTTGGTTAAATTTTGCATAGACGTATTTTTTATTCAGGCTTGCAGTTATTTTGCGAGTCTTTAAAATCTTCAGAATCGGGACACACGGCTTGAAGTCACTCCCGGAGGATATGTCCCTTGCATTTTTCTATCCTAAAAATCCATTGACCCCGGCCGGGTTTTAACCCGCGACCCTATGTACTAGAAGCCAAGAACATAACAACTACACCACCGCGTCCGACTACAGTATACGTAATTAAAAAAAATGTCCCGCGCCGTAGTGGAGTGGTCAAGACAAGATGCTCTAGTGCAGAGCTACGGGACTTCCACTGGTTCAGGGTCTCCATGGGGAACACACTTTCTCATGGAATTTCGGTAGTATGGGACCGGTGCCCATCCAGCATCGTGAGGCAATTAAGTTACTACAATATATAGCGGCTCCAAACTCCAAGCGCGACAGGCCTACCAGCCGGCTGCAAGCCTCACATCCACATGTGTTAATCACAGAGGTAGACGATCATCGAGCCAGTGTAGAGGTGACATGCGGTCAGCATTTCGGGTCCCCCAGCCGTTATAGCTGATTTTCTCAACCTGGAGTCGCTACTTACTGTAGCTACCCAAATGCCTCAAGATGCTGGGTGGGCACCGGTCTATACTGGCCGATATTCCATCAGGAAATTTATTCGCCTTTGGGGACTCGAACCAGCTCAAGTCCCGTAGCTCTGCGCCAACAAGGCTTCTTGCCTTTAACCACTCTGCTACAAGTAGCGGCTCCAGGTTGAGAAAACCAGCTATAACGGCTGGGGGACCCGAAATGCTGACCACATGTTACCCCTACACTGGCTGGACGATAATCTACCTATGTGATTAACACATGTTGATGTGAGACCAGTAACCGGCTGGTAGGCTAAGGGTCTTCTGGGCCTTTCGTGCCAAGGAGTATGAGCTTTTTTAAAAAAAATACGTGATAGGTAAAACCGATTTGCATTTTTGAGATCAGCATACCATAATTAGGCTAGGAAATGAGAATATTTTACAGGAATCCGCAGAATCATGTGTACCAGTGTAATTTATGATGCTGAGTGTACAAAGTTAACACTCTGTAAGAAGGCATGCTGCAACAATTGAACAATTCTAATGGCCGTCGTTATGTACAGAATACAAGAGTACAGCGCTGCTGATATACGAGCGCTTGGTTAGATTTATTAAATCAGGAGATTATAATACTGGCTTTGATGTGGAATGTAGGTTGGCGAATGAGAAAGAATAATACGGTGTTCTTGCCGTGCTTTCCATTGTTTTCATGAGGCTAAAGGATTACTAAGAGTTAATATTATTTTCATATACCATTATGTATAATGGATTACATGCTGAAGAGATTTATTGCTCCTTCATGGAGTAGAGAGCAACTTTTCTTCTCTGGCTTTCATTACAAAAATCCTACCTGCACAGATTTTATTCTCAAACGTCTCCACGCAGCGGCTTACCAAACCTTCCTCTCAAAATTTTACTGATGCAAACTGACTTCTATAAAATCTCTGCAATTTTGTAGAAAAGCAGAAAAATAAGGAGATATATTCGGAAATATATTTAAAATATTTGAATAAAGGAAACAGATTTAAATAATATTTTAAAACGAGAGTGAAAATATTAATTGATTGATTGATTGATTAATTCTTCCCGTACGACCCGCATGAGGACATGGGGTGTTTCCTAGCGGTAGTTTATTAACCAAGCTAAGGAATGCAATGGCATATGGTAAAGAAACATGGGAATCAAAATCTAGAACAGTAACTAAATTAAATTCTGCAGAAGTGGAGTTTTGGAGGCGTTCAGCTGGAATTTCTAGAAGAGATAAAATAAGAAACAGTGTAATTAAACCAAATATGGCTGTTCAAACTTTAATTAAGGATATCATAAATAAAAAAGGAAGCAATTAAAATGGTATGGTCATGTAAAAGGAATGACAGAATACAGATTCCCAAGATGAACACTAGAATGGGTGCCACCTGGTAAAAGAAGAAGAGGACGGCCAAAAAATTACTTGAATTAATGGTGTTTTAAGCAGCATGAGGAAAACATAATGTGGACGATGGAGATTGGAATGATAGAGAGACGAAGAGTACAATGAGAGTAGATTAATTCGAAGTTGTAAAATATTGCGAGACCTGCTTAATAAAATAATAATGTAGTTTCGCTTATTTTCCTACACATGTCGGAGAGTGATGTATGGTCAACACGTCGCCTCGAAGAGACATCTAGGAGGCAACTAAGGTATTATTCGGATGAGGGAAGCGGACTAAATTATGCTCAGATGCACTAATTTAGGCTTGAGTTTTTTACGAGCCCGAAAATCATCAGATCGGGACCTACTGCCTAAAGTCCCTGCCGAAGGAATTGCTCTTTGGATTTTTCTATCCTAAAAATTATGGACACCGGCCAGGTTTCAATCCGCAACCCTCGGGACCGGAAGCACCTTAGACTACCAAGGCCAACAAAGCGAAAAGAAGAGTATGAGAAGATAAATAGGAGGCTGTGAAATTAAGTACGAAAGCTAAAGAGAAACATTTTTTACACAGACGTAGGAATGGTTCAGATGGAAGATGGGTCAACAGATGTTCGAATGGGCAGGCAATTGGACAAACGGCTGATACCGAATCGCTTTGCTGAAATACCATTAGCCCATTGTCTAATTAAGCTTCTCCTAATCGTCGAATCAATTTTCTCATAACCAACTCAAATAACTAACTCACTGGCACTATTGAACCCGTAAGTCCGTGGCTTCGCAGACATGAGCTCTCCATACATCCCCAACCAGAGCTAAAGTTGGATTCCCTGAAGTAGTCCCCGCCCGGATAACATAATGTGGGACTATTTTACCTCTGCAAATATTTAACTCCGCGGAACCCACGTCTGCGTTTCTTGACGGTTGTATATTTACGGTGAAAGATCGCCACTATTTCAACCATGGTACTTTTTTTCTGGTTTATCACCTTCGACCTGTCCGGCATAGGTAACAACCTTTAGCAGCAATGTTACCGCCAGCATAGTTCTCGAGGTCATTTAAGCACACAAACCACTCCACCACGACAAAGTAAAGATAACATGGAGGGATCAAATTCCTCATACAATGTTTAATTTCGTACTTCCACTTTCTCCTTAATGTCGCCAAATTTTAGTTCACTTTGTTATTCTCAATCTTAAAAGTAACAAAATAAAAAAAAACCTAAAATAGCGAAATAAACCAATGGAAAATTTATACAAAAATGTTTAAATTGTGAACTAATTATGTGAACAATTTATAAAGCAGGAGATTGCATTACAAAAAAATGAAAACTGCAAATGTTTAAGGTTACATCTTGCTGATCTACATTTTCAGTTATGTAGCACAGTTTCATTTAGATTCATTAGATTGGAAAAGACGAGTTCGGGTTTATCTAAGAATCTATCACGGCAAACTTATTTGAAGTTAATTGTATTACCAATCTTTACTCAATGGAATGATTGAGATAAAATTTACTCTATTGTGATATGTAGTCGGTTATAGTGTTTTTTTGGTTCTACACTCATCAAGCATTCACATACACAAGACTTATTCCGCCATTTATTTAGGCTATGCCTCGAGGAAGTCTTTGGTCTTATTCTGCCCTAAGTAGACAAACAGGCTTGGAGTCATGAAGAAGTACATGAGTGTACCCCATTATATCATGTTAAACCAGACAATTTTCTACATAACATGATATGAGGTAAATGAAAGGAGGTGAAATGGCAAGATGAGGAGGGAACAGGAGTAGAGAGTGTTGGTGGGATGAAAATCGACAAACGTAGAACCCCAAGGATAACCCAAAAAATTCCGGGGTGGCCCATCTCCAATACTCCTCCGGAACCGCCAGGATTCCAAGCTGGAATAGAACATTGAATGATCTCCTTCCATTCAGCTGTGATGAACCCCAATTCTTTCTCAAATTAGTAAACGTTCCAATTCTCGGGGCTGGGGCAGAGTCCAGTCTTACTGCCAAAAGCCATTTTGAATCCCATGGCTGTTTAATTCGGTGGTCTAGTAACTATGTTCCTTGCCTCTAGTTCCAAGTTTCGCACGTTCAAATTCAAGACTGAAAGTGTATAAAACACTGGCTCTTCCAACTCTTTTGTATGGTGGCGAAGTATGGACGTTGAAACAGAAGGATATACAGAGAGTTTGATCTGCTGAAATGAGATATCTTCGGAGGACTGCAGGATACACACTACTAGATCACAAAAAAATGAAGACATCTTAGAAGAATTACACATGGAATCTTTAGAAAACAAAATGTCTTATTATAAGTCAAGATGGATACAACATGTTCATCGAATGGAAGATCACAGAATACCCAAACTAATGTTAAGATATCAACGTGCAGGAAGAAGAAGACCAGGACGTCCACTCAAAAGACTTCTGGATGGCGTTTCTCTTGAGGCCGAAACAGGTCAACAAATGGCCTAAATTCGTGAATGTACTATGATGATGATGAAATTCGTCCGGGATCGAAGAATTTTTGGGATGGGAAGACAAGGGAAAAGTCCTTCGGGAGGGACTTTACGCCATAGATCTCGAGTCTGAAGATTTTCAGGCTCGTAAAAAAACCTAAATCCTACAGGAATCTTCATTTATAACCTAACAAGCAAACGGCGTTTTGCCTGTGCGCGGTTGAGTGTGCCACAGCCGGCTTTGCTCCTACATAAACTCCGCGTAAAGCATGTATACAAATCTTACCTTATAAGAGATGCTGGAAATGTCGTCCTGGTGAGTGGAAGAGAAGGCCACATGGTCTTAACTCCACCAGGGTAGTTAAGTAAATAAAATTTAATACATTTTTTCAATTCAATTTTAATTTGTATTTGCTCCTAATTCGTCTAACTTATCAGTTGTTAAAACTGTACGTTTACACTTTCGTTTTTTGTTTAACACAGAACCAGTGGTATCGAATTTCTTCACAATCTCATGAATTGAAAATCTGGAAGGAGGCACTTCACCAGGCAACTTTTGAATATACTGTGTGCGAACACGGGATTCGCAATGAAAATAACTTTTACACACAAAAATGCGTTGCTCTAGATTCAATCGTCTGTTCATATTGCTGGACGATACAGTACTGCCGAGTGCCGCTGCTAGCAGATGCGCGCTCAAAGGCAGCCATCAGTGCAAGAGCTCGGGAGAGGCGAAACGTCGTGAGCCCGGTAGGTTATAAATGATGAACCCTGTACATGATGCCTCTGAAAAAAATCTTCATTACCCATGTTTCCTAGTAAATGTCTCACAGAGGTGATGTACTAACCACGTCTCCCTCATTTATACCTGTAGGGAAATAAGCGTAACTATATCAGTCTGGTTAAGAAACTCCTCACTGGAGAAGCACCCGTGTTCCGAGCGGAACGTATGGGGATCAGTAACTAATCAATCAATCAATCAATCAAAGTAAGAGGTAAGATCTTGTATATCATCGTGAACTCTCTCTAACAAAGTACTGAAATTGTCCGTAACATCATTAAGAGGGATGAAACGAATAATTTAAAAGGGACAAAGTTGTCCGAGATGTAAAACTTCTTGCCAAATTGATTGTCCAAAATTTAGTAAACACATCCATACTGGCAGATGTAATTCCCATTTAGGACGAATGACTGTTCTAAAAATGTATATACGTATAAGCTGATTGGATGCCCTCGGTGGTCTAGTGGTTAATTTATTTTCCTCTAGTCTCGAGGGTCACGGGTTCAAACCCAGCCGGGGCCGATGGATTATTTTGGACGAAAAAATCCAAGGAACAATTCCTCCGGGAGGGACCTTAAGCCGTGGGTCCCGAGTCTGAAGATCTTAAGACTCGTAAAAGAAACTTAAGCCGGAAAAATGAGACATCTAAGCAAAATTAACCGACCTTCATCATCCACGTGATACCATAGTTTTCTACGATATGTCTAATTGGGTCGGTATACTGACCGCAAGTCATTCATGGCATCTAAAGGGAAATAATCGTCACTAAATTAACTTGGTCTAGAAACTCCTAACAAAGGAGAGGCTACGGCTAGACTCAAAGGGCTATAAAGCCAGTAAGCATAAATTGATTTACAGCTGGGAAGAGACATTTTAATGTGATTTAATACTTCTTTTTTACATTCTTAAAATATTGTAGCTCAAATTGTATGATTTAACCTGTGCCACTGTAGGACGCAACTGGCTTAGTTGGAGATCCGTCGTGCGATACTGATGCTGGACATTAAAAATAAGCCTTATTTTAATTATAATTAAAGTCATTCGTCCAAAAATACATCATTTTTTCAAACACTTGACGTAGGCCTATACTTTTTATTTATTTTTTAACATGGTTTAATGAAGGTCATGTGACCTTTTCCACTCACCTGTACGGACATATGTTATATTAAGGTACAAAAATCACAGCAATATTTTACACTAAACGAATATATGGCCTAACTGAATTGTAATAAAAGTAGAATTTAATAACGCAGTAAAATTAATGATGGTTAAAATTAAAACTATTTTATAAAATACTGGTAAATATCCGGCTTGCACTGCTACGCCTAAATAAATTACATATGTTTCTATGTTTACGCGTAATTAAATAAGTAAAAATAAAAATAATTTAAATTTATATCGTAATTGTTTTTAGATAATCCATGCCGATTACCCGGCGTTGCCCGGGAATCTACTTATTCTGATCTTCTTGGCATAAATGAGCCGAAAGACAAAATTCGTTATTGTGAGATATCTGTAATGAATACCAGCCATGCGCTGCCACGCTTGCCCGGGAATGTACTTATCCCGATCTTCTTGGCATCAATGAAAGACAAAAAATGTTAATGTGAGTTATCCGTAAAATATAAACATATGCTTTAGAGGACTTTTTTTGAGATCTTCAATTCTTAGTGCATTAATTTTGTGTATTTGTTATGGTTTAGAAAGCGTAAGCCATCTAAGCGTTAAGAAAGGGACTTTTTTCAAGTTTTTCACTAAAAAGGGTAATTTTTAAGGGTGTTGGAGTTGAGCATCACAACTCTCATATTGCCTCTGTTCATCCCGGGATTCTCCAGAACATTTTGCAAAAAGCCCCTTCTCAATCGGATGGGGACGGTATGGCAGCGCATAAAACACGAACAAACAAACAAACAAACAAACAAAACATTAATATATATATATATATATATATATTTATTAGATATACACAAAGGAAGAACAGCTCCTATCCTCTATGCGTGAAAAAATAAAAATCAAGCAATAAAATGTGGTGATTTTTTTCTATCGCTTATTAAATAAATAATACAATGTTCAAATATTGATCAATCTTAATACCATTTCTATTAAATAAAAGAAAAATAAATTTTCAAATGTGCAAATAATACTATCTTGAAAGCATAATAATAGTCACTTCGATTGGTTGCTGGCCAAAAGAAGGCAAGACCAGTGATGGGGCTGCCATCTTATACGCTGGAGAGAGAATTTTCTATAGGATCGTAACAGGCCTTGGCCTAATACTCGGAAGGAAGAAGAAGAAGAAGAAGAAGAAAATAATACTATTAGTGAGATGTTTCTGTTAGTAAACAATTCTTCAGTTTGTTTCTGAAAGATGTTATAGTTTGGCAGTCTCTGACATAGAATGGAAGATAATTCAATGTTCTAGCAAGGTAGTACAATAGACAATAGATAATAAACAAGTTTAGACAATACAAAATTGTTACTTGAATGTAGGAAGAGTATTTCAGACACAGGTTGTATCCATGAATAGCAGAACAATTACATAAGTCTTTTTGTTATGATATTGCAAGCCTTTCTATACTACCAATTCCGTTAACCGGTGCTGCAAGATTCGCGTTCATATGCATGATAAATGTGTGGTTATATCGCCAGAACATAAGTGAATACTTTCCGAAGTAAAATTGTCCATATATCATGCATGAGTCCGAAGCAGCAGCCTTCGTTAAATGTTTATTCTGTTTCATAATGAGATTTCCAGACCATTTTGTTTTGACTACACATCACCGATAAGATAGTGGGGAAGAGTGTTTTGACGTTTTTAGCAGAATCTTTGATTGTAATATAATAAATAATAGTTTAGAAAAACCAAAATAACACGCTTTATTAGAAAACCGAACTAAAAAATGAAAAATAATTTTAATTTCCAACACGCTTGGGATAAAATTAAAGTGGTCAACAAAAAAATCATCTCCAACTCATGTAGAATAAAACTAGAGTTATCTACAAAAAAAATTATCATCAAAAGCGTAGAGTGCTTTTTATGGTTTTACGTTTTTTTCTTAGAGAGTTTACTTTTACCAATATCTGTTTATTTTCAAATACATTAATTGATATAGAGAACCCCTCGCTTTTGATGGTAAAATTATTTTTTTGTAGATAACTAGTTTTATTCTAGATGTGTTGCAGATTATTTTTTTGTTGACCACTTTAATTTTATCCCAAGCGTGTTGGAAATTAAAATTATTTTTCATTTTTTAGTTCGATTTTCTAATAAAGCGTGTTGTTTTAGTTTTTTAAACTATTATTTATTTCTTTACTTTTTAGTTTGGTTTTCTAATAAAGCGTGTTGTTTTAGTTTTTAAACTATTATTTATTTTTTAAATTTTTAGTTTGATTTTCATAAACCGGAATCCCATGAAAATTTAATTGCTTACGATATTATTAGTGTCTAGGCACGAATATAATTATATATTTTTAAAATTATTATCTAATATTAATATAATATTTTTAAATATTTTAATATAGATAGGTCGGTACAGTTAATCGTATCCTTCTCATATTTGTTGGATAAATTGCAATATGGTAAGTTTACAAAATTGTCATTAATATTTTACAGAATAAGTTAAAAATGTAAATATCTTTAAATTCGATATTATTGTAGTACGAGCTAAAAGTAATACTCTTCTAAAAAAAAATCCTCCGGGCCGGATTTGAATCAGATACCTATGGATTACTGAAATTATATACCACCACAGTCCACCGCTCTACCAATTGAGCTAAGAAAGGACATAATATTAAGTTGTTACAACGATGGACTAAAAAGTCGATAAGTCCGCAACCTATTATATATTATATATTATTTATGATATTATTGTATTGTCATTAGTCCTTTACAAGTATACAAAGTTTCTAGTCGATCCAATGTTTTTAATTGGGTGAAAATCGTGTTGAAATATTCCGTTATATAGATAGATACAGGTCAAGCTATTATAAAGCGTGTAATATTATACTTTATCGTTAGTGCCCTGTGCAGATTTCACGCACATCGAATCTCCAACTACTGAGTTGAATACAGGAGTTTCTTACGTGCAATCACAATTTGAGCCAAAATATTATATTTTTTTAACAGGTTTTAAATGTATACAACATTTTCCTGTGCCCAAAATTAATTCCTCCATTCATCTCCATCCTTCCAGTCACCATCCTGCAATCCTCTAACCTTCATCAAATTCATAATTCCCTCTATCCATGTCTTCTCTTCTTTTCCTGCCATTTGGATCCCGCTCCAAACTCCTAACTGGCAATCAAACTTCATTCATCCTTATCACGCACTCAAACCTTCGTAATTGTTTATTTCCTACATATTTATATTTGCTTCTTTAAAGTTCATTTTTCTCATACAATGCTGTTTCTGATACTGCCAAATTTAGAGCATCGTGCAGAACTTATAATATCCATTTCTGTAGATTGTAATTTTGACTTTATTTTTGCTTTTATAGTTCACGATTCTGTTCCATAAGTCATTCAACATCTTATTATTGATTTATAAATATGGGTTTTAGTATCTTTGAATATCTGTTTATTCCACATTCATTCAACATTACTGTTTCGGATCGACCTTTTACTATTCTTTTTGTAATTTCCAAGTCATTGTTTCCATCTTCATTTATTTCAATTCCTAAATATTTAATTTTGTTTACAAATATTAATCAAACATTTGGAATCTTCTAATATCAAATTTTCTCTGCTATCACCAATTACACTGGTCAACATGATTTTTGTCACATGCGTACCAATAGTTGTACTTAATGCAGTTTTTTTTTATCATGTTTTCAAATGTGTATTCGGAATTTCTCCATCTCCCACAGTTTTTTTTATTTCAATTTCAATTAATGGATTTAAATAATTATTTTTAATAAACCTAGATTTCTTCCCGGAAAATATTGGCGCACTGAGCGATGAGCGCGAGGAACACTTTCATCAGGCGATTTCAGCTGTGGAAAAGGTAGATCAAGGCAAATGGAATCCTAATATGCTGGCCATCAAGAGTGATGCTCCACAGGCGAAATATAGCAGAAAATCGTCATTTCTTACTTTCTAGGTGAGTCCGAATGTTCGAATATTGTGTAGTTTCGGGAAATGTAGAAAATATTAAAGTGTTTGAAATTATAAATTCCTGTCTCTCGGAAATTATAAATGTCTGGAGAAGAGCCGATATCACATTTGAATTCAGGAGAAAAAATACTATCAGAATCACATACTTTTTTTCTTTCTGAGACAAAAGAAGATTCTTTTTTGTTGCTCTGTGTTACCTTTGATATATTCAGTTTATTGACATTGGTTTTTAATCTCCACTCTTCATATTCTTTCATTAATTTCCTGGTCATATCCAATGACCAAAACAGAATAAAAATGTGAAAAATACCTGCTAAACCTTTAGTATGTCTCATTCCGACTATGTTTTTAGAACAATCGGGAACCCCGAGTTCGGGATATACTTTCTGAGATGTTTGTGAATAATTGTTTGATGTCCTGTGTTCATGCTTGGATTTCCAAGTCCACTGTGAAAGTTTGAGGGTTGAATACCACATAAGAATATTTTTCAACCGTTCTCATATGCTTCAACATCGAATTGTATAGAACTTGATATGTTCATGTATATAATAACTGACCTCACTGGCACTATCAAACCGGTAGGTTCATAGCCGCGCATACATAAACTCTCCATAGATCCCTATCCTGAGTTTTGTGATCATCTCCTGTATAAACAACTCTTTTCAATCATGATTATGTTTTTATCCCACCTCACTCTTGCCCCACGACTGGGAGCCTTCCCAACGGTTACCTACATGAAGTTTCTATGTCACTCTTCCATTCCCCAGAGAAAAAAATAATATTAGCAAAGAGTTAATAAGCTTTTCAAAAATAGCAGGTATTATAGCACAATAAAATCAAAGCCAAGTTAGAGAAAAGAGGAACTAAATTTTATGGTACTGTATTTCTTCCTACTCATCTATATGGTTCCAAATCATTGGCCATTAAACAGCACATGCCTCAGAGTATGTATGTATATAACCCAAACGTCCCTCGTGGAGACATGGGTGCTCCCCTAGCGGGGAGTTTTTTGACCATGTTATCTTAGTTACGCTTATTTTCCTACATATAATAGTGAGTGACATGCGATCAGCACATCGCCTCAATGAGACATCTAGTAGTCAACTAAGTCATTACTTCGATAGGAAAGGCCAGTTAAATTTTGCCTAGAAAAACTAACTTAGGTTCTTTTACGAGCCAGAAAATCTTCAACCTCTAGACCCACGGCTAAAAGTCCCTCTCGGAGTACTAGTCTTTTGGACATTTGTATCCTAAAAATCCATCGACTGCGGTCGGGTTTGAACCCAGGGCCCTGGGGACTAGAGGCATGGAACATAACCTCTAGACTACTGAGACCGTCAGACACCTCACAGTAAGAGCATTAAACTGGAATACCTTAGAAGTCAGACTCTTACAGATGGTCAGATTGCAGAAGTAACGTAGAAAAAGCAGAGGAAATGAAAATAACTCCAGTATTGACAAAAATACAAAGTTATACATGTACATGGCTAGAGCAATAGCACAGATTACCAAAAGATTGATCACCAATTACTCTACAAACTACAAACGTATAGGAAAAAGTCGATGAGGAAATCTCATGAAGAGATTAGACCCTACTTTACGCGAACCTGCAGTGAGACCGAATAGGCCATAAGTAGTCTAAATTCATGACAGCTAGTTGATGTTTTGATTAAACTTCGAACACGATTTTCATAAGTAATGTCACGTGTGATTTCCAAATCATTGATAAATTCTCGAGTGAATTTTTCTAGAGTTTTTGGAAATCAAGAGAGGCATCTTTTAGGATTATATAACGAATAAAATTAAGCTCTTTACTCACAAATCATTACTTAAATATAGTTATTTTAAAATATTTATATATTCAATTGTAAACGACAATGTTTGAATACAAAATAAGAAGTATGTGGTTATGTTTCGTTTGTTCATCCAATAAAACTTGATCATATTATTTATTGCCAAATAAGATTGAAATATTGTAAGAATGACCCTATTGGAGAAAAAAATTAAACACATCAAACTGTATATTATTATCAACATTATAGGTTATTAATTTATTTTTTAGGAAACAAATCAGTAAAATCATTATTTAAAAACACAATTATTGGATACACAATTATCAAATATGCGGGTCGAATGAATCTGTTTAATATTTGCTATATTCAATGTATTTGTTGGAGAGTTCAGTCACTGCAAAATAATGCTTTTACCTGTTCAGAATATTAAAAAGGAGGAGCTT
Organism: Diploptera punctata; assembly: GCA_030220185.1. Classification (NCBI taxonomy): domain Eukaryota; kingdom Metazoa; phylum Arthropoda; class Insecta; order Blattodea; family Blaberidae; genus Diploptera; species Diploptera punctata. The sequence goes on along the minus strand of JASPKZ010000824.1, from coordinate 486,597 downwards.
TCTTTATTTTGGTAAACAGAATTCGATAAATATCGAGGTGAAACACGATTGTCATTGGTTATAATACAAAATTCATTGAAGCGTGATTGGTCATTAACTCGCATTTGGAGCATGAGTTAAGTAGTCTTACTAATTATTGTATGGTGAAACATTACGATATATAAGATAAATAAACAAATGAAGATGTAAGATAAATTAATAGCTAAATAAAGCCTATTAGTAAATGTGACGCGAGTATTTCCAGACCTGATTGTCTTTGGCGTTGGCATCAGAAGTGACGATATAACAACTGAAACACGCTGTTGGTTGTATGCCACAAATATGACATAACCAAAACCCAATCTTTAGTATAAAAATCACTTGGAGATGCAAAGAGTTCACCGCACACTGATTGCACTCACGAGGATCCAATCATTAAAACCATGCTATTCTGCTGAACCCCGGGGGTTCTCATAAAAATATTCACACAATATTAATCCTACGCGCAAGCTCCGAAATATGTTACCGGTATACTGTATCAATATACCTTTTTTTTTGTAAAAATGTCATAGGCCTACAGACACAGAATTACTTGCCGCTGGCCAATTTAACATACAGTAGTTCAAAAGCACACAAAAAGCTTGTAAGGGTTTTAAAATATGTTTAGGGTTTTTTAACGCTTTTTTTTTCATATTTGCATTTGTGATATATTATTTATAGGAGTTTTAAAGATGATAATTCCAAATAAACCGACTAAAACCTAAAAAAAATAACAGAAAAGTGGGAATAATTGACAAGGACTATTAAAGACACTCAGTAGTAAATAATCGATATTCTCAAATCGAGTAGATTTAAAATAGATTTAAATTTCGATATCTCGAAGTGATTTCGGAAGCACATAGTACAGGGTGATTGAGAAATATGGCTATACGCTTGATCGCATTTTGTGACGAAAATACTATAATTAAAGGAAATATGATGTTATCATTGGAAAGGGAATCCTTCAAATTACAACAATAGATCAAAACAAAACAAATCTCTGCTTACGTGCAGCTTGGCGGGTTGATTTTTGTGGGCTAACGTCGAACGCCTCAATAATTCTCTTCCTTGTTTCTGCATCCGTGCTAATGCGAGGCCTTCCAGGAGGTTTGATTTTCTGCATCCTTCCCGTTTCCAGCAGTCGTTTTCTCCACTTCCCCACAGTCGACGGCTGCAATGCTACGTTAAACTCACTTCTTGCCCGTCTTGTGGCCTCACGATCATTAGCATACGTTATTGTCCATGCAGCAATTATAATTTGCTGTTGCATATTCAACGTCATTTTGATTAATGACGTAAGTTCTACACTGTTTTGTTTTATTCCATTGTTGTAATTTGAATAATTGCCTTTCCAACGGTACTTTCATTTTTTTTGTAATTGTAATATTTTCATCACACAACGCGATCAAACGTATAGCCATATTTATGATTCACCCCGTACTTCGAGTTATCGAAATTCCATTATACTGAAAATAAAAAAAAAATGAAATACAACTGCTGGTTCTCTAAACATTAAAAATGAGATTTTTCCATTTCATTTTGTAAATTATTGCACCATATTTTCCATATACAGATATGCATATACGAAAGATTAATTGGAATACTAAATCGTGCCGAAATGTTTTTATGTTTCCTTAAAACCTTTTTTCTATTCCTCTCCTGTAAATTTTCATTCACATTTAAAGATTACGAAACTGTTTTCTTCTAGAAGTGCAATGTTTACTGGTCACTACTGAATTTGACAACAATAATTTATTCTCTATTCTATAGAAAAGAACAGTTTCGCAGTTTTACAAAGAACACGGAATTCCTTAGGGTAAAAAGACCCTTTTGACATAATGGAATATGGTAGCGTGCTGAAATGTCGTTGACTCATTTGCGTTGTACTATATTTGGTGAATTATTTTAAGGAATTAGGCAAAGATTTATTCGCCTGTTTATCAAAAACATCTATTTCATTTCGGTAAAATAACGGTTCTTCATTAATTTTAATGAACATGTATTTTAACCCTAAATAAACGCGTTTTATGTTCCGTGCACGAAATATCCGTGGTTATATCGAAAAATTGTAGAAAAAGCACTTCGAATTATTTTTAAAAAATATATATATTTTATATACCACCAACGGGAAATTAAAACTACCTCGAGATATACAAAATTTATCTGAGTTCGACTTATGCACGTTCGACTATATTTTAACACGTTTATAATTTTATTATCAATAGCAATTTAAAAATTTAATTTAACGAAATTTAATTACAAATAAATTAACTTTCTTGTAGCAGAAAGTCTTGCGATATAAATATTTAAAGAACATTTACGAGTACTAGACAAAGGTGAGACGGTATGGATAACTTGAATTCATACTTAAAAATTGAAAGCACTGAAGTTTTCAAACCTTTTTTACATAATTATATTAGTTAACTGACTAGTGATAATTATGTCTAGATTAAAATAATAATAATATATATATATCTTATTTTATTGCATAATATGTCCTTTTATAATTTTAGAGCGTAGTATGCGATTTTTGTTTCAGGATTTTGGTGGAGTACTACAAACATTGCCGGAGAGACGTAAGTGTTAATATTCACATTTTATTAATTACAATGTATATATTAATTGCCTTTAGATTTTATCTATGCGACAGCAATATAAAACGAAACCTTACACTCAAACAAAATTTAAAGTGGTCCTAATAGCGATGCAGATTTTCATTTTGGTCATTAACATATACGTATGTTTCGGTAACATGGAATGCACGCACTTACCTGTTCTCCATGACTATTTAACTCATGCCCCAAATGGGAGTCAATGACCAATCACGTTTCAATGATTTCTGTTTTACAACCAATCACAGTCGTGTTTCATTAAATATTTATCAATATTAAATTTACCATATTAAAGAAATCTCCTCCTTTTTAATATTCTGAACAGGCCTGAACATTATTTTGCAGTGACTGACTCACCAAGAAATACGGCTGCCAGATTGTATATATAGTGCATGAATGTCAACACATACCGCATGCAGGAGTTAATATAAAACGTTTGTAGCAATTGATTATACCACCAAAAAAAAAAAAAAATAATCCTCTGTTTGCACTTTCTTAAATGTATTTTTTCCCAGGTAACAATCCAGAACAATATAATTGTCATATTTACATCATACGACATCAGAAATGAATTAATATACACTTTGATTTTTTCTCCGCCAGAGTGCATTCTTACAATATTGCGTTCCTTTGGCAATAAATAATATGATCCGGTTGCAGTGACAAACAAAAGAAGCAAATGAAGTGTACCAATCGTTTCTCATTTGTTTTCAAACACCGCCATTTACATTAAATATATAAATATTTTAAAATAACTATATTTAAATAGTGATTTGTGAGGAAAACAACTTAATTTTATTCGTTAAATAGTCCTAACAAATGCCACTCTTGATTTCCAAATTCCGAAGATAAATTCACTCCTCACATCGTGAGTCGTGAATTTATCGATAATTTGGAAATCACTCGTGGCATTACTTATGATAAATACCAACTAAATAGTATAACTGTCACAGGATTGATGATCGGGGCAAGAGGTACTATACCAGAATTCTTAGCCAAATTTTGGAATTCCTTAGATTTGGACAAGCTGTATCTTTCTAAAATTGCCATCGCTGCCATTAGAGGATCAATTTCAATTTTAAGAAACCATATTTACAAAATTTCTACTTTATAGTATGTATACTTCAATTAGGCCTACAATTTGAATTTTTTAAAATATATTTACAAATTGTATTTCATCAATTCCAAAAATTAATTGTATCATTTTGTCCTTGAGGCAATCCTCTAATGAGGAAAGTTGTATGTAATAATAATAATAATAATAATAATAGTAATAATAATAATAATAATAATAATAATAATAATAATAATAATAATAATAATAAGTTAATAATAATAATATTATTAAATTATATAATAATAATAATATTTTTATTATTATTATTAACTTATTATTATTATTATTATTAAATTTTGTTTTTAAATTGTACTTCTCATCTTCTCCAGTTATTTTCTTATTACCGCCTCCGCAGACGCGTGGCTAGCGTGCGCGGCTGCACGACTTTGATTCCAGGTTCAAATCCTGGCAGTTTCAGAGGGCTCTTGATGATAGGCCATACCAGAAATTTTAGGGGTTTTCTCGGGATTCTCCCTTTTCTCGAATTTCATACCACCAACACTCTCCATTTCCCTTTCATATCATTTCATTTATCATTCATTCATTTCATATCATCCTTCACTTCATCTCATAATAGAAAAAAAAATAGTTTTGTTGACAATCCACAGATGATAAAATATGTAAAGGTAAAGTGACCCACTACAGGCATCAGGAGGCCCTTGGGGTAGTAGGAGGTTAGGGCTCCCACTTTTTCTTGACAATCGGCACTTGATGTCAGCCGGGGTGTCAGCCCTGCGTGACGGCCGCCTTTACCACAGAACAAGCGTCTGGTACTCATTTCAGTTAGAGGCTGTGTCGACCCCAGGGCCATTGTGCCGCCAGAAGGTTTGGGTCAGTTAAAAATCCTGACCCCACCGGGACTCGAACCCTCGACCCTCCGGCTTGTAGCTCAGTGCCTTAACCACTACGCTACGGCGTGCCCCCTGATAAAATATGTGGTTTCGGGAATCTAGTGGGGGCCCACCAGGTTGCTGATTCATGATCCGAGCCTGAGTAATAAAAAAGGGTATTAGCTACCAAGGGCCCAGTCAAAAATAAAAGGTATGTATCATTGGAAAAGAAGTTGATATGTCGAACACGTAAGACGATCTGAACTTACATAACATTGTAATTTGACTTTCATTCCATTCATCTATAATATACTGGGATAGCGCAATTGAATTATCAGCTTGCAGTGCTCAAGGCTGTCTGAATAAATACTAAAGAATTGTCCTCCTGGCGGCTCCGTGGCGCAAGCAGTTAGATGTTGCTTCCTATCACTGGGGTCCAGAGATCGATTCTCGGTCACGCCATGTGAGTTTCGTGGAGGTCGAAACGGAACTTGGGCAGGTTTTTCCTCAGGGTTTTCTCCCGTTTTCCTCTGTCAAAATTTCATTCCACGACTTCTCCATACTCATCTTAGCCATTTAATTTAATTTCGTTCATCTACTCATGTGAATGTTCATCAGGCGTGATCGGCCGACACCCTCGTCATTCATAGTCCTCTATATATAAGGGTTCACCTCATCTCACCCCTCAGTTGGACTCGAGTTGAGGATATTTATTTTATTTGCTTGTCCTTCCATTTCTATCTCGTCCACCGCTGTGGTCTCTAGGTAGCGTACTGCCTTGTCACGCAGCGGGCTCGGTTTCGATTCCCGGGCGGGACAGGCTCCTGGGTGAGGTTTTTTTCGGGGTGTTTCCTCACCTGTAAGACAAATGTCAGGACGCTTAGGGCCCTGGTGCCCGAAAATGATCCGCCCATCATCATCATCCTTATCATTATCATCATCATCATCCTTCACGGGTGTGGAAAGTAACGGGAAGCTACCACACCTATAATTCCCTAGCAAAGCTGCAAAGTATAGCATGAAAATGTTATGATTGCAGTGGAAGATCTGCCTTCGGGCAGAATTTCTATGGATGGATTACTATCTTTCCAAAAACTGTGTCAGTAGATTGTTTTTAGTTTAATTCTAGTATCATTTTAGATTGAGGTACACTGAACAAGCGACAGCTCTTAATGTTAAAATGGGCGGAGAATACCCAATAATACTAGAATTAAACATGTAAGTTGTGAGACATGACTTTACTGTGAAGTGATATGTCTGTGACACCATTTCGAAATTCTATCAGAACAACTTCCTCAAGTAATTCCCTGAAGAGTAATTGTACCGTACTTGTAAGGTTTCATCCTCCTTCTTCCCTCAGTTATTTTGATGCCACTTTTACTGTAGTTCCAAGTTTCTTGAAAACCTTCGCCTGTGAAGACAAATACCTATCGTGCATTGCGCAAGAAATGCAAATAAACAACTCTAGTCGAGTTTGGGGCGAAGTTGGGTAAAGGCGAAGATAACTTTATGAATAAAACAATTCAACTGTTTTCATTGAGATACAAAAGAGGAACACTGACAGATGAAAACACACAGATTTTCAACTGAGAGCAGTTTCAGCTTTAAACGTGCTCTTTAAATTTGTACACTCTAATTCACTTGAGTTTCCTCTTCAAAGTGTTCTTTTATTGGGTTGAATTTACTTAACGATTACTTAAACTCTATGTTCGTTTCTTATTTCAATTAAGCATTCTGACTTATTTGATTTACTTGTTTGTTAAATCGAAATTTTATTTCTGGGGTATCTAATCATTAAAAATGAGAAAAAAAACTTGCTATGGCTTACACATATGAAGGGCAAAGGGAAAGAACTAGGTAAGACGCTTATTGTACAAAATGGAGTTTGAGGTGTCATAAGATTCTCAATGAAAAGCACTATCTTTTTGAAGTGTAAAACATTAAAAAATACAGTTTAGTCATGGGTTTATTGAACTCCAATATCAGGCTTACATGTAAGGAAGTATATATGTTTTACAACAAAAAGTACGGTTTTACTATGTTTAAAATACTAAATTATATTTTATTTGTGTGCCCTTCATATGTTGTCATTCACAATTTTTTCATCTAAAATTTTTGTTGTGATTATTTTCAATAATTTTAGAGCTACAAGAAATGTAAGTACATTTTACAGTAAGTTAAAGGGGAAATATTTAATTGAAAATTCATTCTCTTCATAAGTAATGCCACGAGTGATTTCCAAATTTATCTAGAGGATTTGGAAAGCAAGAGTGGCATTTGTTAGGACTATTTAACGAATAAATTTAAGCTGTTTATTCAAAAATCATCATTTAAATATAGTTATTTTATAATATTTATGTATTTAATTGTAAACGGCGATGTTTGAAAACAAATTAGAAATGTTTGGTTATGTTTAATTCGTTCATCACTGCAACGTGATCATACTATTTATTGTCAAATAGGATCACAATATTGTAAGAATGCATACTAGTGGAGAAAAAATGAAACAAGGAGGAAATTATTTATTTTGGTAATCAAAATTTGATAATTATCGAGGTGAAACAAGACTGTGATTGGTTGTAAAACAAAATTCATTGACTCCTACTTGAGGCATGAGTTAAATCTTCTTCTTTCTTCTTCTTCTTCTTCTTCTTCTTCTTCTTCTTCTTCCCCTACGCATGAAAAGCTGGCAGCTTGTTGCGTGTTCATTCACTACAGGTCCGGGGTATGGCGACATCGTTCCATCGTAGTTGTGGTCTTCCTAATGGCCTTTTCTGCTGAGGTGTCCAGTCACATACTTTCTTCACTAATCTACTGTTCTCCATTCTATCTATGTGATCGTTCCAATTTAGTCTTCTATCATATATCCAAAGGTCTATAGGTTCAATTTCACATTCTTCTCTAATAACAGAGCTACGAATTTTCTTTCTCAGCGATTTTCCTACAATTTTCCTCAAAACTTTCATTTCGGTTGTTTCATTGGTTTGTTTTGTTTTCTGAGTTTCTGTTCGGCATTCACAACCATATGTTTGAACTGGTCTTATGACAGATTTGTAAATTCTTACTTTTATATCTATTCTTACATTTGAATTTTTCCAAACAGTATTGTTTAAACATCCCGATATTTTGTTTGCATTATTTGTTTGATGGAGGATTACATCTGTTATTCTGTTGCTACTATTAATTTCTACTCCTAAATATTTGAATTTCATGACTTATTCTATACTTTTCCCTTCCATTTCTAATTTAACACGTCGTGGGTCCTTGGATATTGCCATTGATTTGGTTTTATTTGTTGAGATTTTCATGTTATATTTTGCTGCAATGATTTTAAATTTGTGCAATAGCATTTGTAAATCATCTTCATTTTGTGCAATTAGAGTTGTGTCATCAGCATAGTTTATTACCTTCAGCTCTTTGTTACCTATTTTAATTCCTTTTCTAACTTCAACTTTTAGTTCTTTGATGATTTCATCCATTATTAGTGTGAACAATATGAGATTTAATTAGTCTCCTTGTCATATTCCTTGCTGGACTAAAATTTCTTTAGATTTACTATTTCCATATTTGATAGTTGTAATGTTTCCTGAATAAATTTATTTGATGATTACTATGAAGTTTTTAGATACATTCTTGTTTTCTAATATGTTGAGTATGTCATTTAATCTCAAAGATTAACTGAGTTAAATAGTCATACTAAATATATCTTTATAGACAGTTAATCACATTGAAGAACATGCATTCCTCTGTTTAGTTTTGTACACTGAAAAATGTACAATGGAATTTAATCAAAAGTTCAAAGTAACAACTAGTTTTCGGATCCAGTAAATACATGAGTATTATTATTTGTATATTCCTAGGTTAGCGATATCAAAAGGATTATAGCTATTGAGGTTGTGAAAATGGAATGATTCTTGAACTTTTTTAACAATTCATCACAATTTCTTCTTACTGGACGCCAAAAATGATAATGAAAAAGAAAGTACACATATATACACACACACACACACACACACATATATATATATATATATATATATATATATACACACTAGCTAATACCCAGCGTGTGATGCTACGCCTAAATAAATTATAATGTGTTTTAGCATTTAGTCGAATAAGTAAAAGGAAAAATAAGTATAAATTTATATCATTATTTTTATATACTCCGTGCTGATTACCCGGCGTTGTCCGGGAATCTATGCATCCCGATATACTTGGCATATATGAGCTTAAAGACAAAATTCGTTATTTTGAGTTATCTATAAAATAATACCCGCCGTGCGCTGCTATGCTTGCCCGGGAATCTACTTATCCCGATCTTCTTGTCATCAATGAAAGAAAAAAATGTTTATTGTGAGTTATCCTTGAAAGATAAACATATGCTGTCGCCAACTTTTCTGTAGAGTTTTTTTTTTGAGATATTCAATTCTGTGTGCAATAATTTTGTGTATTTGTTATGGTTTAGGCAGCGTAAGCCATTTAAGCTTACAAAATGCGACATTTTTTAAGTTTTTTCACAACAGAAAGTGATTTTTAAGGGCGAAGGGCTTGAGCATTAAAACGCTCTTGTAACCTATAACCTTCCCGGGAAAATCCTGAACGTTTTGCAAAAAGCCCCATTACAATCGGATGAATGGTATGGCAACACATGCTTGCCCGGGAATTTACTTGTACCGATCTCCTTGGCATTAATGAAAGACGAAAATGGGCATTGTGTGTTACCTGTAAAAGATAAACATATGCTGCCGTGGACGTTTTTATAGAGTTTTGAGGTATTCAATTCAGTGAACATTAATTTTATGTATTTGTTATGGTTTAAGCAGCGTAAGCCATTTAAGGTTATAAAAAGGGACTTTTTCACGTTTTTCACTACAAAGGCTGTTTTTAAGGGTGTAGGAGTTGAGTATCTGAACCCTCTTATAGCCTATGTCCATCGCGGAAATCTCCTGAACACTTTGCAAAAAAAAACTCTGACACAATCGGTTCAACGGTATGGCCGCGCATAAAGTACGAACAAACAAACAAGTAAACAAACAAACAAACATTCATTTATATATATATATATATATATATATATATATATATATATATATATATAGTGGTTGATGGTGGGAGCATAGGATTCGGATGGAATTTGTTTAATTTCATTTCACAGATGGTTGGCCAATATTTTCAGATTTCCTTTGTTTATTTCTCAACAATTCACTGACTTCACACAATTAACTGTCTGCTAATAATTTCGCTAACTAACTCACTGACACTATCAAACCCGTAGGTTCATGGCTGCGCTGACACATGCTCTCCATATATCCCTATCCCGAGCTAATGTTTTCCAATCATCCCCTGTATAATCTATTTCCCTCAAATCATACTTAATATTATTCTCCCATCTCATTCTTGGCCAACCAACTGGGCGTTTTACCTCCGGTTTTCCTTCAAGAAGCTTCCATGCATAGTCCCCCATTCGGTTCTCCGGGCGGGATAGTTCCCCATTCGGTACTCCGGGCGGGGACTACTTGAGGGAACCAATGCCAAAGGCTCAAACACTGGACATGTTCCTAGGAACATGGAATTTTACGCTAATAATTTCGCTTCCTTCAAAGTTTTTCTAGCACTCAATTCTTTACACTCACTGAGCTTTCATTCAGAACATCATTTTGTTTTGACAAATATATGACTTTTACTCTTTCACACTTTGGACACGACTAACTGGTCCGACCCTCGCACCTTCTTATGTATGCGAGGGTAAGAACATTCTGGACACCAGTCTAGAATTCTCTCGTATACGGGATGATTCTGTAACAGCGTTGAAAAATTAGACAGGACATAGCGGATCCTCCACTGAATAATTTGAGTTAGGGAACCTATGGTCCGAGAAGCCAGACTAAGGAGATATGGAAGTAAACTTGTCTAACACGTTGTCTAGCATTACTATTTTCAGCTGATTTACAACTAACTTGTGTACAAGTTTGCATGTACTGTGCTGTTTATCTTCATGTACTGTATTTTTTAGTTCCTGCAAGGAAGAGCTATGATGACAAGGAAGTCATATGCAATATTATTGAAATATGACTTTGTTACACAAATTTGAACAATTATGAACAAAATCAAAAGAAGAGATATGTGACTTTTAAGAAACTATAAAAATCAAAAATTTTTCATGAGAAGATCTATATAGGCCTACACGTCAATTACTTATTCTAAACTCAAAATCATGGTCTCACAAGAGAACTGTCAACATGGCATGACGAAACCAACCTTGAAATTTATCATAAGTAATGCCACGAGCGAATTTATCTAGAGAATTTGGAAATCAAGAGTGGCATTTGTTAGGACTATTTAACGAATAAAATTAAGCTGTTTACTCACAAATAATTATTTAACTATAGTTAATGTAAACGGCGATGTTTGAAAACAAATGTGAAACGATTGGTACGCTTCATTTCCTTCCTTTGTTCATCACTGCAACCAGATCATAATATAAGTTATTGCCTAAGTATCGCAATATTGTAAGAATGCACCCTAGTGGAGAAATTTATAACCAACGTTATAGGTTTCTGATGTCCTATGATGTAAATATGTCAATTATATTTTTCTGCAACGTCATTTCCTAGAAAATAATTCGTTTAAGAAAGTGCAAACAGTGTTTTTTTTTGTGGTATAATCAATTGTTACAAATGTTTTTATATTATCTATCGCATGCGCTTTCTGCTGACATTCATGCACTATATATACAATCTGGTACCGTATTTCTTTGAGGGTCAGTCACTGCAAAATAATGATATGACCTATTCAGAATGTTAAAAAGGAGGTGCTTTCTTTATTATGATAAACTTTAGTTGGTAAATTTTAGGCGAACACGACTGTGATTGGTTGTAAATAAAAAATCATTGAAATGTGACTGGTCATTGACTCCCATTTGGGGCATGAGTTAAATAGTCCTAGAAAAGCGATGTGATTTACAAAGGCCGTGACTAAAAAAAAAAATCTTCCCTCTTTTTTAAACTGCAAGGCACAGATTAGAAGCCAGAATCCAGCAATGACAAATCACTCCATGGAGCAGATATACTCCCTGCTTGTATAGGAGTTGAGTGGAGTGAAGCGGGACATGGCGCAGACGGCATGTAGTGAGGGATATCAATTCTACCAAGTCATAAGTTCTATTACTTCCCTACTGGATTTTAGGCCCTTAAAGTTAAAAACGGCATTTTTTTAATTTTTGGATAAGCACTTGGTAAATCATAACCCTTCTCTGAGAATAATTTCAAGGTAGTTTTCGGCAGTTCCCTAGTTACAAAAAATATGGCATGCCATATGAAAATCCCCTCTAATTGCTACTAAAACAAATATAAATACCCTCAACCCTGTCCAACTCAGGGTCGCTTCGAGGATTGAAATGACATGAAGCCCCTATATTTATATAAGTCTGTGAACTACGAGGATGCCGGTTGATCATCCCTGACGTATCGTCACAAGGGCGGATGATCGAAATTAAACGAAATGGAATAGATGAGTTTGGAGAAATGGTGGAATAAAATTTGTGGCAGGGGAAAACGGGAGAAACAACGAGAAAAATCTACCCAAGCTCCGTTCCGTCCACCACAAAACCCACATGGAAGTGAGCGAGATTCGATCTCGGTTTCACAGCGATGAGAGGCAAGCGTCTAACCACTTGCGCCACGGGGCCGTCATCCCCCTAATAATTATTATTCTGCAACAATATATATATATTTTTTTTTGGAAAGCATGATCAAGTTATATGTTGTAGGAGTGACGAGTTTGGCTTTTAAAGTAAACGAATTCAAAATGTCGAAAAATGTAACTGGAGTTCACTACAGAGAGAATTTATGTTTTTCTTCTATGGCGTGATCGGACACACTGTTTTTGTCCAATATTTTAGATCTAGCGCCTGTTTGGTCCATATGTATATCCATCCATAGTATTTCTGCTCGAAGGCAGGTCCTTCACTGAAATCATAGCACTTTTCATGCTATGCTTACAGCTTTACTAGGGAATTGTAGGTGTGGTAGCTTCCCACACCGGTGAAGGATGATGATGATAATGATAATGATGATGGCTATATTTCGGGGACCGTTTGGGCCTTAAAGTGTTCCTGAATTTGTCTTACAGATGAGGAAAAACCCCGATAAAAACTCACCCAGAAAAACTGCCCCGACCGGGGATCGAACCCGGGCCCGCTGCGTTACAAGGCAGCACGCTACCTCGAGACCACAGCGGTGGACCCATATGCGTATATATAAAGTAAAATTGTGCTATAAAGTAAAAATATTATCTTTAATTTGCTTACTTGTTATTGTCAGCTACTAGGTGGCAGTGAAGACCGAGTTCTCGCGGCATCTAGTAATAATGGAGAATATAATATATATATATATATATATATATATATATATATATATATATATATATATAAAATACAAGTGTTTGGATTGGATTTGCCTGGTGGTGTAATGGATAGCACGCTGGGGTACCAACCCAGAGGTCTGGGTTCAAATCTCGTTCAGACATTTATTTTTCTTATCATGACATATATATATATATATATATATATATATATATATACACACATACATATCTATTTATTATTATTATTATTATTCTTTGTTAATATTAACTTCCGTAATTTCGTTCCTTTTATTAACACTTCATTCTACCTCTGTGCCGAGAGTGTTCTATTGAATTTTAATGTACTGTACTTCTCTTTCTGTTTTCTTTGGGTCCGTAACACACTTGCACTTGAATTACAGAGCAAGCGGGGGATAAGTGGGTCCTGGTTGCAGCAAGCGCCTTGTAACATGACTTAACATAATTATAAAGCGGTTACTTTAGTTATCTTAGATTAGCAAAAGAGGAATGACTTGCCAAATTTCCTCAGCATCCAAACATCAAGTTCGGTGAAAATCTCAGCCAGCAGTTCTTCGATAGTATTACCGACAAGTAGGTTAGGTAGGGAAATAGATTAAAACACTTACTTTTATGTCGTGTTTGTTATTTCGTTTCTTTTCTTTACCCATAACTATCTAACTAACTCACTGGCACTATCGAACACGGAGGTTCATGGCCGCGTAGAAATAAGCACTCCGTGCATCCCTGTCATGTGTTCATGTTTTACAATCATTCCTAGTACAATTCACCTTCCTCAAATCATGATTAGTGTTGTTCTCCCGCCTCATTCTTGGCCTGCTTATTAGGCGCTTTCTCTCTGGTTTGCCTACAAGAAATTTCTATTTTCCTTTTCCCCCATTCGTTACCACATATCCTGCGCTTTGCAATCTACTAGACTTAACAGCTCTTATTACTGATTGAAGATAATTTAAGTTAGCTCTTTGATCCAAAAATTTTCCTAAGAAATTTAGTCTCAATTACCCGTAGTATCTTTATCCTCCCTTAAAATAAGAGTTCATAAATCGCATCCACATATCTGGAACAGTAACTCTCTTATACATTTTTTATTTAATATTTTTAAGATAAGTTAGGATAACAAGAGTCCCTATAATACATATTAGCATGCGTATCCAGAGCTAAGCTTTTGATTAATTTCCTTCTTCACCTCATTCCTGTTTGTAATTATTTTTCCCAGCTATTTTAATTCAGCTACATCTTCCAGGCCCGGTTGGCGTTTGGCATATTAAAATTACCTATGAGATAAACTGGGTTAAAGAAGAACTGCTACATGTGTTCGTTTTAATGACATTTGGACGGTAACTCCTGTTTTTTTTCACATTGTGTTTTTTCCCCATAAGTCGGGGAAGCTTGCCCATCGTTATAACCTCCAACCTGGAGGACCAGGCGATTTTTCAAGGTTTTCTTCCTGTAGCCTTTGATAAACCAACGTCTCCCTACAAGAGAGCAGTTGCCGTACCTTAGCAAGGAGCCTCACAGGATACTATCATCCGGGTCAGATGAACCCTGGTTTTTTAAGGTGTTGCAACCCCCCCCATCACTCCCCATTTCTCCTGGCTTGTAACAGGCGGAGCCTAGCTCTGAAAAATGAGTCTTGTTTGGCTGGTGATAGATATGGAATTCTGGAGGAGAGCTTCTAGAAATTCAAGAAGAGACAAAATTAGGAATACCAAGATTAGAGAAATAATGAACGTTCAAAAAATCTCTACAAGTTATTGAAGAAGGAAGACTGAAATTGTTTGGCCACGTAAAGAGGATGTTAGATGACAGGTTACCTAAGATGATATTAAATTTTGAAGCGGAGGACAACAGAAGAAAGATGAGACCAAAAGAACTGTTGGTTCAAAGAGTGTATAGGAGTATGGTTTCGAGAGGATTAACAGACCGAGAGTGATGTAAGTAATATGTATGTATAGGAGAGTAAAATATACGATGGGTTTTAGGAAAACTACTATATATTGTAGAGGAATTCCTAATAAGCAATATTACAGGGTGTTTCAGAATAAGTATTACAGACATCTAAGGGTTGTAGAGGGGACTTAGTACATAAAGTTTTGATAAGGAACCCATGTCCGGAAACGTACCATTTAGATGTAAAATATGTTTGAAGATCGAAACACAATGAGCTGATATGTGTCTTGTGATACAGACTTCTAGGGGTTGTACTACACCTGTCGAGTCGAAGGAAGATCTTCTTGTACGAACTGTGGCGGTAGCAGAAATTATTGAGCACACACCAGGCCTTGTGGGGCGTGTGTATGAAAAAATGCGTCCCAGATACACTTTGTTCAACGAACAACAGAGTCGCCACGTATAACTTGTAGTACAACCCCTAGAAGTCTGTAATACTTATTCTGAAACACAAGATACACGATATCAGCCCTTTGAGTTTCGAACGTCAAACCTGTTATATATCGAAATAGTACGTTTCCGGACATGGGTTCCTTATCAAAACAACTTTATCTACCAAGTCCCCTCTCAACTCCTAGAACTTTGTAATGCTTGTTCCTGCAAAAATACACCGAAAACGGGGGTGTGGTGGTATATTGAGATATGTTGATCATTTTTTAAAAAATAATATATCGATGTCCAGAAATTATGCGTTTTCTCACTATGAGTAGGTAACTTCTCAAGAGTTCCGTTAGTTGGATTTCAAGACTCAAAACTTGACAATACTGTCAGAGTCGTCAAGTTTTCACCTCCAATCTCTCTGGAGAGCGTATATCAGCGGTGTAGTGATTGGTGCACACTTCAAATACGCCTGGCCTCATTTGAATTATTTCTGTAGCAGCGTGGATTCGGGCTATACGATCCATACGTGACTCTACTGGAGTCCGATAAACAGACTGTTTCATGTCGCCCCACAAAAAGTAGTTAAGATGGTTTAGATTAGGTGATCTCGTAGTCCGTGGAACTGGTCTCCCTCTGCCTATCCGTCGACCTGGATACGAGGTGTCCAGATGTCTCCTCACATTGGCATTGAAGATAGCTGGAGCTCCGTCATGTTGCAGCCAGATTCCGTTGCGAAGCCACGTATCATAGGTTCCGTACCTGTGAGGTGTTGTAAGGTAATGAATCTTCAAATCCATCGAACTAACACGGATCTTGAGACATAATTAACTAGTTATTGTGTGAAAACGCTTCATTTCCGGACATTGGTACTTTCATTATAATTAAATTTTGAAAAGAAAAATTAATATCAATTAAATAAAAATAAAATGTAGTTTTATTTGATTTTCATATTTATTACATAATACAGTGACAGCTGTTTCGGTACACTGTACCTTCTTCAGACATGTTAACAAATTATGAATTGTATTCCAACTGATCTATGCAACAATACAACAATATTTATTTATTTTTTTAATTTAACAAAGGGGATTCATTGAAATCAAGTTGAGAATTTAACAGTTTGTTAAACTTGATTTGAATGAATCCCCTTTGTTAAATTAAACAAATTAAATAAATATTGTTGTATTGTTGCTTAGATCAGTTGGAACACAATTCATAATTAGTTAACATGTCTGAAGAAGGTACAGTGTACCGAAACAGCTGTCACTGAATTATATAATAAATATGAAAATCAAATAAAACTACGTTTTATTTTTATTTAATTAATGAATATGGGTTTTCATCAAGTAAACACCAACTCAATTGATTAGAAAAATTTATGTCTGAACCAGGAATCGAACCGTGGACCTGTAATTCTCCAGACTAGTGTGCAGCCCACTACACCATTCTAGAGCTGTCACAAACCTTAACAATTCTTTCCACATATACAAATCTATACTTCTCGTTTCATTGGCTTCCAGGTAGGTGTCTCAACCATCGCCAACGGCCGGCTTCGTTTAGAAGTATCTATATTTAAGAATTTTACACAACCACCACTTTTATAAACAATAAACGATGTTATTTAACATCTGGAGAACTAGAGGTCCACGGTTCGATTCCTGGTTCAGACATTCATTTTTCTTTTCACAATATCATTATAATATTATAATATGATCCGTTATTGGAACTGTGTTAAAATAACAGTATTGCAAAATATTAAATAACATTGGTACTTTATTAAAAAACGATCAACATATGTCAATATAGGCGGGTACCTCATTTAAGATTTTTTAAGATTTAAGATTTAAGATTTATTTATTTAGCCTGGTGGAGTTAAGGCCATGTGGCCTTCTCTTCCACTCACCAGGACAAACATATATTACATAAGAATATAACAATCTTAATTAACTCTAATATTAAACACTAAGTAAAAATTTGATCAAAAGATAATATCTAATATACATATTACGATCTATAATACAACCAGTTAATATTAGTTAAAATTAAGACTAAAACTAATAATAAAATGTATACAAGCAAGACATATTAAATTGTCCCTGTCTAGTGTATATAAATAACAGGAAATAATGAGATATAGAAAACTAATTTTACGATTATACAATATTTAAAACAAAACAAATAAAAACTATTTGTTTATTCTTAATATTATTTACATAAATAATTAAATATATTAATATTGCTAAAAGAATACTATCAGTGAGGTGTATAAGTCAGTTTGTTATTAAATAATTCTTTAGTTTGTTTTTGAAGGATGTTATAGTTTGACAGTCTCTGACATAGGGTGGAAGGGAATTCCATGTTTTGGTAAGTGACACCGTAAAAGATAAGAATAATATACAGTGTGATGAGGCGGGATATAAGGACAATGTGCTGATGGGATCGAGTGTCAAGATTATGTGTGTCGGATAGTCTGATGAAGCGGCGTGCGTGATATAAATAATTAGGCGATGATGTGTGAAGTATTTTATAGAGAAGGGATAGGGAATGGACAGTTCTACGATCTCTTAGACGAGACCACGATAATTGTTCCAGGGATGGTGTGTAACATGGTCAAATTTGCGAATACCACAAATAAAACGTGCGCAAGAATTATGAACACGTTGAAGTCTTTGAGTGGAAATAATATTAAGTCTGTAAAAAGAGTGTCACAATAATCAAAATGGGGCATTGCAAGTGTTTCTACTAACATTTTCCTAAGGGCGAATGGCAAACAATTTCGTACACGATTTAATGAATGTATTATTGAGAAGACTGTTTTGCATGTATGGTTTATTTGTGTATTCCAATTTAAGTTTTTGTCAATAAATACTCCTAGAATTTTTACTGTCTCACTATAAGGATTTGAACTCCGTTTAGTGACACATGCGAAACTGTGTTTAGGTTAATTGTAGATAATAGTCTCTGATGACCCATAATGATTGATTGTGACTTTGTAGGATTTAATTCCTTCCAGTCCATATTTAACTGTCCAAGTCATTAGTGAGTCAAGATCCTCGTTAATTTTGGCAACAGCGTCATTTAGTGAATATTTGTCTGTGTGGATGTAGATTTGCATGTCGTCTGCAAATAAATTATGTTTGCAATGCTTTAGGGAGTTAGATATGTCATTTATGTAGATTGAAAAAAGCAAAGGTCCAAGTACCGAACCCTGTGGAACCCCAGCTTTACGGAAGGACCAAGAAGAACATAATGTATGATTTCCTATAACAGATTGCTGGCGCTCATGAAGGTAGGATTGAACCATTTCGTGGCACTATCAGAGAGTAAGAGGTTTTTTAAGTTTATGCAACAATAAGTCTAAGTCTACCGTGTCGAATGCTTTACTAAAGTCCAGTAATGTAAGAATGGTAAGTTTTCGATTATCAGCAGCTTCGCGTATGTCTTCGCAAATATTTAGTAGAGCAGTATTTGTATTGTGTCCTGTCCTGAAGCCTGACTGGAATTGATCTAGAAGGTTGTAATCATTTATGTATTCAGTCAGTTGTTTATGGACTAATCGTTCCAGAGCTTTTGAAAGAGTAGGTAAAATGCTAATGGGTCGAAAGTCGTTCGGGGTTGAGGGCGTTTTAACTTTAGGCAGTGGACGTACGAGGGCTTGTTTCCACAATGAGGGATATGTAGAAGTTTGTAGTGAGGAGTTAAAAATATGAGTTATAGTAGGTAGTATAGCTTCGATTTTTTTATTCAGTAAAGTAATATTTATACGGTCAGTTCCTTCTGCTTTGGTTTTTATTCGCATGATGGCTTTCTTTACGTCGTAGTCTGTAACATATGAGAAGTGGAAATGTTCTCTGTCGGGTTGATTTGTCAGTGATAATTCATTTATTGTTTGTTCTTTATCCTTTGGAGTAGTAGTTATACCTGTGAAGTGATTATTGAGTGTGTCCAGGGAAACAGGTAATTTGTCTACCTGTGTGCTTTTCTCCAATTCCCATTCTATTCAAGTTTTTCCAGATTTCTGAAGTATTGGTATTTGTTAGGTTGTATAAATGTCTAAGTTTGGCGTTTCTTATAGCTTGATTTGTCTTGTTACGTAACTGTTTATTGAGTGAGACTTGTGTCTGTTTTGTTGAGTCTATATTTCTTATGTGCTGCGTCTCTATCAGTCATCAAGTTACGAATTGAAAGAGTCATCCAGGGTGCAGGGCGTCGTTTCACGAGTTTAGTTTTTGGTGGGGCATGTCTGTTGTATAATTGTAGTATAAAGTCATTTAGTGTCTCAACTTTTCATCTCAGAATGCAGCGTCCATATTGAATGCCACGGCATCTGCATAGCTTCTTCAATTAGGGTTGCATTGTCTATATGTTTTAAGTCTCTATACGTAATAGTCTTTCGAGTCGGTTTAGGGCACTGCAGTGATATGCTAAGAATATAATATCATGTGCTGATATTCCCGGGGCTGGCAGTTGCCCGTGAGTAAGTACTCTGTCTGGATTATTAGTTGCAATTAAGTCAAGTAACGTCTCAGAGTGATGAGTGTGATGTGTAGGTCGTAGGGGTAGGAGTGTCATATCACAAGCCTGGAACGTAGCCATCAGTTGTTGTGTATGTCTGTTATCAGTGTCTAGTATATTATATTAAAGTCGCCCATAACGATAACGTGTTCATATTGTATTCGCGCGTTTTGTAAAGTGGACTCAATTTCAGCGATGGCTTTTATTTTAGGAGGTTGGTATACTACACAGAGAAGACATTTTTTGAAACTGACAAATATTTCTATGAACATAATTTCGGCAGATGGTTCGTTATTAGATAGATACACAATTTTAGGAGTAAGGTCTGTTCTAACGAAGGCTCCAATACCGCCGCCCCGCGACTGTAAACACGATCGTGTCTAAGAAAAGTATAACCATCCATGTCAATTAAAGAAGAGGTAATGGTGGGATTTAGCCACGTTTCGGATATGAGAAGAGCATGAATATTTAAAGAGAAGAAAATAGTTCTGATCTCATCTATATGTGCAGTAATACTCTGAGCATTGAAATGGGCTACCTGCAAGGAAGTAGGGTATGTGGACAAGCAGCTTTTCTAAAGCATTCCTTGAAGTAGTGGGGGTCGAGAAGGGGAGTGGGAAGGTTATTGTCCTGTAGCCTGTCAAAGACTGTCAAAGGAAAATCATCATTTAAACGAAAAATGGTCCGTAAAATATTTCAACAAACTTACAAACTAAACTTGGTATCACGTCACTAAGAATATCTTAATTTATGTACTATTAATAACAGGTTTAAAGTGATAACTGTCGGTTATTCACTGGCCGTGTTTGCACTAATTATATTTCTGAGGCCGGAGAATGATGCGTTGTTATTCCTTCTTTAAACATGGATTGCTCCGTCAATTGTCCACACATTTGTTACACCATATTGGTGATGCATTCTTTTAATAGCTTATACCTCATTTGAGTTAAGTCTTCCCTAATTGTAACACCACTCCCTTTCAGCTGTTTTTTGTTCTGGAAAACCTCTCTCCTTTTCCGATAGCTTACGAATTTGACGATAACCGGCCGTGGCCGGTCCGCCTTTCTCCCCACACGATGACTCCTATCTATATCGCATGTTTCCAATTTAATACCTATTTAGACGCCACATCGATAGCTATTTTGTCTGTATCCTCAGCGTCCATCTCCGGGATGCCAAAGATACGTAAGCATTGGCGGCGTTGGTACTGTTCAAGGGAATCAGTTTTTTCGCACAACAGTTGTTCTAGTTTCATTATTTTAGTATCTCCGTTGTCGGCGATTTTTGTTACACCCTGTATATATATATACTGTTTTTTTTAAACTTGTGATTAGTGTGTTTATAATTTTGTTAATTGTAATTTATAAAGCGTAAATGTAGTCCCTATTTTTGTCTGATTCTATAAATATTGGAATGAATTTAACTCCCTTATTATTTTAGAAGATGGCTGCAGTGTGATCATATGGAATGATTTAGAGTACGGACAGCAGATAAGAGATGGAGAATCATGGTTAAAGACAACATGCCGAGATGTAAATGGAGACAACTCTAAAGGGTGATCTCTTCCCCCATCGCCGTCTCGTCAAATAGTTTCATTTGGTAGCAGGCGGCTGAGATTCTAATTCTGGACGTGTTTTTATGCTCGGTTTCAAACCGATAACACATGGATGAGTGGGGAAAGCCTCTCAAAGAAAGTGAGCGTCTTCTCATATGTTTTCAAGAAACGCTTCGTTAATATCATTTTCATGGACGAGGAGCACCATTTCTTTCTTCTCTTGACGCTTCCACAGTGCTAAATGAACACTTCTGTTTGTCGAATTCCATCCGACGTGTTGTTAACAAGACTAGGAAATGAAGAAATAACTCCAACTCAATTGACGTTTTTCCTACTACAGTATTCCTTGCATGTACGGGAATAGCAGTGAGGATTGTACGAGCAGGATCATAATAATAATAATAATAATAATAATAATAATAATAATAATAATAATAATAATAATAATAATAATACTTTATTTATTCTGGCAGAGTTAAGGCCATAAGGCCCTCTCTTCCACTCAACCAGCACAAATACAAATAAATATTTGACAAATATAGATATACACTATACTAATTATAAACAGTTAAAGATACAATAAATGTAGCAATGTAAATGTCATGTACAAACAACATTTTATAGGGTAATAACAATAATGATACGATAATAATAATAATAATAATAATAATAATAATAATAATAATAATAATATAAATAAGATACATTATTAAATGCAATAAAAATTCCACTCTAATCAAATTAATTTTACGTACTATCTCTGCTAAAATAATATTCACTTCAGATGTGATTTTGTTGTATCGGCTATTTACAGTAGAGTTTTCATGTAGCTGTTCACATAAATTATATATTTACCGGTAAGTTAAGCTTAATCTAATCGGCCGCGGTGGACTAGTGGTTATGCTCCTTGCCTCTGATCCCGAGGGTCGCGGGTTCAAACCCGGCCGGGGTCAATGGATTTTTTGGATGGAAAAATCCAAGAAGCAAGTCCTCCGGGAGGTAATTTAAGTCGTGGGTCCCGAGTCTGAAGATTTTCAGGCTCGTAAAATATCCTTAAGCCTGAATGAAAAGGCCTCTAAGCAAAATTTACCGAATTTTCCCGTCCTAGTACTACCTTGGTTACCTAGATGTCCGTATGAGGCGGAACGCTGACCACGGACCATTCAAATAACATCTATACGAAAACAAGTGTAACTAAATTACTATGGTCCAAATTCTTCCCCGTAGGGGGAGAGCGCCTAAATCTCTGTTAAGGGAAATATGGGCTTACAAGAAGAATAAGTTAAGCTTAATTCCCTTTATATGTCAGCGAGTCACATGTGGTTGGCACATCCCTTCAATGAAATGTCTAGTACGTAATTATGTTATTACTTAGATGAGAAAGGACGATTACATTTTTCTCAAAGTCTCTAATTTAGGCATCAGATTCTTTTAAGAGCCCGAGTATCATAATATTCGAAAGGTCTTGCCCCTTGGATTTGTTCATTAAAAAAAAACATTTGAATCCTAGACCCTCGGGACCATGGGCAATGAAATTAACCCCTGGACCATCGAGGTCTATTGTATATATATATATATGGTATGATAAGAAAAATAAATGCCTGGACGGGATTCGAACCCGGATCTCTGAGTCTGTACCTCAGTGTGATATCCATTATACCACCAGGCGAATCCAATTCAAACATTTATTTCTCTTATATATGTATTATATTCTCCATTATTACTAGATGTCGCGAGAACATATATATATATATATATATATATATATATATATAAACTAATTCATTGACACTATTGAACACGTAGTTTCATGGCCTGGGGATATAAGCTTTCCATACATCTCTATCATGAGCTAATGTATAATACACTTCCCTCAAATCATGGTTAATATTATTCTCCCACCTCATTCTCGGTCTACCAACTGAGCGTTTTTCATACTAGAAGTATCCATGACCGTCTTTCATTTTTCATTCGCGCTACATTTCCTGCCCATCGCAGTCTACGATACTTAATTCTTCTTATTATATCTAGTTTCCTGTAAAGATTCTACAGCTCACTGTTATGTAATCTTCTCGTTTGGCGGTCTGTTCATCTCTCTTTGATACAAATATTTTTCTAAGATTTCATTGCCAAGTACTCGTAATCATTTATCCTCCCTTAAAATAAGAGTCCATGTTTCTCATCCATGTAATACAACCGGGAAAATAACAGTTTATTTATTTTCAGTTTATAATTTTTTTGAGAGGAATTTGGACGACCATATTCTCTGTAAATTATAATGAGATGCATTTCCAGAATTGAGCCTATATTTAACTTATTTGTGCATCTCATTTCTATTTGTAATTATTGTTCCTAGATATTTGAATTCAACCACTTCTTCAAAAATTCCCATATTTATCAATAGCTGTTTACAGAGAACCTTGACGTCCCAACTCATTTCAAAAAACGTTAAACTGAAAATATATAAAACTATTATTCCACCAGATATTTTATATGGATGCGGAACATGGACTATTACTTTAAGGGAGGAATGGAGATTACGAGTATTTAAGAATAAAGTTGTTAGGAAAAATTTTGGACCAAAGAGATGAACAGACAGGTGAATGGAGAATGCTACTCAACAATGAAGTACATGGTCTTTATAGGATGACAGATATAATAAGAACAGTTAAGTGTCGTAGACTGCGATGGGCAGGACATGTGGCACGTATGGGGAATGAAAGACGTGCATGGACGCTTCTTCTAGGAAAACCAGAGGGAGAATGCCCAGTTGGTAGACCTAGAATGAGGTGGGAGAATAACATTAACTATGATTTGAGGGAAGTAGATTAGCCTATACGGGAAATGATTGGAAAGCATTAGCTCAGGATAGGGATGTATGGATTGCTTATATCCGCGCGGTCATGAATCTACGGGTTCAATAGTGCCAGTGAGTTAGTTAGTTAGTTTGTCAATAGCTGTGCATTTCCATTATATAGTGAATTTGAGGTGACATTAAATTCTCCATGAAAATTACTGTAATTTGTAACTGTGAAACAGTAAAAAAAAATTCGCTTTCGTAAAAGTTTGGAATACGGGCAAAGAAATATGGATGTTGTGCAACAAAATGTACGTTCTCTAGGTTTCAAGTGACTATTTAGCTCATGCCCCAAATGGGAGTCAATGACCAATCACATTTCAATGATTTTTTTTATTTAATACCAATCACATTCGCGTTTCGCCTAAAATTTACCAACTAAAGTTTATCATAATAAAGAAAGCACCTCCTTTTTAACATTCTGAATAGGTCGTAGCATTATTTTGCAGTGACTGACTCTCGAAAATACGGCTACCACATTGTATACATAGTGCATGAATGTCAACAAAAAGCGAATGCGAGAGATAATATAAAAACATTTGTAAGAATTGATTATACCACAAAAAAAAGAAGGAAACCAGAGTTTTCACTTTCTTAAACGAATTATTTTCCAGGAAATGACGTTGCAGAAAAATATAATTGATATATTTACATCATAGGACATCAGAAAATAATTAATACCTATTAAATTGTTTATAATTGTTTCCACTAGGGTGCATTCTTACAACATTGCGGTCCTTAGGCAATAGATAATTAGATCCGGTAGCAGTGTGAACAAAAGAAGCAAATGAAGACTACCAATCGTTTCACATTTGCTTTCAAACATCGCCGTTTACATTAAATATATACATATTTTAAAATAACTATAGTTAAATAATGATTTGTGAGTAAACAGCTTAATTTTTAAATGGTCCTAACAAATGCCACTCTTGATTTCCAAATTCTCTAGATAAATTGGAAATCACTCGTGGCATTACTTATGAAAAGTGACTTGCCCGTATTTTCCCTTTACCTTCCAGATATATATATATATATATATTTATATATTTATATATATATATATATATATGTATGTGTGTGTGTGTGTTTTAAGAAGATCAGCTGGAAAATCTAGAATGGATAGAATACGAAATAAAGAAATAAGGGAAATTATGGGTGTACAAGAGGAGCCGGACATCATAGAAAAGAAAAGATTGCAGTGGTATGGTCATGTCAAACGAATGCCAGAGCAAAGATTGCCAAAAATTGTTATGGAATGGATTCCAATGGAAAGGAGGAAGAGAGTAAGACCGAAGAAAACTTGGATAGAAGGGGTACAAGCAGCTATGAATATCAGAGGAATGGTGGATGATCAATGGATGGATAGTAAGGAATGGCGTTTGGTTTCCGGAAGACGGCGGCAGCTGCCATGATACCGGATGATGATATATTTATTGGTGTTCAGCATTTAGTATCGATGAAGATATGTGAAAAAGATAATAAAAATCTAGTCAATTCAAATACCTTTGGAGTTTCCTAAAATCTTATGTTCGTCATGAATCTCAATAGTTGCAAATTTACCTCACACCACATGGAGTACCGCTTAACCGACATTTTGAATGACTGATTTATAAAACTGCGTACAAAAAAATTTAGCTAACATTCCATGTTCCTAGGGAACATGTCCCTGTGTTTGAGCCTTTGGCATGGGTTCCCTGAAGTAGTCCCCGCCCGGAGAACCGAATGGGGGACTATTTGACCTCCGGAAAATTTTACCCCAGATGAACCCATGTCCGCATTTCTTGACGGTTGTATTTTTACGGTGAAAGATCGTGACTCTTTCGCCCAAGGTACTTTTTTCCGTCTGGCTTATCACCTTCGACCAGTCCGGCATGGGTAACCCTATCGGCAGCAATGCTACCACCGGCATAGCTTTCAGGATCATTTAAGCACGCAAACCACTCCACCACGACAAGGTAAAGATACCATGGGTGCGAAACATGGACTCTTAATTTAAAGGAGGAAACGAGATTACGAGTATTTGAGAATAAAGTTCTTAGGAAAATTTTTGGACCAAAGAGAGATGAAGGGACAGGTGAATGGAGAAGACTACATAACAATGAACTACATGGTCTTTATAGGAAGCCAGATATAATAAGAACAGTTAAGTCTCGTAGACTGCGAAGGGCTGGACATGTTGCGCGTATGGGGAATGAGAGACGTGCATGGAAACTTCTTGTAGGAAAGCCAGAAGGAAAACGCCCAGTTGGTAGACCAAGAATGAGGTGGGAGAACAACATTAACTATGATTTGAGGGAAGTAGATTATATAGGGAATGATTGGAAAGCATTAGCTCAGGATAGGGATGTATGGAGAGCTTATGTCCGCGCGGCCATGAACCTACGGGTTCGATAGTGCCAGTGAGTAAGTAAGTAAGTAACAAATTTAGCTGCATGGAAGCATACGTAATATGCTGCACTAGGTACGTAATGAATTATTGAAATATTAACGCTACTAAAGCTTTATTAAGTGTAGAATATTCGAGGAAGTATGAATTGATTCGTGTTACATGTAATTATTGATTGTTGTCAGTCTCGTAGTGTAATTATAGAACACAGGTGACCCAATTTAGCGGAGTTGTTTCTAAAAAGCGAAGCGCAATTGTAGATTTAGAATAGATTTATTTAGATTTATTTAGCCTGGTGGAGTTAAGGCCATGTGGCCTTCTCTTCCACTCACCAGAACAAACATATGTTACATATGAATACAAAAAAAATTACAATAATAGTCATATTAAACAGGACTAACATATGTTATATATATACAAAAAAATTACAATAATAGTCATATTAAACAGGACAAACATATGTTACATATGAATACAAAAAAATTACAATAATAGACATTGAACAATTAATTATCTGTCATATTGAATAATAATGAAAATAATGTCTAATAATACAATGAAACTAAATACAATTAAAATTAAATTAATGATACAATGAATAAAAATAAGGAATAACAGCTCGAATCTACTATACGTAAAAAGAAAAGAAAAAATACAAAGAAAGTAATAAACTACAATGAATTAATCTACGCTTTTTATACAAGGCATTAGGTAAATATATTAACAAATCCTAAGTCTATTTTTATTAAATAATGCAAAAACGCATTATTAATTCTTAAAAAGTGATATTAGTGAGTTGTTTCTGTTAGTAATTTTGTATTCATTATGTGGAGATTGTTGTTAATTAACAGAATACCAGGTTACCTGCTCCGGATTTGCCATTACACAGTGCTATCGCCAGGCTGCCATCACATTCCATGATATAAATAGACTAAGTCTTATAGAACCGTATCAAATGAAGAACTCTGTGTAATAACAGCACAAATACCAATAACAATCAAAATTGAAGAGGCTGGAATACTCTATCAATATACAAGGAAGATCGGAGTAGAAACATATCTCGTCGACAACAATATGGAACCGAAATATTGGCCACATCCTGCATTGGCAATTAAAGTAATCACAGAAAATGAAGACACCGGCAGCACAATTCAGATATATACAGACGGCAGCAAGAGCAATGAAGGAGTAGGATCAGGGGTGGCTATATATAAACACAAAACTCTAATAAAAACATGTAAATGCAAACTAAATGAAAAATGCACCAACAACCAAGCCGAATAGCTAGCAATACTAAAAGCTCTGCAATCCTTGGAACACATGGAACGGGAAGGGAGAACAGCGAACGTGTATACAGACAGTTACATCACATTAGACTCACTAAGAAATCACAAAATTCATTCATACTTGATTGAAGAAATCAGACGACAAGTATCATCTATGCAGCGGGACAACTGGATAATAAACTTCAAATGGGTGAAGGCCCACATCGGGATCCAAGGGAATGAGTTGGCGGACCAATTGGCTAAAGAAGCCGCAGCGAGCAGAGATCTAGAGGAGAGCTACAAGAAGATTCCGAAAAGTGTAGTGTTCAGTGATCTGTGCAAAACAAGCGTACAAAATTGGCAAAATGAATGGGAAAAACCACTAAGGGCCAAGTAACCAAATCTTTCTTTCCCAAAATACACGATAGGCTAAAATTAAAACTCAAACTGGCATATAAATTAACTATAATGCTAACAGGTCATGGGAACATCAGATCCTATCTAAATATATTCAAAATAATAGAAAACCCAAATTGTCCCTGCTGTGACAAAGTGAAAGATATAAAACACATATTACAGGAATGTAAATTATTAGATAAAGAAAGAGATAAACTCAAATCAGTAGTTTTAAGAAACCAGAATTAGCCAATTAAGAACAATGAACTCATTGACACTTACAATAAGGAATTTTCAATATTTTCAAATTCAATTAAATTTGATACACTTTAGGTTAAGTAAAACATAGAACAATAGTATTGTATATAGTTAACCATCTAGCTTTAAGTAAGATAATCTAATTGTAAACACTGTTTAATTTTATAGTTGTATAATAAGAACACCACAATGCATGTAGTATTACTCCACGTAATGGAGCATGCAGTTGAATAATAAAATAAATTTAAAAAAATAATCAATTGAGTTGGTGTTTACTTGATGAAAATCCATATTTATTAATTAAATAAAAATAAAACGTAGTTTTATTTGATTTTCATATTTATTATATAATTCAGTGACAGCTGTTTCGGTACACTGTACCTTCTTCAGAAATGTTAACAAATTATGAATTGTGTTCCAACTGATCTAAGCAACAATACAACAATATTTATTTAATTTTTTTAAATTTAACAAAGGGGATTCATTGAAATCAAGTTGAGAATTTAACAGTTTGTTACAACTTGATTTGAATGAATCCCCTTTGTTAAATTTAAAAATTTAAATAAATATTGTTGTATTGTTGCTTAGATCAGTTGGAACACAATTCATAATTTGTTAACATTTCTGAAGAAGGTACAGTGTACCGAAACAGCTGTCACTGAATTATATAATAAATATGAAAATCAAATAAAACTACGTTTTATTTTTATTTAATTAATAAAAAAAATAGACTAAGTCGTATTTCAGATGTGTTTAATACATAAATATGGTCCAGGTAAAAACGAAGTAATAAATAATATGAGTAACAAATCATTAACTATGATAGAGACAGAGAGTTAGAAACCAAATTGATCAAATTTCAGTCAATACGTGGAACAATAAATAGTACTGTTGATAATGAAACCCGAAGAGACACAACATTAAAATTTTGTAAGACTATTCAACTTATGCCCCAAATGGTAGTCAATTAACATTTCAATAAATTTTGTTTTACAACCAATGACAGTCCTTTTTCACCTCGCTATTTATCAATTTATCTTTATCAGCTCCTGCTTTTGTCAAAAAGAAACTCCTCCTTTTTAAATATTCTCAACAGGACAGAGAATTATTTTTCTCCAACAAATACATTAAATATAGCAAATAATGAAGAGATTCCTTGATTTTACTGAGTTTTTACTAAAAAAATAAATGAATAACCTGTAAATATTGATTATAATATAAAGTTTGATGTGTTTCATTATTTCCCCCTAGGGTGCATTCATACAATATTGCGGTCCTATTTGGCAATAAATAATATGATCAAGTTGCAGTGAATATACATAACCTCACATTTCTTATTTGTTTTCGAACATCGTCGTTTACATTAAATATATAAATATTTTAAAATACCGGTAACTATTTAAATAATGATTTTTCAGTAAACAGCTTAATTTTATTCGTTAAATAACCCAAACAAATGTCACTCTTGATTTCCTAATTCTCTAGATAAATTCATGAGTCACTCATGAATTTATCTAGAGGATTTGGAAATCGCTCGTGACATTACTTATGCTAGAGACAGAGACTGAACACATTTTAATCAGTATATTTGACAATAAATAGAAATATCCACAATAAAACCCGAAGAGACAAAAAATTAAAGTTTTATAAGGAAATGGCTATGCCTGTATTAATGTTCGGTAGTGAGTCTTGGATAATGCACAAAAGAGAAGTAAGATTCAATCGGCCGAAAGAAGGTTCCTTCATAGGGTAAAAGGCTGCACAAAAATTAATTTGAAGAAATGAAAATATAGGAACTTAAAATGGAAAATAGAGGAATATAAAGACAATTGGAAAACCCACCTGGATCGTATGAATAACGAAACAATCCCAGCACTAACGTATAACTATCAACCTCAAGGAAGAAAAAATGTGGGACGCCCGAGGTTCTAACAGCTTGAAGACGGAATAGGCAAGATTGCCTAATATATTCAAGGAAGAAGTTAATAATGATGAATAAATCATTAAACATGTTCTATCGTCTTTATAGCACAGTGTTTTAATTGTAAATTTTGGCAATCGCGCTTGTGTGTGATATGTGTATGACCCTATCGATTTCCAAACAGATTAACTCGCATTACGAATTGTGGTAATTTGTTTTAGTTATACCAAAGAGCGATAACATGAATTAAAATTGGGGAAAGTACATGGTCGTACTAGTAGAAAAGTGGTTATGACAAGAGAAATGTCAACCTACCTTGAAATTTCTTCCAGGGAAATATTTTGATTTACCAAGGCCACGTCCAAAAAATTCTGCCGTTTTTAACTGCAAAGCATCAATATCCAACACTAAATCTGTCATTTAAACTATAGGGAAGAAATACAAGTCTAGAATTGGTAGATTGGATAACCCTCACTATCTGCTGTCCGCGCCGCGTTCCGCCTCATTTCACTCAACCCTTATTCATGCAGGTATTCCATCTGCTCCGTACAATGGTATGTTATTGCTGGATTCTAGCTACGATATCAGTGCCCTGTAGTTAAAAACAGTAAGTAGATTTTTGGACACGGTCTTGGTACATCACTACGCTTCTCTGGGAGAATTTTTAAGGTAGGTTTGGGCATGCAATGGTTGAGAGTTCCCTTGTGAAATTAAAATTCGCGGGTAACCTTCAATTTAATTTTTAGCGAATTCCGAATGAATGAAGACATTAAGTTTGTACCCAATGCAACATTTTTATTAAAATACATAATTCTTTACAGCTAATGAAAAATGAGGGAAATTTTGAAAAGTGGCTGAACTCAAATACTACGAACAATAATCACAAACAAGAATGAGATGCACAAAGAAATTAAACATAGACTCAATTCTGGAAATGCGTGCTATTATGCATTACAGAGACTCTTGACTTCCCAACTCCTTTAAAAAAACGTTAAACTGAAAATATATAAAACTATTATTCTACCAGTTGTATTATATGGTTGCGAAACTTGGACCCTTACTTTAAGGGAGGAAAGGAGATTACGAGTATTTGAGAATAAAGTTCCTAGGAACATTTTTGGAGAAGACTGCATAACAGTGAATTACATGGTCTTTATAGGGGGCAAGATATAATGAGAACAGTTAAGTCTCGTAGACTGCGTTGGGCATGACATGTGGCACGAATAGGGAATGAAAGACGTGCATGGAAGCTTTCTGTAGGGATACCAGAGGGAAAACGCCCAGTTGTTAGACCAAGAATGAGGTGGGAGAATAATATTAACCACGATTTGAGGGAAGTAGATTATACAGGGGGTGATTGGAAAATATTGGCTCAGGATAGGGATATATGGAGAGCTTATGTCCGCGCGGCCATGAGCCCACGGGTTCGATAGTGCCAGTGAGTTAGTTAGTTACATAATCCTTCTTTGAACCAACTTGGTAGACACCGAAAATGACATATATATATATATATATGGGCATACCGTAGCGTAGTTGGTCAAAGCAATGCGCTACAAGGCGATAGGTCTAGGGTTCGAACCCCAGAGCGATCAGGAATTTTAAAATGACCCAAACTCTATGATGACACTGTGCTCTGGGATCGACTCAGCCTCTAACGTAAATGAATACCAAGCGCTATTCCCGGGGGTAAAGGTTGCCGTCGCCCTGGGCTGATAACCGGGCTGACATCAAGTGCCGAATGTCTAGAAACGTGGAATCCTTAACCTCCTACTACCCCGATGACATTCTAAGGCCTGTAGTGAGTTCATTTTATGTAGCAATGGAAAAATCATCTTTTAACAAGAAGTGAAGCATTTTGTGTGGACGTATGGCAAGAAAATAACGGAAGAGGCTTTGTGAAGTGTTTTTGTGGAGTGTAGCATTGTATGGTGCAGAGTCCTGAGAATTTATGACGGAATGAGGAAAAGCGACTGGAAATATTTGAGATGTTGATATGGAGGAGGATGGAGCATATAAAATGGACAGACAAAATAAAAAAATAAAGTTATGCTAGACAGAGTGGGTGAGGGAAGAACAATGTTGGAACTCATAAACAAGAGGAAAAGATATTGGATTGGCCAGTGGCTAAAAAGGAACTACGTGCTGACGGATGCCCTAGAAGGAAAGAACAACGGAAAGAAGATTAGAGGCATAAGAATACTGCAGATGATAAACTATATTAAAATAAATGGTTTGTACACGAATACAAAGAGGAAGGCTGAGTTAAGGAAAGAGTGGAGAATGCTGAGTTTGCAGTGAAATACCTGCTCTTGGTCAGAACACTATGTACATATATATATATATATATATATATATATATATATATATATGAATAATTTTACATATCTAGGATGCAATATCTCATATGAAGAAGAAAAGGATGTAAATGCAAAAATATCTAAATTTTTAAGAATTTTAGGGTTAATAAATTCTATCTTCAAGCCACAGTTAGTGCAAAAGCATTCAAGACTGAAAGTATATAAAACACTGGCTCTTCCAACTCTTTTGTATGCACAAAAAAAATGAAGACATCTTAGAAGAATTACACATGGAATCTTTAGAAAACAAAATTTCTGATTATAAGTCAAGATGGATACAACATGTTCATCGAATGGAAGATCACAGAATACCCAAACTAATGTTAAGATATCAACCTGCAGGAAGAAGAAAACCAGGACGTCCACTCAAAAGACTTCTGGATGGTGTTTCTCTTGAGGCCGAAACAGGTCAACAAATGGCCTAAATTCGTGAATGTACTATGATGATGATGATGATATATATATATATATATAACATGATAAAAATAAATGCCTGTACGGGATTTGAACCCGGATCTCTGGATTGATATTCCAGCGTGATAACCGTTACACCACCGGGCAAAATCTAATACATACATTTATTTTTCTTATCATATATATTCTCCATTATTACTAGATGAAGTGAGAACTCGGTCTTCACTGCCACCTGGTAGTCACTATAAGAAGTAAGCAAATTAAAGAGACTATTTAACTCATGTCGCAAATGGTAGTCAACGACCAATCACGTTTCAATGAATTTTGTTTTACACCAATGACAGTCGTGTTTCACCTCGCTCTTTATCGATTTCTCTTTATCAGCTCCTGGTTTTGTGATAAAGAAAGCTCCTCCTTTTTTAATATTCTGAACTGGTTAGACCATTATTTTTCTCCAACAAATACATTGAATATAGCAAATAATGAATGGATTCAGTGATTTTACACAGTTGATTATTCAAAATATAAATGATTAACCTATAGTGTCGATTATAATAGTTTGATGTGTTTTATTATTTCTCCACTAGAGTGCATTCTTACAATATAGCGATCCTATTTGGCAATAAATAATATGATCGAGTTGCAGTGAATATACTTAACCTCACATTTCTAATTTGTTTTCAAACATCGCCGTTTACATTAACTATATAAATATGTTAAAACAGCGGTAACTGTATTCAAATAATTATTTTTTTAGTAAACAGCTTAATTTTATTCGTTAAATAGTCCTAACAAATACCGCTCTTGATTTCCAAACTCTCTAGATAAATTCGAAATCACTCGTGGCATTACTTATGAATATTTTTACTTTATAGCAGTGACGCTTTATCGATGTCATAATTTATATATATATATATATATATATATATATATATGTGTGTGTGTGTGTGGGTGTGTGTGTGTGCGTGTGTGTGTGTGTGTGTGTGTGCTGTTGATGCTCTAGCGGCATGTATCAATTAATTAAAAGATCATAAGAACTTGTCTTCGTTCTTGAGTTCACTTTACTAATCCACTATTCAGATGCAAATAAAACTGCTCTTCCGACTCCCTCATCTTCTTTTATATGAGAGGATAGGAATAATCTGGAATCCCAATCCAGACACTTCTCGGATCGAAGGCTCTGGAACCGACATTACCAGAATGGAGGTATACACGCATATGGACATTTCTCCGCGGGCTCACCGATTCGTGAGTCGTTAGCTAATGAGTTTCCTCTTACCATACAATGCGAGACCTACTCTCGCCGCCGCGCCGCCTGCCAAATTCAAAAGCCAGTCCAGCAATGCATCACAATACGGATTTTGTATTTAATGCAGGCATCTAGTGTACAATCTAGCCATTAAAAATTGTTTATATTATCCCTTCTAGCTCGAGTTTGAAAATGTTATTATTAAATTGAACACCCCGTTATTATTAAAATGAACATCCGGACTCGCTAGTCAGAAAGGAGACTTGCTACCATTTGAGCTAGCGCAGTAGACTGTTATAAAATACTGTATATATATACACAGAATACATATTACAGTTACTTATATACAGAATAGACGAAGGCTGAGGAACGAAGTAAGAAAGGATACGCAGTTAAGATTTTACTCCGATGGCACTACAAGTGGCGATGTATGGAATTGAGGCCTGATTCCTGAAGGAAACAGAAAAAAGTAAAGTTCAGGCAGCGGAAATGAGATTCCTACGGGCTGTGAAAGGTTGTACAAGAGAAGAACGCATTAGAAATGAGAATACTAGAGAGAAATTAAAAGTACAACCAATTCTTGAACAAATAGAAGAACACAGGAACAATTGGATAGAACATCTGCAAAGAATGACAGGATAGGATACCAAACATGGCGCTGATATATAATCCTAGAGGACGAAGATCGGTAGGAAGACCAAGAAAGCGCTGGGCTGAAGAGATGTGAAGGATGATGATGATGATGATGATGATTATAATGTAATTATATACCCCATTCGTTCCACGTCGGACAAGGGTGCTCTCTATTGGGAGTTTCTTAACGAAGCTAATTTAGTTACGCTTATTTACCTACATATATCAACGAGTAATATATGGTCAGTACATCGCCTCAATGTGACAATTAGACGGCAACTAAGGTATTATCGTTAAATATTAAAGTAATCACTTTGGGAAGTACCGTCGTCTTCAACTAGGTTAGAATTTTATAAAACTGTAGGCCTTTAGGAACCAACTCCCATCTTCAACCGAAGGGTGTGCACTACTCTGAAGATGGAAGCAGTTTCTGAAAGGCCTTTAGTTTTGAACATTTTAAGCTAAATGAGAACGACGGCACCTGCCAAGGTATTTATTTTAATTATCATAAGTAATGCCACGAGTGATTTCCAAATTATCGATAAATTCACGACTCACGATGTGAGGAGTGAATTTATCTCGAGAATTTGGAAATCAAGAGTGGCATTTGTTAGGACTATTTAACGAATAAAATTAAGCTGTTTACTCACAAATCATTATTTAAATATAGGGTACGCTTCATCTGCTTCTTTTGTTTATCGCTGCAACCAGATCATACTATTTATTGCCAAAGGAACGCAATATTGTAAGAATGCTCTCTAGTGGAGAAAAAAATAAACACATCAAACTGTATATTAATTCATTTCTGAAGTCGTATGATGTAAATATGACAATTATATTTTTCTGGATTATTACCTGGGAAAAAATACATTTAAGAAAGTGCAAACAGTGTTTTTTTTTGTGGTATAATAAATTGCTACAAATGTTTTTATATTAACTCCTGCAAGCGCTATGTGTTGACATCTATGCACTATATATACAATCTGGTAGCCGTATTTCATATAGGCTCAATCACTACAAAATAATGGTCAGATCTGTTCAGAATATTAAAAAGGAGGAGCTTTCTTTAATATGGTAAATTTAATACTGATTAATATCTCGTGAAACACGACTCTGATTGGTTGTAAAACAGAAATCATTGAAACGTGATTGGTCATTGACTCCCATTTGGGGCATGAGTTAAATAGTCTATCTGAGACTATTCACTTCAACTCAATTTTATTATCAATACTAGCTAATATCCGGCGTACACTGCTACGCCTAAATAAATGAAAATTAATGTGTTTTTATGTTTAGTTCAATAAGTTAAAGGAAAATAATTATTAATTTATATATTTAGATACCCCATGCTGATTAACCGGCGCTGTCCGGGGGTCTACTTATCCCGATTATCTTGACATAAATGAGCTGAAATAGGAAAATTAATGTGTTTTATGTTTAGTTAAATAAGTGAAACAAAAAGTTTATATCGTAATTAATTTACATATCCCGTGCTGTTTACCCGGCGTTGTCCGGGAATCTACTCATCCCGATCTTCTTGGCATAAATGAGCTGAAAGACAAAAATTAATGTACTTCTTATGATTAGTTTAATTAGTAAGATGAAAAATAAATATAAAGGTATGTCACAATTATTTTAAGATTCCCGTGCTGATTACCCGATGTTGCCCGGGAATCTACTTATCTTCATCTTCTTGGCACAAATGAGCTAAATGACTAAATTCATTATTGTGAGTTATCCGTAAAATAATACCCGTCTTGTGCTGCTATGCTTGCACAGGAATCTACGTACTTGTCTCGATCTTCTTGACATCAATGAAAGACAAAAATGGTTATTGTAAGTTATCCGTAAGAGATAAACATATGCTGTCCGGGACTTTCTTGTAGAGTGTTTTGAGATATCCAATTCTGTGTACATTAATTTCGTGTATTTGTTAAGGTTTAGGCAGCGTAAACCTTTTAAGCGTACAAAAAGCTACTTTTTTCACATTTCCTACTACAAAGGGCGATTTTTAAGGGTGTAGGAGTCGAGTATCACAACTCTCTTATAGCCTATGTTCTTCCCTGGAATTTCCTGAACATTTTGCAAAAAGTCCCATCACAATCGGATCAGCGGAATGGCCGGGCATAAAGTACGAACAAAGAAACAAACAAACATTCATTTTTATATAGGCCTATTACATTATTAATAGTAACTAGGTTATGTAAAATTGTAAACTTTCACGGCAGGTATTTTGATTCATGTATTTTATGTCTTTCGGGCTAAATGGCCGTGGTCTGGTTTTATTAAAACTGACGTTTCGTCTACTACTGCGGTAGACATCCTCAGGAGATTCTGCGTGTTCTTCGACTTGTTAACTCTTCAAATGTCGGCTGCAGACTGGCTGTGTATTGGAAATCGTGTAGAAAACATCTCCGCACAATACTCAACTATAAATAAGAACACGATTTCCAACACACAGTCAGTCTGCAGCCGAAATTTGAAGAGTTAACAAGTCGAAGAACACGCAAAATCTCCTGAGGATGTCTACCGCAGTAGTAGACGAAACGTTGAGTTTTAATAAAACCAGACCACGGCCATTTAGCCCGAAAGACATAAAATACATGAATCAGTAACTAGGTTATTACTTCGGTGGATGAAGGTTAGTTAAATTTTCCACATATGTCTTCATATCCATGCTTGCGGTTCTTTTAAGAGCCTGAAAATGTTCACACTCGGTACCCAATAATTAAAGTCACTCCCGGAGGATTTTTTAAATCTAAAAATAAATCGACCCCGGACGGGTTTGAACCTGTGACCTTCGGGACCACTTCGGCCCACACATATTATTAAAGGTGGATATAAAACTAACAAAAAATATCAATTAACAAGACTAAAATTATGGAAATTCATGGGAAGGACCCCATACAAAGTAAAATCTGTCTCCAGAATAAAATTTTAGAGATCTAATCAATTTAAATACCTTGGATAATATCTCTCTATCTGGGATGAAAAGGATATCCCTGAAAATTACTAGTTATAATAAAAGTTTGGGAATTATTAATCAAGTTATGAAACCATCCCTTGTACAAAAAAACACCAGATTACGTTTATATAACACTTTGGCTAGACCAGTGTTGACCTATGGTAGTGAAGCATAGACACTATAAAGACAACATGAAAGCAGAATAACGGCTTGTGAAATGAGATTCATGCGCAGAACAGCGGGTTACACCAGATGGGATCGAAAAAGGAACACTGATATCTTAAAAGAATTGAAGACTACGCCAATTTTTGAATATATTAAACAGTACCAACTAAATTCGAAACACCATCTTGAAAGAATGAGTTCAACTCGGATCCCCAAAGCTGTTTATAATTATATACCAAGAGGACGAAAATCACTGGGCCGTCCTA
Source organism: Diploptera punctata (assembly GCA_030220185.1). Lineage (NCBI taxonomy): Eukaryota > Metazoa > Arthropoda > Insecta > Blattodea > Blaberidae > Diploptera > Diploptera punctata. The sequence goes on along the minus strand of JASPKZ010000824.1, from coordinate 448,102 downwards.
TGAAACGCTGGAGAGAAAATTTTCTATAGGATCGTAACAGGCCTTGGCCTAATACTTGGAAGGAAGGAAGAAGAAGAAGATAAAACTAACTAACTCATGGGCACTTTCGAACCCGTAGAATCTTGGCCGCGCGTTCTTAAGTTCTCCATTTATCCCTATCCTTAGCTAGTGTTTTCCAATCATTTTCTGTATAATCTACATTCCTCAGATCATGGTTAATATTATTCTCCCACCTCATAGTTGGTCTACCAACTGGTCGCTTTCCCTCTGGTTTTTCGAAAAGAAGCTTCCGTGCCACACTTACATTCCCCATTCGTGCTACATGTCCTGCCCATCGCAGCCTACGAGACTTAACTCTTCTTACTATGGCTGGTTTCCCATAAAGATCATGCAGCTCACTCTTATGAAGTCTTCTCCATCTGCCTGTCTGTTCAAAAGTCTGATTTCATCATCATCATTTCTATTTGCTCTTAGCTGGAGCATATGACTGTAATGAAATACCTCCATTTAGCTCTATCATCTGTCAAGCTCTTCACCTCTAACCAAGTCTTTCCCATTTTACAAATATCTCCTTCAGTAGTCCTCTTCCAAGCAATTTTTGGTCTTCCTCTTCTCCTTGAACCATGATGATTCCAATCCAGTGCGCTTCTTTCTTTTGCAGTTTCAGGTTTATGCAGAGTATCCAATCCAACGCCATTTTCTTTCCTTTATTTGTTTTTCGATAGGTGCTTGCTCAGTATCGTGCCATATTTCTTACTTTAAAAATATATCTGGCCGTCTCACATTTAATAAAAGTAAAGTAAAATAATCCCACTACAGGCCTCGGGAGGCCCTTGGGGTAGTAGGAGGTTAAGGCTCCCACGTTTTCTAGACAATCGGCACTTGATGCCAGCCGGGTTGTCAGCCATGCGTGATGGCCGCCTTTACCCCCAGAACAAGCGTCTGGTACTCATTTTTGTTAGAGGCTGAGTCGACACCAGGGCCATAGTGCCGCCAGAAGGTTTTGGTCAGTTTAAAAATCCTGACCCCACCGGGACTTGAACCCTCGACCTTCCGACTTGTAGCGCAGTGCCTTAGCCACTACGCTACGGCTTGCCCTATCTCACATTTAATATCCGATGTAAACTGTATTAACAAACACCTCTAGCAAGTTAATTGTTTCATTGGCTATCTTCCATGTTTCACATCCATAGAATAAAAAGTGTGATTTATAAAATTTTAATTGCGGTTCTAATAACTAACTCTAAGTCACTGGCACAATCGAACCCGTAGATTCATGGGCGCGCGAACTTAAGCACTCCATACATCCCTATCCTGAGCTTATATTCTCGAATCATTCCTGTATAATCTACTACCCTCAGATCATAGTTACTGTTACTTTCCCACCTCATTCTTGGTCTACCAACTGGACGTTTTCCCTCTGGTTTTCCTACAAGAAGCTTCCATGCACGTCTTTCATTCCGCATTCGTGCCACATGTCCTGCCCATCGCAGTGTATTAGACTTAACTGTTCTTATTATATCCGGCTTTCTATAAAGATCATGTACTTCACTGTTATTAAGTCTTCTCCATTCACCTGTCTGTTCATCTTTCTTTGGTCCAAAATTTTTCTTAAGAACTTTATTATCAAATACTCGTAATCTCCTTTCCTCTCTTAAAGCAACAGTCCATTTTTCGCATCCAAATAATATAACTGGTAGAATAATAGTTTTATATATTTTCAGTTTAACGTTTTTTGAAAGGAGATGGAACATCAAGAGTCTCTGCAATGTATAATAGTACGCATTTCAAGAATTGAGCCTATGTTTAATTTCTTTGTGCATCTCATTCCTATTTGTGATTAATGTTACTAGGTATTTGAATTCAGCCACTTCCTCAAAATTTCCCTCATTTGTCATTAGCTATCCATTTCCATTATATAATGTATTTCTACGTGTGACCATATATTTAATTTTGTTAAACTAAATTAAACTATATTTTTACAAAGTTACGTTACACCTATTACTATATTATAGGAAGTAAGCCTACTTCAATGCAGACCAGTAGTGTGCATTTTCTCTTGGTAGAATGTTTCCATGGAGCAAATGCAATTAAGCCTCTCTCTGTAAATTAGAGCTCATGAATTTAATCGGCTTATTAAACGTGTTACGACCTCAATCCGTCCTAAGCCAGTCATGTTGAAATCAATCAAAGTGCGGACATTTTATTTATATTGTTGTGTTTGTCGTGTATGAATTTTGTGCCAGCGTCATTGTTAATTATGTCACCTCTTCCCGTCATGTTGTTCTTATATCAATCACAATGTTGCCAACCCCCGACAGTTTGCATGTAATACGTGCCCCAGTTTAACGATACCATTTTAATGTGCATTTCAATTTCAGCTTATATAATAATAATAATAATAATAATAATAATAATAATAATAATAATAATAATAATAATAATAATATTTAAAAGCAATTCGTAGCATTGATATTACTCTAGTGAGGGCAGTGATTTTATTGCTCCACCATTAAAAGTTTTCATATTGTAGTCTGGGACAGTCTATATCTTGGGATATAGCATGTCAGAGACTGCAAAACTTACCATCTTTTAGGAACAAATTGAAAATAAATTATTAACAGAAACAACTCACTAATATTACTTTTAAAAATTAATAATTTTTTTCATTATTTAACAAAAATAGTTTTAAGATTTGTCAATATAGGCTATTTACCTAATGCCTTGTATAATAAGCGATAGATTAATTCATTATAGTTTATTACTTTCTTTGTATTTTTTTTCTTTTTATGTATAGTAGATTCGAGCTGTTATTCCTTTCTGTATACATTCTATCATCAGTTTAATTTTAATTGTATTTAATTTTATTGTATTATTAGACTATCTTCATTTATTGAATTTGAGAGATAATTAATTTTTTATTATTGATTTCGTACATCTCAATGATGGATAAATCATATTTGAAGAGAAAAATTATACGCTCAGACCGGGACTTGAACCCGGGACCCTTGGTTCTCTAGACCAAGTGCTCTACCAACTGAGCTACCTGAGCAAGTACCGATCTAAACGCAAATCTTTGGTCTAGAGAACCAAGGGTCCCGGGTTCAAGTCCCGGTCTGAGCGTATAATTTTTCTCTTCAAATAAGATAATTAATTGTTTAGTATGTACTATTACTGTAATTTTTTCTACTATTTATATGTAACATATGTTTGTCCTGGTGATTGGAAGAGAAGGCCACGTGACCTTAACTCCACCAGGCTAAATATATCTAAATCTAAATCTAAATTTCTAGCTCTCTTAGATTGAATGATGAAGCAAGATCTCAGGTTTTAAAGTATGGAGAATATCAGGATACTTATAAAATGTTATATGGAAAAAGAATTATTTAAACGGAGGAAGTAAAGAAAAAATTTAAAACATGTGTACGACCAATAATGACATATGGTGCGGATGTAAGAGCAGATACTAGGCAAACGAAACAACTCATGAGAACAGCAGAAATGAATATTTTAAGAGCCATAGTAAACAAAACAAGACTTGACAGAGTCAGAAAGCAGCATGTGAGGGAGGAATGTAATATTATAGATGTTGAGACATTTATTACAACAAGGAAAAGGGAATGGAAAGCCCAGGTGAACAGAGCAGACGATTCGAGGCTTATTAAAGCAGCGAAAAACCTACAGTATGTCCTAGAGGAAAAATATAAGTGGGCAGACCCTTCAAGAGTTGGAATCAGATGTAATCATTGACACAGTGTGTGTAAATACGAGTAAACAGGCATATGTCTATAGAAAAGAAGAAGAAATATGAAACATTTGAGAACTGCTGTATTACAGCATTGTAGCAAAAGAAATTACTCATTTTTACAAGCTTTATATTAGCTTGACCTGTATCTATGTATGTAACGGAATCTTTCTATGCGATTTTCACCCACTTAAAAACATTGGATCGACTTGAAACTTTGTATACTTTTAAAGGAGCAATGACAATAGAATAATTTCATTTTTTTTTCTAATATCCTGGCCAGGATCATCAGGACATCAAAAAAATAAAGACCGGTATAATAGGTTGCGGACGTATTGACATTTGAGCCTATCGTTGTAGTAGCTCCGTTGGTAGAATGGTGGATTGTAGTGGTATATAATTTCAGCAATCCATAGGTCACTGGTTCAAATCCGGCCAGGATGGTTTTTTAGAACTGTATTACTTTTAGCTCTTACTACAATAGTATCGAATTTAAAGATATTTACATTTTTAGAAAACCAATCTAAAAAATATAAAAAAATAGATTAAAAAAACTAAAACACGCTTTATTAGAAAACCGAACTAAAAAATGAAAAATAATTTTAATTTCCAACACGCTTGGGATAAAATTAAAGTGGTCAACAAAAAATCATCTCCAACACATCTAGAATAAAACTAGAGTTATCTACAAAAAAAATAATTTTACCATCAAAAGCGTAGGGTGCTCTATATCAATTAATATATTTGATAATAAACAGATATTGGTAAAAGTTAAGTCTCTAAGAAGAAAACGTAAAAACCATAAAAAACACCTCACGCTTTTGAAGGTAAAATTATTTTTTTTGTGGATAACTCTAGTTTTATTCTAGATATGTTGGAGATGATTTTTTTGTTGAGCACTTTAATTTTATCCCAAGCGTGTTGGAAATTAAAATTATTTTTTCATTTTAGTTCGGTTTTCTAATAAAGAGTGTAGTTTTAGTTTTTTAAAACTATTATTTATTATTATTTATTTCTTACACAATAAAGTCACACATATACATTAATTTGCAGGTACATGTAGACATGATCCCTGGTTCGAAGTCTGGCGGTTCCAGAGAAAGGTCTCTCTCTGTCTCGATGGGAGGGTTGAATGCGGCTACAGCGTCCCTTTTGGGTGACTAATTGATTTAATTAGATACCCGGGGGTTCCAAGTCTTTCGCCTTTTAGCCCCGGTAATTTTGAAAAATGGGACAAAAAATTAAATATTGAGTGTAACTATACGTTGTTCGTTGTTAACCATGGCAGTATTGAATTTGGTGTATGATGAGGTAATTCGGAGCGATGAGAAGCTGTGATGTGATGTATTTATGTAAATGTAGGTGTGAGTCGGCACCCGAGCATTGCTGTTATGTTATCAGTGTATCGGGTTGGTATTAGTATATTATGAGTTTTTAATAGTGTATTATGGTGTTACTCGAGTTTTATAAGGGGTCTTGTTGGTGGGACACAACAGGATTTTTCCAGGTTTTTCTCAGGGTTCTCCCGTTTCATGAATTTCATCCTACCAATACTCTCCACTCCTCTTCCCTCCCCTATCTTGAAATTTCATCTTTATTCATCCATTAATTTCATATCACCCTTCACCTCATCTAATGTTAAGTACAAATAGTCCGGTTTAGCCAAGCACAGGTGTTTAAAATACGTGGTTTTATTGATCTGTTGGTATGAATTACAGGGACTCTTGCCGTCCAAACATCTCTCTAAAACAACATTAAACTGAAAATATATAAGACTATTATTACCCCAGTTACGTTACATGGATGCGAAACATGGATTCATACTTTAAGGGAAAAGAAAATATTAGGCCTACGAGTAATTGAGAATAATGTTCTTTGGAATAGAGGATATATTCCTTGCCTCTGGTCCCGAGGGTCGCAGGCTCAAATCCGACCGGGGTCGATTGATTTTTTAGGATGGAAAAAATACAAGGAACAAGTCCTCTGGAGGGACTTTCAGCCGTGGATCCCGAGTTTGAAGAATTTCAGGCTCGTAAAAGATTCTTAAGCCTGAATAAAAGGCCCTCTAAGCAAAATTTACCGAATTTTCCTGTCCTAGTTCTCCCTTAGTTTCCTATATGTCAGTATGAGGCGGAATGCTGACCATGGGCCACTCTAATTACATCTACGTATACGAAAACAAGTGTAACTAAATTAGTACGGTTCAATTTCGTCCCTGTAGGGGGAGAACGCCTAAACCTCGTTGAGGGAAATAAGGGCTTACAAGAAGAAGAAGAAGATGAAGAAGAAGAAGAAGGAACAATGTTTGACCAAAGTGAGATGAACAGGCGAATGGAGAAGATTACCTAACAGTGAGCTACTTGATCTTCATAGGAAACCACATACAATAAATACGATTAAGTCGCATAGAAATGTGTCACGAATGGGGAATGAAAGTGGGGCATGGAAGCTTCTTTAGGAACACCGGAGTGAAAACGTTGGTAGAACAAAAATGAAATGCGAGAATAACATTAACCATGATTTGAGGGAAGTATATTAAAAAGTTACTTCAGGATAGGGATGTGTGGAGAGCATATGTCCGCGCGCCCATGTACCTACCTGTTCGAGAGTGCCAGTGAGTTAGTTGATCTGATGGTGGGTGCACTTATGTTCTTCCCCATTACTCCGAGCCTGAGTGTGTCAACTTAGGGCAGAATAGGGCCAAAGGGAGGGTTAAATGAAAATGTCGGTTTGAGAAATGTGTGAATTTTTTATACCAGAACAGACTACATAATACCGTAAAGTAGATAATTGCGTCCATTCCATAGTTGGGAATAGCGCAATAGATATTTCAGGCATCAATGCTAGGACAGTCTTTCCACCAAGTTTAAATAAAATAGAAAGATTAATCTTTTCATCACGTAATATTTAGGTTAGTTAGAAATTTATAAGACCAGGACGTTATTGAATAATTAATGTAAGGGAATTTAAAATAAAAAACTCAGTGACAAAGAAATGCAAATCACTCTTTAAATATGGAACCGATGTTAGAGTAAATGAGATTAGTTTCAAAACTTTACCACTTTTGAATGTGATAAGAGTGATAATATTTTCCAGTCTTGATTACATCTAGTTATTAAATTTTGTGAATGATAATTCGATAAATTTAAATATGATTCGGTTGCTAAGAGAATATTAACTTAGAGAGCGGAAAGAGTAATGTCTAGAATGATATATTAGGCTCGCCAGATTGTTGCTCTCTAGGATTTTCCAGTGTACTAGAAAGGATTAAATAATGTCATTGTATAACCCAGTACACTCAAATATATTAAAAGTTACTGGACCGGCCATTCATTTAGAATTATAAATATGAGATAGAATGGGCATTTATCCAGTTATGACTATATGCCTATTTATCATTTGGTTCAGCATTTCTTAAAATGTTTAATCCCTAGGACCAGTAAAATGTACAAAAAGTTATGCGGAGTTCTAAGTTATGTAGGCCTATCTTTTTAATTTATGTATACGTTATCAATAATTTGGACACACTGATAACACTGGTCGAAAAAATGAACTTTTTTCTTTCACAAGAATAGAAATATGAGATTTTAGAAGTATTTTCATCCTGAATTTAAATACAATTTCAGAGTTTTCTATGGTGCACGCCGTAGCGTAGTGGTTAAGGCACTGCGCTACAAGTCGGAAGGTCGAGGGTTCAAGTCCCGGTGGGGTCAGGATTTTTAAACTGACCAAAACATCCTGGCGGCACTATGGCCTTGGGGTCGACTCAGCCTCTAACGTAAATGAGTACCAGACGCTTGTTCTGGGGTAAAGGCGGCCGTCACGCAGGGCTGACAACTCGGCTGACAAGAAGTGCCGATTGTCTAGAAAAAGTGGGAGCCCTAACCTCCTACTACCCCAAGGGCCTCCCGAGGCCTGTAGTGGGATTACTTTACTTTACTAGTTTTCTGAGATATTCACTTACATTTTTGTAATTTTTAATAAAATACATCTAAATCTAACTCATTCTGACTTACCTACAAAGTGGTAGATAGTGATTTTCGGGCATATTTTGCATCTGGAACATATCTCCTCTTGGTCCAACAGTAGTCAGCCAGCATATTAGAACTCCACTTGCCTTGGTACCTCTTTTCCATTGTGGAAATTTGCTGATAAAAACGCTCACCTGCTCATCAGAGACAGCCCCAAGATTTTCCGGAAAGAAGTCTAAGTGAGGGTCCAAAAAGTGAATTTTTAAGGACATGTTGCATCCCATAGCTTTGTACGAATGTAGAAGATCAGCCACCATAGTTTTCTGCTTTATGGTTTCCAAGGAAATTGCAACATACATTTTTGAAAGACTGCTAGGCCGCTTTTTCCAGAGGAATTAACAAACCTTCAAAATGTTCTTCAGCCATTAGTGACCGTATATGGGGCCCTATAATAATGTCTTCTTTCAGTTTAGCATCACTGACTTTTGGTAATTTGCATTTCAAGTACAAGAATGCATCAGAAAGTTTATCCATATCTTTGACAACATTTTTCATTACTCCTAATTTAATACGCAATGGAGGTAAATATATTTTTCAGGATTCACTAAAGGGATATGTGACACATTTTTCTGGCCAGAGATAAGAGATTCACGATTAGGCCATGATTTTCTAACGTAGTCAAACTTCTTATCTCTGCTGTCCCATTCGCACAAAAAACAGCAACATTTGGTAAACCCAAGTTGCAAACCTGCACAGTCTTGTCTTTTGGTGGTTCAGCATGACATTACATATAATTTCCTTAAATACAGCTTGAATAAAATCGTTACATATAAGGTAAAGATTCCTATGACAGGTCAAAGAAAATGCTAAAATCAATTTTAAAAAAGAAGCTGTCACAAAAAAAAAATGTGCCTGATGGAAAAATTCTGACTACATATCTGAATTCAGTATGAAAAATGCACCAGATTCACTAATCAGATTTCTTGTCAAGAAAACCTTGTCGACCAGTGTAATTTGTAAGTAATGTTTTTAATAATGTTCTGATTTCAAATTAAAAATAATAAATTCTTCATATCCAGGAAATACTGTATTATTGTCCGTTAATTGAATTGCTGATGAAAATTAAAAGGCTTGAACATTTTTCCAGATAGATTTTGTACAATAAGTAGTCCTTCCTACCAAAAAGATTAACAAGAATTTCCATAATGGGAATTAAAATAGATAATGTCGATCTGAAAGCCCTTATTATCAACAATATATTTCAGTTAATAAATATTGTGAGTACAATATATAGGCCTATTGTTAATGTCTATTAGTATATGTTGATGACGTGATATGTTAGGCGATAGCGAGGTCATTGGCCTACTACGGACGCACACATACTGTACTGAGTATACACTAATAAATTTGGGCTGGAAATAAACATCAATAGTACTAGAAAGATGCCTATGGTCACACATAGAAAATCAATATATAATGGAAATGGACAGTTAACGATAAAAAATTAGGAAAATAAAAAAAAAATCTGGCTGAAATAAAATACCTAGGACCAATAACACTGAGCAAGAAAAAATAAACCTTTTTGTCTCAGAAAGAAAAATATGCGATTCTGATAGTATTTTTTCTCCAGAATTCAAATGTGATATCTGTTTTTCTCCATCACGCAAGGTTTCCGAGAGACAAGAATTTATAATTTCAAACACTTTAATATTTTCTACATTCGTAACTACACTATGTTCGAACATTCGGTCTCACCTAGAAAGTAAGAAATGACGATTTTCTGCTATTTTTCGCCTGTGGAGCATCCCTCTTGATGGTCCAACAATAATCGACCAGCATATTAGGATTCAATTTGCCTTGATATCTCTTTTCCATAGCTGAAATCTCCTGAGTTAGTTCATTTGTTTTTTATTTTACAATGGACAAATGGACGAAAAAAGTTTATTAAAAAAATTATTAGATCCATTAATTGAAATTGAAATAAAACAACTATGGGCGATGGAGAAATTCCGAATACACATTTGAAAACACGATAGAAAGCTGCATTAAGTAAAACTATTGGTACTCATGAGACAGAAATCATGTTGACCAGTGTAATTACGAATAGGAATGAGGTGCAGAAATAAATTAAACATAGGCTCCATTATGGGAATGCATGATACTAGGCATTACAGTTTCTATTGTCATCCCAATTTCTCTCAAAAAACTTAAAACTGAAAATATGTAAAAACTGTTATTGTCTCACGTTCATTATACGGATGCGAAACATTGACTCTGGCTTTATGGATGGAAAAAATATACAAGTACTTGAAAATAAAGTTCTTGGTCAATTTTTTGGACCAAAAAGAGATGAACAGTCAGTTGAATTGAAGTGACTACCTAACAATGAGCTACACGATTTTTATGGGAATCAAAATAATGTTAACACACTATGAAGCCTGCTTAAGAACAATTAAAAGGTCATATAGAAAGAATGGAAGACAACCGACTTACAAAAAGGAGCTAAGAAGATAGACCAATGGATGGGAGAAGAACAGGAAGGAGACCAGCCAAGAGATGGATAGACATTGAATCGCACAACCAATAACGTCTTCCTCCAAGGGGAGGGAATTTTGGAAATAAACATGATGCAAACTCCTACAAAATTCTGGAGAAGAAGAAAGAAGGAGAGGGAAGGCAAAGGCATGTGGTACGAGTGGGAAATGAAATATGTGTATGGGACACTATTTTGTATGAAAACCAGAGGAAAAGCGCCTAATAGATTAGGTTTGAAAATGATCGCGTGGGAGGAAAGAACATTATCCTGGACCATTATGGAGGGTAAAGTTGTTTTTGGGGGAGATGATTTTATGAATGGAAACAATTAATCTAAGGTTAGGGGTATGTGGTTGTGGCTTATGGTAGCACGGCTAGGAACCCAAGGGTTCGGATAGGAGCGGTGAGTGAGTTACCTTTTTCTTACTAACTAGCTAATATCCGGCTTGCGCTGCTACGCCTAAATAAATAAAAATTAATGTGCTTTTCATGTTTAGTTGAATAAGTAAAAGGAAAAATAATTATAAATTTATATTTTTAGACACCTCCGTGCTGATTACTTGGCGTTGCTCGGAATCAACTTATCCCGATCTTCTTGACATAAATGAGCTGAAATACGAAAATTAATGTGTTTTGTGTTTAGTTAAATACCGTAAGTGAAACGAAACAAATTATATCGTAATTATTTTTAGATACCCCTGCTGTTTACCCGGCGATGTCCGGGAATCTACTCATCCCGATCTTCTTGGCATAAATAAGCCGAAAGACAATAATTAAAGTACTTCTTAAGATTAGTTGGATAAGTAAAATGTAAAATAATTATAAATGTATATCGTAATTATTTTAAGATTCCCCGTGCTGATTACCCGGTGTTGCCCGGGAATCTACTTATCTAGATCTTCTTGGCTTAAATGATCTAAAAGACAAGTTTCGTTATTGTGAGTTGTCCGTAAAAGAATACCCGCCATGTGCTACTATGCTTGCACAGGAATCTACGTACTTGTCTCGATCTTCTTGGCACCAATTGAAGACATAAATGGTTATTGCGAGTTATCCGTAAGAGATAAACATATGTTGTCGCGGACTTTTTTTCTAGAGCTTTTTGAGATATTCAATTCTGTGTGCAGTAATTTTGTGTATTTGTAATGATTTAGGCAGCATAAGCCATTAGATCGTCCAAAGAGATACCTTTTTTTTTTTTTTTCACATTTTCCACTTACAAAGTGCGATTTTTAAGGGTGTAGGAGTTGAGTATCACAACTCTCTTACAGACTATGTTCATCCCGGGAATCTCCTGATAATTTTGCAAAACGCCCCATCGCAATCGGATCAACGGTATGGCCGCGCATAAAGTACGAACAAACAAACAAACATTAATTTTTATATATTAGATATTAGTAGAATTATAAAATGATGGAGTGTATTAGTCGTTATTGAATACTTAATTCCTTTACTTCTCGACATGTGAGATGTATAACCTGTAACACAAGCCGTGGATATTGTTTCCAGTACAAAGGAGACTTTTAAATCAATTGCTTAACAAGGGAACTATGCATATATGCTCAAGGTATCGGTCTCCTATCTGAGGAGCCAGTAGCCAGACCCGTATTTAGACCGATGACCTTCTCGTTATTAAAAGTTATTCATTTTTAACGCCTCATTACCTAGACATCTCTGGTTGAGATCCGCCTCCTTCCCCTTATTTCCCACCACATCGCTTTGTCGGTTAGTAACGTCAGTGCCACGAAAGCATAATCATATTAACTAATGTAGTAACATTATGGTGAAAGGACCAAAGTTTATAATCTTGTTAGTTAATATCAACATTTGCTCCATCTACACGCCCAAAAAATTGCCTTCGAGACTCGAGTTTTTGTGTTGATTAATGATTAAGGATGTGGTAGATATTACGATGGGGTAAAAATAAAGGAAGTAGAATAAAAAGTAAGGAAATATAAGGCTTTCATCATATTATTCTTCTTTTCTCCTCCTATCTCTTGGTGTTCTTTGTGCTTTCATGGGAGTGGCAATACGTCACCGTTTTGACGTGCTCAAGGTCTGGTTTACATCTTATGGAATGATTCTCTTAAATACATGATAAACCTGGCGCTACATTATGTTCATGAAGAATGTGCCTTACTCTTATGTATAGGGTGATTTAAAAATACTTTCAGTTATCAAACGTAACTCATAACTACGGGACGCATTCACACGTTCCGAATCTCCATGATAACCTGGCCGCTACATTACATTCAGAAAGATCTTGGCATAGGCTTACTATTACAAATAGGGTGATTAAAAAATAATTACAATTATTGATCATACTTAGCTTAGAGCTACTGGACAAGTTCTGAGTCCCCATGAAAAACGTAACCATTCTTGTATCACTTCAGATCAAATCTCGGCCATCACATATTTAAGCTGATGTATTTTCAACTCAGCTACGAGAAAAATATAATACAGTTTTATTAATATGTTGATGTGTTTGAGCATTATACGCTTTTACAAACTGAACTTATTTAACAAATTGTCGTCATCATCATCCGGTATCATGGCAGCTCCCGCCGACTTCCGGAAACCAAACGCCATTCTTCTCTGTCCATCCATTGATCTTCCTCCATTCCTCTGATATTCATAGCTGCTTGTACCCCTTCTATCCAAGTTTTCTTCGGTCTTCCTCCCTTCCTCCTTTCCATTGGGATCCATTCCACAAGAATGTTTGGCAATCTTTGCTCTGGCATTCTTTTGACATGGCAATACCATTGTAATCTTTTCTTTTCTATAATGTCTATGATGTCCGGCTCCTCTTGTACACCCATAATTTCCCTTATTTCTTCATTTCGTATTCTATCCATTCTTGATTTTCCAGCCGATTTTCTTAAAACATCTATTTTTGTACTTAAAATTCTTTTCATTGCGCTGGTAGGATTTTGCCAGACTTCAGCACCATAGGCTATGTTAAAATGCTCTGAATTATGGTTTGATATATTTGTAATTTTATATTTTTTTGTAATATTTTTACTCCACCAAACAGAGATTAAAGCATTTATTGCTTGTTTTGTTTGTGCGATTATATTTTTAATTTCCACTGTATTATCGCCCGAATGGTCTAATTTTGTTCCTAAATAAGTTCATTCAATACTACGTTTTAATTCTTCTCCATTGTTGAAATTTACATTTTCCGTTTCTTCTCCTATACACAGGTATTTAGTTTTCTCAATGTTTATATAAAGTCCCCATTTTTCATATTCTACTTTTAGTTTTTTTAGCCATATATTCTATGCCATCGTGGTCTTGTGCTATTAATACCTGGTCATCTGCAAAATTTAGTGAATATATATGTGAATTTTGTATTATACTAAATTGTATAGAAAACAAAGAGTTACGTGTTTGATACTTGAAGCACTGCGAGAAAGAGCAAAGTAACAGAATTTTTTCCCTTTTTTCAGAGCTATTGAAAGTTTTATAAATGAATCTAAAGATCAGAATATTGCGAATAATTTTACTAATATATTTAATAACTTATATGTTTCCAGTTTTTATAAGAATACTGATACCCGGCGTGCGCTGTTACTCCTAAATAAATAAAATTAATGTGCTTTTATGTTTAGTTCAATAAGCGAAAGAAAAATAATTATGAATTTATATTTTTAAATACCCCGTGCTGATTACCCGGCGTTGCCCGGGAATCTACTTATCCCGATCTTCTTGACATAAATGAGCTGAAATACGAAAATTAATGTTTTATGTTTAGTTAAATAAATAGAGGGAAAAATTTATATCGTAATTACTTTTAGATACCCCGTGCTGTTTACCCGGCGTTGTCCGGGGATCTACTCATTCTGATCTTCTTGGCATAAATGAGCTGAAAGACAAAAATTAATGTACTTCTTATGATTAGTTGAATAAGTAAAATGAAAAATAATTAAAAAGGTATATCTTAATTTTTTTAAGACTCCCCGTGCTGATTAGTCGGTGTTGCCCGGGAATCCACTTATCTCAATCTTCTTGGCATAAATGAGCTAAAAGACAAAATTCGTTGTGTGTTATCCGTAAAAGAATAACCGTCATGTGCTGCTATGCTTGCACAGGAATCTACGTACTTGTCTCGATCTTCTTGGCATCAATGAAAGACAAAAATGGTTATTGCGAGTAATCCGTAAGAGATAAACATATGCTGTCGCGGACGTTTAAGTAGAGTTTTTTGAGATATTCAATTCTGTTTACATTAATTTTGTGTATTTGTTATGGTTTAGGCAGCGTAAGCCTTTTAAGCGCCCAAAGAGCTACTTTTTTCACATTTCCCACTACAAAGTGCGATGTTTAAGGGTGTAGGAGTAGAGTATCGCAACTCTCTTATAGCCTATGTTCATCCCTGGAATCTCCTGAACATTTTGCAGAAAGCCCCATCACAATCGGATCAACGGTATGGCCGCGGATCAAGTACGAACAAACAAACATACAAACAAACATGCATTTTTATATATTAGATTTCAAATGTTCATTCTAAAACCTACTCAATTTTTCATTCAATACCCACAAAGTGTAGAGGAAATTTGGTTAACTTTTTTTCCCCTAAAGTAAGATTGAACAATATTGATTAATAATAAGTTAGGCTATTTGAAAAGTAAGTAATCCATCTAGGGGGAGAAGTAGAAGAACATGGTATGAGGGAATATATGTTGTCATGATGAAGAGGGATATGGAAGAAAGTCAATGGGAAGATAGGAATGTCTGGAAAGCAGGAATTAAGGGCAAACTGCTGTAAAGTGGAAAGCCTGTATTAAGTATCAAGAAGTACTCAATTTAACGACTCTATTTACCATTTCAGTTCATTAGTGTCGGAATACAACTCTGGGTGTTAAAGGGCTGAATATTTTTGCTGAGATCAATTTTTTTAAGGTCTGAGATTCTTTTATATGTCGTAAATCTAAGACATGGATCCCAAGGTTTTAGTTTCCTTCAGTAGGAACCCCATACTCTTGATTTTTACGACCTAGAAAATCAGTGTTGGTAGGTGGAACCCGCGAACTTTAGAACTAGAAGCGAGTATGATAATCATTAGAGACCTGATTCTTAGGTTTTACCCATTATTTCCTTACTTCTAAAACAAAAAATATTCAATACTTTTCCGAATGACACTCAAAAGAGTAATAATAATAATAATAATAATAATAATAATAATAATAATAATAATAATAATAATAATAATAATAATAATATTAATAGTAATAATAATAATAATAATAATAATAGCTTTATTTTACCTGGCAGAGTTAAGGCCTTAAGACCTTGTCTATCACTCAACCAGGTTTAAAAAAATACAAACAAAAAAATAGTCTTAAATCTAAATTACAATATATATATATATATATATATATATATATATATTATATAAACGATTACAAGTTATGAATACAATACAATTAATATTTATAATGTATTTTGATTTACTCTAAATTTAACGAATTAAATATATAATATGTACAATATATATAAAAAAAACAGGAAAAGATTAATGACATAGTATAAAATTAAATAAATAGAGAAAAATTAATTATTAGACAACAGGTAACTGTATAAGCGTGACTTAAAGGTACCAAGTGTGCGGCAACCCCTGATATCTTGAGGAAGGAGATTCCAGGAGCGGGCAGAGGCTACTGTGAAGGAAGTAGAATAGGAGGAAGTGCTATGAAGAGGAATTGTTAGCAGACTGCTATCTTGTGATCTAGTGTCAATATTGTGGTAAGAGGATAACTTCTCAAATCTAGACGCCAGGTAAGTAGGGATGTAGGAATTCAGAAGCTTGAAAAGTAGTGAAAGAGAGTGCAATTTACGTCTGTCAGTAAGACGGAGCCAAGAGAGGTTATTAAAGTGTTCGGAAATATGGTCATAACGGCGGATATTGAAAATGAATCGAACGCAAGCATTATGAACACGCTGCAGTCTCTGCGACAAGTCATAGTTTAGATCATTATATATAATGTCACAATAATCGAAGTGTGGTAACACAAGATTCTGCACAAGGATTTGTTTTAACGAAACTGGGAGAAAATTCTTTAAACGTCTAAGATAATGTAAGATGGAGAAAGTCTTTTTACATATGTGTTTCACTTGTGTTTGCCAGGTTAAATTTGCGTCTAGATGTAGTCCAAGATCTATTACTGAAGAAGAATAAGGGATAATTATATTATTTATAGTAATGTTTGGAAGTGTAGATATGTCAAAGGTTGTAAGCAGTCTTTGTTGTCCCATTAGAATTACTTGTGACTTGTTAGGATTTAGATTTAGACCGATACTTGTAGACCAGTTAAAGATGGATATGAGATCGTCATTCATTTTTGTCAAGCTGTTATAGAGAGAATGAGGAGGTGAATGTAGGTAAATTTGGAGATCATCAGCGTAGAGGTGATAACGGCAGTGTTTTAGTACAGTTGGCAAGTAATTTATGTAGATTGAGAAAAGAAGAGGTCCGAGAACACTGCCCTGGGGGACTCCAGCCGGCACGTTGCGCCAAGACGAAGATCTAGAGTTTAATGAAACGTATTGTTGACGACCGTGCAGGTATGAGTCGAACCAGGATACAGCGCTGTCAGACATGTGTAGGTGCTTGAGCTTTATCATAAGTAAGTCGTGGTCTACTGTGTCAAAAGCTTTGCTGAAGTCAAGTAAGGTTAAAGGAGTCAATTGACGTCTGTCCACGGCTTCACGAATAATGTTTTATTTTAGCTGGCAGAGTTAAGGACATAAGGCCTTCTGTTCCACTCAACAAGCGAATAGCAGAATTATACAAAAATTACATACATATTACAATTTTAAGATATTATTAAAATGCAGACTAAACAAAATACAATGATGATGTGATCTAATACTAGCTAATACTAACAAAAACATAGAATATAATAAAATTAAAATGATATAAAATAAAGTAAGTAGCTTCCTAGATGATTATTAATGGAATGCTCTATATAGTTGTTATGCAGTTAATGTTTTCATTGTGTCGAACTTAAGATGTCAGTTAATTTGGATTTAAATAATGATAGCGATTGACAGTCCCTGACATGACTGGGAAGTGAGTTCCATGCTCTAGCTATAGATATTGTGTAAGATTCAGAGTACAGACATGGCTTGTGCTGTGGTATCAAAAGTAAAGAAGAGTTTTGTGATCTTGTTCCTAAATTGTGATGAGCCGATAAATTTTGAAAACGTGTTGTTAAATAACTTGGTATATGTGTGTGCAGAATTTGGAATAGTAAGTCATGTGAATGTAAAGTTCTTTTGTCATTTAGGCGTAGCCACATGTTCATGAATTCTGTACATTAGTACCTACAAACTCCTAACTGATATGCGAGTACCTAAAATTACCTAATTGCATGTTAATACATTTTGATCCATTCGCTCCGCGGTATTGTAGTATATTTGAATTTTTAGTTCATAATTTTTAAAAGTTAACCACATGACAGCATTTATTTCTTGGTCTAGTTGATTGAGAGAAATCCCATCTGCCAGAGAATTGAAATAAATTAACAATTACGGTATAAAATTTAAAAAGGATTAATAAATTAACAAAACAAATTTTGGCATTTTGACATACCATAGTCCACCGCTGTGTTCTCGAGGTAGCGTGCTGTGTTGTCACGCAGCGGGCCCGGGTTCAATCCAAGGTCGGGGCAGTTTTTCTGGGTGAGGTTTTTATCGGGGTTTTTCCTCACCTGTAGGACAAATGTCAGGAAAACTTTAAGGCCCAAACGGTCCCCGAAATCATATGACCATCATCACCATCCTTATCATTATCATCATCATCATCACCCTTCATCGGCGTGGAAAGCAACGGGAAGCGACCACACCTACAATTCCCTAGTAAAGCTACAAGCATAGCATGAAAATTGCAGTGAAGGACCTGCCTTCGGGCAGAATTACTATGGATGGATGGACATATCATAAAATATTAAATTTATATGACCCCGTGCCGTAGCCGAGTGATTAAGGCAAGATGCCTTGGCGCAGAGCTATGAGACTTGCGCTGGATCGCGTCTCCATGGGGAAATCAATTTTCTCATGGAATTTCGGCCAGTATGGGACTGGTCATCGTGAGACATTTGGGTACTACAATAAGTAGCGGTTCCAGGTTGAGGAAACCAGTTGTAACGGCAGCGGGACCCGTCATGCTGACCATATATCACCCCAGGATGATCGTCTACCTCTATGATTAAGACGTGTGAATGCGAAGCCAGCAACCGGCTAGTAGGCCAAGGGTCTTCTAGGCCTGTCTCGCCATGGAGTTTTAAATTTATATGATTTTGTTAAATTGTGCATAATCTGCGACCAATAGCATAATTAGTGACATTGGATATGAAAAAGTTTGGGAGCCCCTGCTGTTAATAGTTAAAGTGAACTAATGTTTCTTTTGCTTTGGTTAAGTTCGTATTTGTGGTTAGAGGTGCGTAAATAGACCTATAGTGAACATAACCGCCGGGGTGGATGTTTTTGATTAATTCCTGTCAGTGAATGTGCTGTGATAATGCTATAATATTGTCGTGTGCAGAAGTTAGACCCTAGAGGGTGATTATGCCTGAATCCTAGAGAAGAAAAAAGGTTTTCTTCACCCCTGAAACCCCGAGCGCCCAAACGAGTCCCCGGGGTGCCATCGAAACGACCAGAAATCGAGCAAGCGCCAGCCCACATTACTTTGGTTGGGGCTCTCAAAACCTCTGGGGCTGGCTTCTGCATGAAAATGAAGTTTCCGGCACAAAGAAGTCTTTTTAACTGATATACGTTAAGATTTCCTCAGAGGTTCATGATAAGGAATTGTATACATACACAATGAAGCTACACGAAACATTATACAAATCAGCATTCGTTTAGTTGAGAGGCTCATCTTTGCACACCTGACATTTCTAGAGATGAGATATCTCATTATATTTTTATTCCAACTGGCAATTATGTATCATGAAATAAACAAAGATAATGCTCATATTCGCAGTTTTTTAGTGCGCAAGGAAACTTTCATCGCGTGGATTTTATTTACAATATTAAAATACTGTAGACTGAAATATATTATGCAACATGACTTTTTGTTAAAACATTTAGAAACATTCTGCATAATGTAAAATTGTAAGCTTTCACGACCTGTGTCGTGATTCTGTTTAGTTAGCCTTCCGGACTAAAATACCTTGGTTCAGTTGTATTGAAAATCGACGTATCGTCTACTACTGCGGTAGATATATTCGGAGATTCTGCGTGCTCTGTGTGAACACCTGAGAATGTTTACCGCAATAGTAGACGAAACGTCGAGTTACAACAAAACTAGACCACGACCATTTAGTTCGGAAGACTAACTAAACACGAATCTGCGTAATATTACAAAGATGTTTCCGATCTTCCCGTCGGACCAAGACCGTGAATCCATTGTATAGTGTGTGCAGCAATACAGAAAATCTCTGGTCTGAAATAAGTGTTTCTTGTCAAAATTTATAGACTATTTAATGCCCATTTATGAACTGCGACACTAATGTCCTTAATTGTTAAAAAGCGTTCTTAATATAAGATACTGTCGTCTCTGTGGACGGAGTAGTTACTGCCCTCGACTGGGATCACAGGTTCGAATCCTGGTGGTTCCAGAGTGGTATCAGTGGTGGATCTTAACGGATTTTTTTTGTTTTTTCTCGGTGTTCTCCCTTTTCTCGAGATTCGTTCCACCAACAACCACATTTCCTCCTTCCTACCTTCATATCATTTCATTTACCATTCATTAATTTCATATCGCCCTTCACGTCATCTCATGTTAGGAAAAAAATAGTTCGGTTGGCAATCCACTGGTGTTGAAAATATGTGGTTGCAGGATTCTAGTGGCGGGCTCTCCAGCGTGCTGCCTCATGATTCCGAGCCTGAGCAATAAAAGCTAGCAGAAGAGACCAACGGGAGGATTGTAATCTCCCCGGCGAGGGCCCTATCCAAAAAAAAAGTAGCGGTATGGGTCGTGAGAGTAGAACGTGGTGTGTCGGATATAGAAGACGATCTACAACTTACATAAGACCGCATACTTTCATTCCACTCAGCTCCGTAATACTGGGATAGCGAAATATATTTTTTTCATATCGCGGTCCTCAGGGCAGTCTCCCCTCCCAGTCTCAATAAATAAGTAAATAATTGTATTTATATTATATTAGACGTACTGTAGGAATATTAAGGTATCCAATTTTAAAAATAGTGTTAACCAATTATTAACCGCTAGATTTCACCAGTTTCCTAACATGATATGTAATTCATTAAATAAATACTTTGAACATTATTATCAAAGTGTTTTGTAACTGCATTTTTCCAATACGTATATCAAAAGAAGTATCCTAAATTTTTGAATACCTCAAATCTCAAGAGAAGCTGCATTACTTTTTTATCGTTTAAATATTTCAACTGAGACTAATATTATTTTTTAATTCATTTCGACAAAGGGGTGTTTTTTTTGTTCTAGAGCATATCTTATTTGTTGTAGAGCATATTTTATATAGCACTTTTCAAGCCTGAAACAAATAAATGTGAAATTATTGTATTGTCACGGTCCTTTACAAGTATACAAAGTTTCAAGTTGGTCCAATGTTTCTATGTGAGTGAAAATCGTGTTCAAAGATTCCGTTACATAGATACAAGGACACTTTCTTTATTTTCTGATGATTCTGGTCAGGATTTTAGAAACAAAATATGAAATTATTGTATTGTCATGTGTCCTTTACAAGTATACAAAGTTTCAAGTCGATCCAAAGATTTCAAGTAGGTGAAAATCGCGTTGAAAGATTCTGTTACTTAGACAGACAGACAGACAGACAGACAGACAGACAGACAGACAGACATACAGACATACAGACAGACAGATAGATAGATAGATAGATAGATAAATAGATAGATAGATAGATAGATAGATAGATAGATAGATAGATAGATAGATAGATAGATAGATAGATAGATAGGTAGATAGATAGATAGATAGATAGATAGATAGAAGGTAGATATATAGATAGATAGATAGATAGAAGATAGATAGATAGATGATAGATAGATAGATAGATAGATAGATAGATAGATAGATAGAGATAGATATATAGATAGATAGATAGAGAGATAGATAGATAGATAGATAGATAGATAGATAGATAGATAGATAGATAGATAGATAGATAGATAGATAGATAGATAGATAGATAGATAGATAGATAGATAGATAGATAGATAGATAGATAGATAGATAGATAGGATAGATAGATAGATAGATAGATAGATAGATAGATAGATAGATAGATAGATAGATAGATAGATAGATAGATAGATGATAGTAGATAGATAGATAGATAGATAGATAGATAGATAGATAGATAGATAGATAGATAGATAGATAGATAGATAGATAGATAGATAGATAGATAGATAGATAGATAGATAGATAGATAGATAGATAGATAGATAGATAGATAGATAGATAGTGATAGATAGATAGAGGTCAAGCTAAATATAAAGCGTGTAAAAATTAAAACTTAATTAGGCCTAATATATAAAAATGAATATGTTCTTGATCGTACAGTGTATTTGTACAAACTAATATTGTAGAATGCAATTTCCTGCGCTAATTCGAATATACCACACCCTAACATTATTAACTGGGAAGAAATAATAAACATTTCTTAGTATCGCCCTGTGAGATGTTGAATCCAACTGTAAAGCGAGAGATTGATGTACTACACCAATCAACTCTGTCATAATTTCTGATTACTACAGTTTTATATTAGAAATAAAACAAATCTAAAATAACCCACATTTCTTCTCCTCCATTGTAGTTTAATCTCTCACTCTATAGGTAGGCCTACATTTTCATATTTGCTGTCAGTGCCACTTTAAGAGAGTCGGGAGAGGGAATTTAAAAAGGATCACACACATTTTTTTTTTCTTGGTCTGGGCAGACGAGAATAGGTGGGAACTCCAAAATATTGTGTTAGGTTGGGCGTGGGGAAAAGGGGACCGAAAATCGCAAGAATCTGTAGAGAAAAAAAAAACGGAGAAGGTACTTGGATACAAACCTACAAAATATTTTCACTGATTTTACGGGAAAACTTTCAATGTTCTTATAAAGGGACCTAAAACAATTTTGGGAAAAATAATCATATATAGGTCAATACAGTCTATGATTTAATGAGAGATGGCAGCTTGCTTGGTTTAGTTTGGGGCATGGATATTTCTAAAAATTACCGACGATCATGATATGCAATTATGTCCAATATGCGCGAGATTTGAAGAAGTAATACTTATATTAGGAAAGTTTAATAATTTAGAATATTAGAGGCGTCAGTTTTTGTTAGAAGGATTTATAAATTCAAATATTGTTAAACTGGCATTCTACAGGTTAATGGCAAACTCAGAAAATTGGATAATCGTAGGTAAATATCTGGACAAGACGCGTAAAATAAGAACAACACTCATTCGTGAATAAATAAATATGTAAGCAAAACGTAATATTATTGATACTTAAAAACTACACCTAGTTTAATTATTGTATAATGTAATTAATGAACAACTGTCAATCTGTTGGGTTATGTTCTATATGACACCAAAAGCCACCATAAGAGAAGAAATGTCATTACAAAACACTAATCTATTTGTAAAAAATGTTTATTAAGAAAGAGAAAGAAATTGAAGTAAAAACCTGTGGCTGATGGAGAAATTCCGAATACATATTTGAAAACATCATAAAAACTGCCTTAGGTACAACTATTTGATACCCGTGAGATATAAATTACGTTGGCCAGTGTAATTAGGCTAAATAAAAAAACTCTGACATTGTAGACAGCGTTAAAAATTTTAGGGAACTGTACAATTCCTATTTTCCATCTTTAACGTGCTATTATTAGAATATCAGGAAAGTAAATTCGTATATGGGATTAGAACAGGTGTGGGCAGATTCGTAAATAAATATGACAAATAGATCTGAAGAAAAATTCAGATATTTACTTTTTACTCTCACATTACATTTAAAAATATAATATGAGAAACAAATGGCAAGGCTAGTCAGATTTTTACCATATGTCAAATTTAAAATATGTGAAAACTTAATTTATGGGTAGATCTAGATCTAATAGTGAAATTTACGGATTCTAGGTTGCTAACTATTGATAGCATCAAAACGTTGATCTTATAAAGTATTGAGTTGCAAGCTGAAATGATTGTGCGAGATCAGATAAAAGTGCTTTGCTAACAAAAAGTTATTTTTGTGCAACTATTGTGCTTCTAGTACCGAAAAGTCTGTGTGGGAAGCCAGTGTGACCTTTCACCTCATATGCCAAACTTTCAACAAGTTTCACGTTTCATTCAAAGGTTTATCGTGATTTTCTTCAGTTGAATAAGTCTTGAAAAGCCCTTATATTTTCTATACCTCAACAAGCAAAATGTACTTAATAGACAATTTTATGACTTTACATTTGTAAATATGAAGAAGGAATATTGGTTTCCTGCTTGGAATAAAAAAAAATATTTTGATTTAATTTGACATCAAACTGTATTACTGTTATCCTTTAATATTGATGTCATCTATGCTTTAATCACGATAACAAAATAATTAGTTTATTATCTCCCATTTTAGTACATACAGACGAGGTCATTGTACAATGACAATCAAATTTAACCACAGATTTTAAAGTTGGCAATACAATTCAAAATACCATATTGCTTGCAGACGATCAGACATTCATTAGCTCTTCAGAAGGCAATATACAAATAGCACCGTCTAAATTAAATGAAATAGCAAATAAATTCAATATGACAATCTCTGAAAGTAAATCGAAAGTAGTGGCATTCAACGGGAAAGACCATGTGAGGTGTAAAATCAGCATTAATAACAGTACAATGCAACAGGTGAACAATGAAAATTATTTAGGATGCAATGTACCATACTGCCAGAAGGAAGGTATGAATATTAAATTAAATAAGTTTTATAGAATGTGTGGCACAATAAAACAGACACTGAAAAATAAAAATTTGAGGAGCACAAATTAAAATTTTACAAAAATTATGGCAGTACCTGTCTTAACATATGCAAGTGAAAGTTAGACCCTAACCGTTCAGAGAGAAGAAAAATAGAAACTGCAGAAATAAAGTTATTACATTCAGTAGCTGGTGTGACTATTCTGGACAGAAAAATAAATGAACATATTAAAAGACTTAAATATTTTTTTAATTTAACAAATATAATTGACAATATGAGAAACTACTCGTATGAACATGTTAAAATAATGCCTCCTACAGATAGAATCCCTCAGCTGTTACTAAAGTACAAACCAATAGGACAGAGAAGTGTTGGACGCCCATTTACTAGATGGGAAGATTCAATAAATCCCACTTGATGTGAAAATAGGTCAAAAGGACTAATATCATGAAGTAGAAGAAGAAGAGGATCTCTCATTATGGTTTAGTGGTTACTCTGTACACTTCTATTTCCAATGTTAACCGGTGAATCCTTACAGAGGTCTATTAATTTTTAATGAATTCAAAATCCTGAGATAGCATCATTTAGAAGGGAAGTAAAGACGTAGGTCCCGTAAAATTAACTGATCCCTGAAATAAGAGCTGTCTGAGAAACAAAAAAAAAACAAATGTCGGCTTTTTCATAAACTCGGATGTGAATTTGGACGGCAATGCCCTAAGTTGCAGAAGAACGTCGTTAAATAAGGTTCTATTTTATTAAATAATCTGTTTGCGATAGAGCAACGGAAGATGAACTATATAAAATTAGCTGAAGAAATGAATAATCAAAAATATTTATATACACCTGCTTAACAGAACGCGTGTGTTTACTCTGTGTTTAAGAGACCTGTGGAATAATAACTAAAAAATTATGCCCTTTTAGTCAGAAACAAGTTTAGTCGATTTGGGCCTTATTATCGTATGTTAAATACAATAGTTTAAGTTACTCTTACTGCAAATCACACAAAAATACAAATTAAACTGAAAATAATTAAACATGAATTTAGTAAATTATTCAAATATATAAAACTAAAGATGAAAATGTCTGCATAGATTATCCAGTTATTTAGCAAAAAATCATACAACATCTTTACTAAAACACGTATCAACTTGAAAACGCGGTTTAATTTTCGACTATATATTTATTGATTTAGGGAATATACACTTTTTTCTTCATTTCTTTATTCAGAGTAGGAGGGAAGACTGCTCTATCGCAGCGACCTAAAAGATCTATTGCGCTATCTCAATATCATGGAGATGAGTGGAATGAAAGTTATGTATTGCTACGGTACGAAACACTGGGTTCTACTACCATGACCAATAACGCCATTTTTGGGTTGGGCCCAGGAACGCGAGAAGCGACTACAACCTACCCGTTGGCCCCTTCTGTCCTTTTTTTATTGCTCGTAAACCAAGGAAGATAAAATGTAAGCATGAGGATTAAAGATGTGGCCATTGAGCAACTGGAGAGCTTCAAATACTTGGGTTGTACCATCAGTAGTAACACGAACTGATGAAAATAAGTAAAGCAGAGGATTGAAATGGTAAAATAAGGTTTTAACAAGAAGAGAAGAATTTTATGCGGACCTTTGGCGAAAGAATTACGGAAGAGGCTAGTGAAGTGTTTTGTGTGGAGTGTAGCATTTTATGGTGCAGAGAGTTGGACATTGCGACGGAATGAGGAAAAGCGACTGGAAGCTTTTGAGATGTGGATATGGAGAAGGATGAAACGTATAAAATGGATTCAAAAAATAAAGATATGGTAGACAGAGTGGGTGTAGGAAGAACAATGCTGGAACTCATAAAGAAGAGGAAAATAAATTGGATTGGCCACTGGCTAAGAAGAAACTGCCTGGCCAAAAAAGAAATAGCCAACGGAAAGAAAGTTAGAGGCAGAAAAAGACATAGATGATAGACAATATTAAAATAAATGGTTTGTATGTGGATAAAAAAGCAAAGCTGAGTTAAAGGAAGAGTGCAGAATGCTGAATTCGCACTGAAAGATCTGCTCTTGGGCGGAACACTATGTATGTACATATATATAGTTTTTATATCATGAGTCAGGACCCCGGTGGACACCACTAGATCCCCGCAACAACAAATTTTCTACGCCTATTGATTGCATTCCGAACCCCGTTATTTATCTGACATGATATGTAGTTAAGGGTGATTTGAAATGGATGAATAAGAACTGGAATGACATGAAGAGGAGGGAAGGGAGATTTGAGAGTATTGGTGGGATGAATTTCGGAATAATCCCGAGAAAAGCTCGAAAACTAAGTAAGGCCCACCACCAATATCCGTCTGGAACCTCCAGGGTTTGAATCTGGGATCCCAGTCGGGCAGTCGTGCGCGCTAGTCAAGTGTCTTCCAAGACGGTTTTATGTACGTCCTGGGTACTGTACCCAACACAATATCTTTGAAAATGGAACTAGTTCCGAAAGGCCTAGCAGGTTTATTTTAAACAAATTTATTTGTCGAGAATGAATGCCATCACTGGTACAAATTTTATTGTTTAAAATATTTAACATGTCTTATAATTCCGTCTGGCTTAATCGTGTGAGACTTCTGAGAAAGATCGTTTTACGTGGTGGGTTTCCACCCCGACGTACAACCCCCAACATGGAGGACCGGAGGTTTTCTGTTGGGGTCCCATTCCCTTAGAAGGTTGCCTTCTCCTCGGCTGACGAGAGTCCTCTTCCAGGGTTTATTTTAGGAGTTAACCTTCTCCTACACCCTTACCAATACTCACAGATTCCTACGAGCTCTGAAAAGTTGTACAAGAGAAAAAATTATTAGAAAGAGAATATTAGAGAAGAACTAAAAATACAACCACTTCTTCCAGAAATAGAAGAAAACAGAACAATTGGATAGAACATCTGCAAAGAATGACAGAGAATAGGGTATCAAAGATATCACTGATGTATAATCCTGGAGGACGAAGATCGCTAAGAAGACCAAGAAAGCGCTGGGCCTGAACAACACCCGTGAAGGTTGATGATGATGATGATGATGGTGATGATGATGAATATTTAATAATAATCTTAACAGTGATAGTGATGTTTTTTTTAAGTATTGTTGTGAAGAGATTGTTGTTAATTTGAATCTACAATTTGACTATAATAATTTGGTCCGTGATATATCACGATGCTTTTTCTGTGAATATAAGTTCTCTCCCTAAATGTGTAGATTTTAATTGAAAAATGGAACATTTCTAGAATATCTGGGAATGCAAGTTGGGGAGTGGATGAGAAGTTGAAGATGGAGGGAGGAGAAAGGGAGAGAAGCAATACAAAGTCAAAATTTTTCTCTACGCTCATTTCAATGAACGTCTGCATACTTTAAATGAGGGTTCATCTTTTATACCATCTGCTTTAAAATGAAAATTCCCCATTTTCAGAGAGTTTTTATTTTTTTTAATATGCAAGCTAAACTAATAGCATTTGCTGGAAAGCTTAACACTCACCAGTAAAAGCAATTGTCTTGATACTGGCTAATTTAATAACGTTTGTAAAATTGTTTTCCACATTTGGTTTCTGTAATACATTCAAAGAGCTCACATGAAGTAATATGCAAATTTTAAGCTTTTTCCCACTTTGCTAAAGATACGGATAATTCGTGGTTTGAGAATCGAGGTTCTCGCCACACAGTTGAGGTTATATTATTTCCACCGTGTCTCAGATTTGTTCAAAGATTTGTAGATTTAAAAATATTTTATCAAACCTTTAGGAGGTCTCGTGAATTCTAGGGAAGACATGCTGTAACAAAAGGTAGGAACAGCTGTAAGATTAATACTTTTAAAATAATTCATTACGAAACACCGCTTAGGTCACTATGTAAAAAATAAAACAATATAAAAATTGGTAAATTAAATCTCAATCGTCCTAATCTTCATAATGTTGTAAAATATCAGGAAGGCCTTTCGAAACATAAGTTCCATCTTCAGCTTATATTATGGTATTTTGAGTACCAATATACAAGCAGAAGATGGAAACTATGTTTCGAAAACTTCTTGATAAATTAGAACATAATAAAGTTGTGGACGACTGCGATCTCAGGTATCTATTTTTATGTCTTTTTTTTTATATTTTTAGCTGCAAAATTGATGTTAATTTCAACCTCATTATCGAAATGCAAACATTCTTCTTTTCAGATTCATTTTAATTTTTTCTTAAATTTATCATCCTTCCAGAACAAATTTGCAACCCTGACGTATTTCAAAGTTTAATTTTATATGGGAAATGGTTGTTAATCGCATTGTGAGATGTATCCAACTAACTAAATAACTAACTAACTCACTCACTGGCACTATTGAATCCGTAGGCTCATGGTCGCGCGGACATAAGCTCTCCATACATCCCTATCCTGAGCAAATGTTTTCCAATCATCTCCTGTATAATCTACTTTCTCAAATCATAGTTAATGTTATTCTCCCACCTCATTCTTGGTCCACCAACTGGGCGTTTGCACTCTGGTTTTCCTTCAAGAAGCTTCCATGCACGTCTTTCATTCCCCATTCGTGTCACATGTCCTGCCCATCGCAGTCTACGAGACTTAACTCTTCTCATTGTATCTGGCTTCCTTTAAAGACCACGTAATTCACTGTTATGCAGTCTTCTCCATTCACCTGTCTGTTCATCTCGCTTTGGTCCAAACATTTTTCTATGAACTTTATTCACAAATACTCGTAATCTCCTTTCTTCCCTTAAAGTAAGAGTCCTTGTTTCGCATCCATGTAATATAACTGGTAGAATAATAGTTTTATATATTTTCAGTTTAAGGTTTTTTGAAAGGAGTTGGGAAGTCAAGAGTCTCTGTAATGCATAATAACACGCATTTCCAGAATTGATCCTATGTTTAATTTCCTTGTGCATCTCATTCCTGTTTGTGATTATTGTGCCTAGGTATTTGAATTCAGCCACTCCCTCAAAATTTCCTTCATTTGTCATTATCTGTCCATTTCCATTATATAATGTATTTCAATGTGTGACCATATATTCAGTTTTATTTGATGTTTACTTCCAGTCCCAATTTATGTGAGATGTATCTCATGACAAAATTAAAATTAAAAAAATAGGGTTACAACATTGTTGGGGCAGCTTTTCAATTCTTATTTTATTACTCTTAGTTTAATTTACATGTGAGATTTGCAATACGCTGCGGGCCCTGGCTCGGTCGTCGGTCGGAAAATGTTTCTTGGGTCAGGATTTTTCGGGATTTTTCTTACTTGTCAAACAAAATATCAGAAAACTTTAAGGACCTACTGGTTCCTGAATATCATCTAGTCAACACAATCATCCTTATTATAAAATCTTGTTTTGTATGAATATACAGAGTGAGCCATTATATATGTAGTAGAGTAGAAGTAGAAAAGGCTAGTGAATTATGGCCCACCCTGTGTGAGTGAATGATTGTATTTGTGTTAAATTATTGTGTTGTCTCGGAGTGGTCTTTGCATTTAGCTGATCACTCATCCAGGGAGGATTAAGTGCTTGTGTGGTCAAAAATTAAGTGTGTAATCCGGAGTTTTAAACACTGTCCCGATATCTCGTGCCACTGTACGGTCAGGAAGGCGTTAGAGATGTAAAAGTAGTCTTAGCTGCAAGGGGAGAATGTAACCTGAGGTAAAGAGAGAGAGAGAGAGAGGGAGAGGGAGAGAGAGAGAGAGGGGAGAGAGAGAGAGAGAGAGAGAGAAAGAGAAAGAGAGAGAGAGAGAGAGTGAGAGAGAGTGTGTGTGTGTGAGAGAGAGAGAGAGAGAGAGAGAGAGAGAGAGATATTTGCACTAGTAGTAATTAAATCCGTCACATTTAAATTGAATCTCTCACATTTATCATTGCAAAAATAAACTTCAAATAATCCCCGAACACTTCTTTATTCCTGAATATAGCCTAAATTTACCTCGTGGTAAATTAGTTTGGTGTAGCTTAGGATGACCATTCGTCCCGTTTCTCCCGGGACAGTCCTGTTTTTTTTTAATTTCCCGCTATCCCGAAAGTTTTCTTGGGGACGCTCTTTCGGATGATGCTTTGTCAATGTATTTATGAATGGCGACATTCGTTTTGTTCTTTACTATGTAATTATAAACATGAACGTTAGAAAGCGCCACTTGTATGACCACGAAGCACTGTTTGGTCTATAATCTTTGTTTTTCTACTCTCATATATAGGTAACTGCTACATTTTTTAAATTGTCAATCGATGGTCAGTGCAGCCAATGTCGGAGATTTCCTTCTGATTCTGGCACTTTGGCGATCAAGAAGTACAATTTTAACTTAGATTAAAGAGATTTAGTTAGTGGATTTTTAGATTAGATTTTAGATTTAGATTAGATTTATTTATTTAGCCTGGTGGAGTTATACTCCTTGCAGCGATAAATAAGTACTTTTGAACGTAATAAATCATGGCTTTAGTGGTTTTTGATTTGTCAATGGTTGATACTTATAAATTTTTATTGGCAACAGTGTCGTGGTAAAGAAAATAACTGGTTTTTATATTTTATTATGTCCCATCTGATTTAAAAATGTCTCTGTTTTTTGTACATGTATCCTTTTACATTGAAAGTATTATAGACACTCTAGTATAGCTTCGAATGTTTTGCTTAGCTTAACTCCATTCTTCCATAGTAATTCTGCCCGAAGGTCCTTCACTGCAATCATAGCATTTTCATGCTATGCTTGCAGCTTTACTAGGGAATTGTGTAGGTGTGGTAGCTTCCCGTTGCTTTCCACACCGGTGAAGGATGATGATGATAATGATAAGGATGATCATGATGATGATGGCCATATAATTTCGGGAACCGTTTGGGCCTTAAAGTTGTCCTGACATTTGTCTTACAGGTGAAGAAAAACCCCGATAAAAACCTCACCCAGAAAAACTGCCCCGACCGGGGATCGAACCCGGGCCCGCTGCGTGACAAGGCAGCACGCTACCTCGAGACCACAGCGGTGGACTTAGCTTAACTGTATTTACCAAATATTCATGAAAGTAGTGAGGGCAACATACTTATATAAAACATGTTTCGGCCCTTGTGAATGAAACTAATGCCCATTATGGGTCACTGTCATTTCCTTGTTAGTTCATTCCTTAGCTCTCTCATGAGTATTTCAGCATCATCGATATGACTCATCACAAGCAATGTACGAGGGAATTTCTAACTTCGGTTGGAAGAAGACGTTTATCTTGTTGGAAGTAGCTGAGAAATCCATCGTGAATAGGCCTATACTGAAAAGATTTACTTTATTCTTAATGCATGTTCATAAAAACGCACAATCTTTCATTGAAGTGTTATTATGTATTGTATGTATATACTCCGAGAATGCAACAACTGTAAGGGCAGCTCATTGCTTTCAACTCAGTAAACTATCCTAACAAATATATTAGTAAGAAGAAATATATTAGTAAGAAGACGTACATAATTGGATATCATCAATGAGGATTTAGAAGAAACAGGTCTGCAACAGATAATATTTTTAATATAAGATATCTTTCGGAAAAGAAATGGGGAAGTTAATGGCAGTTTATATCAGCTATATATAGACTTCATACGATTCAATTAAGAGGGAAAAGTTATTGCTGGAGATTGGAAATCCTGAAAAGTTAGTTAGACTTATTCGAATGAGTGTAAATGGCACAAAGAGAAGGGTGCGTGTAACCAAACAGTTTTCGGAAGCTTTTGAAATTCACTATGTGTTAAAGAAAGGATATGCATTGCCTCTACTATTCAATTTTGTATTAGAACATGTCATTAAATCTTCAGAGGATGAAGATGGCCTACAACTCAATGAGATTAATAAAATGTTAGTCTATGCTCATATTCTAAGACTATTAAGAGATAACAAGGAAATATTACGGGTCAACAATTACACACTTTTGACTAAAAATAAGACGTTGGGACTGGAAGGAAACATCATTAAAACATAGAATACATTATGTAATGGAAATGGACAACTAATAACAAATGAGAAAAATTTGAAGATGTGGCTCAATACCCAATACCTAGGAACAATAATCACAAATAGGAAAGAGATGCACAAATAAATTAAACATAGGTTCAATTCTGGAAATGTATGCTATTATGCAGTACAAGGATTCTTGTCGTCCCAACTCCTTTAAAAAATCGTTAAACCCATTTGTATTATATGGATGCAAGACATGGACTCTTACTTTAAGAGAGCTGAAGAGATTACGAGTACTTGAGAATAAAGTTATTAGGACTATTTAACTCATGCCCCAAATGGGAGTTAATGACCAATCACATTTCAATGATTTTTTATTTACAACCAATCACAGTCGTGTTTCAACTCGAATTTATCAAACAAAGTTTATCGTATTAAAGAGAGAACCTCCTTTTTAACATTCTGAATAGGCCATAGCATTATCTTGCAATGACTGACTCGACAAGAAATACGGCTTCCAGATTGTATGTATAGTGCATGAATGTCAGCTCATAGTGCATGCGGGAGATAATATAAAAACATTTGTATGAATTGTTTATACCACAAAAAAAACACTGGTTGCACTTTCTTAAACGAATTATTTTCCAGCAAATGACGTTGCAGAAAAATACAACTTACATATTTATATCATAGGACATCAGAAATTAATTAATACTAGTAGTAGTAGTAGTAGTAGTAGTAGTAGTACTAGTATTCAAATGTTTTGAAGCTCTTGATTTGTCATCATTCGCTTGTTAATACCTATAATGTTGGTTATCAATTTCTCCACTAGGGTGCATTCTTACAAAATTGCGATCCTTTGGCAATAAATAATATGATCTGGTTGCAGTGATGAACAAAATAAGCAAATGAAGCGTACCAATCGTTTCTCATTTATTTTCAAACATCGCCGTTTACATTACATATATAAATATTTTAAAATAACTAGCCTATAGTTAAATAATGATTTATGAGTAAACAGCTTAATTTTATTCGTTAAATAGTCCTAACAAATGCCACTCTTGATTTCCAAATTCTCTAGATAAATTCACTCCTCACTTTTTGAGTCGTGAATTTATCGATAATTTGGAAATCACTCGTGGCATCACTTATGAAACATTTGGACCAAAGAGAGATGAACATACAGACGAATGGATAAGACTACTTAATAGTGAGCTACATGAACTTTATAGTAGACCAGAAATAGTAAGAACAGTTAAGTCTCGTAGAATTCGATGGAAGTGACACGTGGCACGAATGGAAAACGAATGAGGGGTATGGGACTTATAGTAGGATAACCAGAAGAAAAGCGATCAGTTGGTTTGCCAAGAATAAGGTTGTAAAATAGTATTAACTCTTATTTGAGTTAGGTTGATTATACAGGTGATGGCTGGAAAAAGAAAATAGCTCAGGTTAAGGAATTGTGGAGAGCTTATGTGCGCGTGGCCATGAAGCTACGTGTTCGATTGTGCCAGTGAGTTAGTTAATTTTCTATATACCCTTAAGCCCCTCGAGGAATATGGGTACCTCCCTAGAGAGGGTTACTCATCAGACAAATTAGGTTACGCTTATATACCTACAGATGTCAGTGAGTGGTCTCAAAGAGACATCTAGTTGGGAACTAAGGTATTATTTGATGGGGAAGACCGGTTAAATTTTCCTCAGGCACACTAATTTAGGCTGAAAGTTCTATAGGAGTCCGAAAATCTTCAGAATTGGGGCCCACGGCTCTAAGTCCCTCCAGGAGAACTTGTCGCGTGGATTTCACCGTCCTAAATATTCATCGACCCCGACCGGATCGTAGTGGCAAGGAACATAAATAATAGTTCACCGAGGTCGATTAAGTGCTAGGGATATCCGTATTATTAACTTTCATATGTGTTGTAGTCTCGTAGACTGTGATGGGCAGGACATGTGGCACGAATGGGGAATGAAAGACGTGCATGGAGGCTTCTTGTAGGAAAACCAGAGGGAAAACGCCCAGTTGGTAGATCAAGAATGAGGTGGGAGAATAATATTAACTATGATTTGAGGGAAGTAGATTATACAGGGAATGATTGGAAGACATTGACTCAGCATAGGGGTGTATGGAGAGCTTATGTCCGCGCGGTCATGAACATACGGGTTCGATTGTGCCAGTGAGTTAGTTAGTTATGTGTTGTAGATTTTTGGAGAATTTCACTCAATGTAGAAATTCGTGCCACATTATAATTGATTCCATGGATATAGGTAAAGTGCTTCTATCCGGGAAGGCTGTGAAATTTAAATATCGGATATCCGAGATTAAGTTGTTTCGACATTATTTTTGTATTGTATAGTCGTGCAGTGGGGGCACGCCGTAGCGTAGTGGTTAAGGCACTAAGCTACAAGCCGGAGGGTCGAGGGTTCAAGTCCCGTTGGGGTCAGGATTTTTAAACTGACCCAAACCCTCTGGCGGCATCATGGGCCTGGGGTCGACTCAGCCTCTAACGGAAATGAGTACCAGACGCTTGTTCTGGGGGTAAAGGCGGCCGTCACTCAGGGCTGACAACCCGGCTGACATAAAGTGCCGATTAACTAGAAAAAGTGGGAGCCTTAACCTCCTACTACCCCAAGGGCCTCCGGGCCTGTTGTGGGATCACTTTACTTTACTTTACTTATAGGCATGCAGTGCAGTCCAGTTCAGTTACGAAATACAATATCCATAAACGAGTTTTCATTTGTGAAACATTGCCGAAGCACCTATTGTATATATGAGGTAAATACCTGGGCGATATTTTATCTAGCATAGAGTCGCATATTATTAGGCCCAGGCAGCACTCTATCAGAGAGTCGGGGACCAGTGCTGCCTTCGTAGAAACACCTTGTATTTACATAGTCACTCTTAGAGTTGATGTCATAATTGAGTTTACTGACTGCGTCATTGATTGAGTGAGACCTGCTCATTTTGTGGATATGTAGTATTGTTTGTCGAGAGTTCACACGTGGTATCGACAATGTTTAATAGCCCTACAGCTGTTGTTTATGCCTGCGGTAACAGCGACACTAATAATGACACCGAGACATAAATATCTTTTATTAACTACTATTATTATAGTTTACAAATTACGTTACTAGCATAGAAATATGGCTTCAAAATTTAAAATCAAATAAGAAGGGGATTACCTTAAATAACCTAATTGTAATTAAAATAGTAATAAATAATAGTATATCCATCCATAGTAATTCTTCCCGAGGGCAGGTCCTTCACTGCAATCATAGCATTTTCCTGCTATGCTTGCAGCTTTACTAGGGAATTGTAGCTTCCCGTTGCTTTCCACTCCGGTGAAGGATGATGATGATGGCCATATGATTTCGGGGACCGTTTGGGCCTTAAAGTTTTCCTGACATTTGTCTTATAGGTGAGGAAAAACCCCGATAAAAACCTCACCCAGAAAAACTGCCCCGACCGGGGTCGAACCCGGGCCCGCTGCGTGACAAGGCAGCACGCTACCTCGAGACCACAGTGGTGGACTAATAGTATATAACAGATGAAAACATTTATACTTCGCGCTCTGTTAAATGACGATTGGGGATCGTTCATGTTCGGCCGACACAAAAATTGACTCCACAAACATATCCAAGAACGACCCGAAATATTTTATTGTATGGTCCATATGCAGCCAGGGTTATACGAGTATATATATATTAGATTTAGTTTTAATTATCTTTAAAATTAATGGGATATGAGATCTTACTTTTATTATTATTCAGTTTGACCAAATTATCGTTTAGTTCTAGTATTTTTTTTCTGATTTTTGTATTTGAACGTAACATATGTTTGTACTGGTGAGTGGAAGAGAAGACTACATGGCCTTAACTCTACCAGGATAAATAAATAAATACATAAAATAAATAAATAATCCTTGCCACCGCGACACGTGGTGCAGGTTCGTAGCAGAGTACATGTAAGTAGGTAAACGATTTTAAGGTGCAAATTTTGGTCGTAAAAGGGGGAAAAAGTTATGAAAATGTACACAAAAATGCGCTAAAAAGGTGCTGCTGAAACAATTGAATTAAGGTTTGAATCAGTTACGTGAACTCAGTTTATATAATATGCATATGATTTTGCACCAATTGTCCATAAGGGGTAATTCATACTGTAGTTCTTTAGATTATTGCAATGTTTACTTCGCAGATGGAACAGCGAAGAATGATGCCATCAGTTTCGATAAATTGCGTTTTGAATTCTTCTGAAAGTGCATACAACTTATCCTTCTTAACATTTGCTATGTTATTGTTGTGAAAACCCAGTTGTAATACACATAAATTACGTTGTGGTTCAGACTAGTAAAATACAGAAGCAACAAGTCGGTAGATAGAAAACTTTAAATTATTGCCAGTACTAACTGTACTTATTTTAAACTGTTACAGCAAAACTATTGACATTCAAATTTGACTTCACAGCTGCAGATTGGCCATTGTTGCTGGGATATAAATTACTGGTGGTTTACATAAATTATATTGTAATATCATGTCTTCAGGTAGAAGCCATTCATAGTGTATTTGTGAATGATGATTCATTGAAATTGAATGTGGGACCAGTAGAGTAAGGTAAAGGATGGATTTCTGCTTGAATGGGAATGAAGCCTGAATTAGCTCAGTGGACAGAGCATTAGCACGGAAGGCTAAAGGTTCGGGGTTCGATTCCCAATTCAGGCAAGAAATTTTCTCTTTACCATTGATGTACAATAATTTAATAGTGTTCGATAATTTACTTACTTCTATCACAGTAATAGCTTTAGCTTCTCAATATTAATTTAATTATATTGTAATATTTATTATTTAATATTGCTGACTTCACACTGCAGATTGGTCATTGTTTTTGGGGTATAAGTTACATAAATTGTATTTTAATATTTGTTTAATATTGTTGACTTCTGATTGGTATTTTAAAAACCTGTTCATGAAGAAAAAACATAAATGTTTCTGTCCAATCTTTAAAACACGCAGACAAGAGTGGAGGAAAAGGTGCTGAAGCACAAACAAGGAGAGAGAAAGGGGTGAGATGTAGTAATCTCACGAAAAGGTGCAACAAATTGTGTTCATTTCGCTTTATTTCATTCCACCAAATACATGTATTGAATTATTGGTATGAAAACAGCTATATTTTTTTTTGTGAAAGTGCTGCACCTCAAAATCCATTCCTTGCACAAAATCCTCGTGTTTTCTTATTTACTTGTTAGTTAACGTCGAGCATTTCATGGAGAGTTTTTATGTAATGAATAATCGAATTCATTCATATTTTTAGGCCTTACACATAAAAAGCTTAAAAAATAACTAATCTTAACCTTATATTTGTCGGCCTTCAACATAAAAAACTAACAAAAACTTATCGTAACCTTACATTTGTTGGTCTTCAACTTAAAAAGCTAACAAAAACCCACCTTATCCTTGTTTAAGTATAATATGTAATACATTATTTATTTATTTATTTATTTAGCCTGGTGGAGTTAAGGCCATGTGGCCTTCTCTTCCACTCATCAGGGCAAACATATATTACATCAGAATATAACAATCACAATGAACTCTAATATTAAATACTAAATAAAAATTTGATCAAAAAGATAATATCTATTATATTACGATCTATAATGCAACTAGTTAATGTTAGTTAAAATTAAGACTAAAACTAATAATAAAATGTATACAATCAAGACATTAAATTGTCCCTGTCTAATGTATATATAAAACAAAGAAAAATAATGAGATACAGAAAACTAATTTTACGTTTGTACAATATTTAAAACAAAACAAAAGAAAATATTTGTTAATCTTAATATTATTTTCATAGATAATTAAATTTATTAATTGTTAAAAGAATACTATCAGTGAGGTGTATAAGTTAGTTTGTTATTAAATAATTCTGTAATTTGTTTTTGAAGGATGTTATAGTTTAACAGTCTCTGACATAGGGCGGAAGGGAATTCCATGTTTTGGTAAGTGAGACCGTAAAAGATAATGAATAATATACAGTGTGATGAGGAGGACAATGTGCTGATGGGATCGAGTGTCAAGATTATGTGTGTCGGATAGTCTGATGAAGCGGCGTGATAAATAATTAGGCGATGATGTGTGAAGGATTTTATATAGAAGGGATAGTGAATGGACAGTTCTACGATCTCTTAGACGATGCCACGATAATTGTTCCAGGGACGGTGTAACATGGTCAAATTTGCGAATACCAGAAATAAAACGTGCGCAAGAATTATGAACACGTTGAAGTCTTTGAGTGTAAATAATATTTAAGTCTGTAAAAAGAGTGTCACAATAATCAAAATGGGGCATTGCAAGTGTTTCTACTAACATTTTGTCGATAGTGAAAAGTGTAATTGAACAAAATTTCCAGTGCCGCACTCAACAAAGGACTAAAACTTCCGGGGCCGCACATGGACTAAAAAATCGCATTATGGACCATACATCGGCTTCCTAGGAAAACTTAAGCACTTTTAAAAATTACTGAATTTTTAGTGTGCCTGCAATATATGCAAATCCACTAATTCGACAATCTATAACTAATAAGTATAATTGGACAACATTTCTCTGCAGTCATTTCATTTTGACCGTAGGCTATTTTCTATAGCTGTTGAGTACTGGAACTCAATGTACAGTTATATAAATTTTGAGGTAGAGTTTTTCCAAATTTTCTGTAAAACGCAGCTTTTTGGGCTTAGGTCTAAACTTACTATTTTTATTTTCATGTTATATGTAGATTTATTAGTTACAGTCTATACAGTTTATTTAGTAAGGCAGCGAAGATGGTTAGATGCTGCCATACCCACATAAATCTCTCCGCTAGTGAAACTCTATGCGTTAAATCTATATCGAAATATGCTAATTAGGCATTAATTGATCTACCCAGATTGCTTCAATTCATTTGATTGGGCTATAATGGTTTCGGACACTTTCCAATAAATTTGAAGTAAAAAACTCGCCAATTTCCTGTCGTCCGAAGCCTCAAAAATACCTTACATCATAGAAAAAAAATTTGCCTTGTATTTTGAAACTTGTTTTTCTCTCTTTCTATGCCTTAGTTTTATTTCACATTTCGTATGTTCTTATAAGTGCCCCACGCTTCTCGGATCTAACAGGAATGTGACCTATCAGGAGATGATTTTAAAGCACTAAAATTGACACACAATTTTTTGATCACACTAGGACATGGAGGAGCGGATGAGACTACCTGATTGAATGATCAGTTCAACGCCAGGACCATCTCAGAGATAACACACACATATAAGACAATACACACCTTCACTCATATACTTTACTTACTTACTTACTCACTGGCACTATCGAACCCGTAGGTTCATGACCGCGCGGACATAAGCTCTCCATACATCCCTATCATGAGCTAATGCTTTCCAATCATAGCCTGTATAATCTACTTCCCTCAAATCATAGTTAATGTTATTCTCCCACCTCATTCTTGGCCTACCAACTGGGCGTTTTCCCTCTGGTTTTCCTACAAGAAGCTTACATGCAAGTCGTTCATTCCCCATACGTGCAACATGTCTTGCCCATCGCAGTTTACGAGACTTAACTTTTCTTATTATATCTGGCTTCCTATAAAGACCATGTAGTTCATTGTTATGTAGTCTTCTCCATTCACCTGTTTGTTCATCTCTCTTTGGTCCAAAAAAATTTCCTAAGTACTTTATTCTCAAATACTTGTAATCT
Organism: Diploptera punctata; assembly: GCA_030220185.1. NCBI lineage: Eukaryota > Metazoa > Arthropoda > Insecta > Blattodea > Blaberidae > Diploptera > Diploptera punctata. The sequence goes on along the minus strand of JASPKZ010000824.1, from coordinate 408,219 downwards.
CCTTTCCTCCCTTAAAGTAAGAGTCCATGTTTCGCATCCATATAATATAACTGGTAGAATAATAGTTTTATATATTTTCAGTTTAACGTTTTTTGAAAGGAGTTGGGACATATTCATATTAAAAAACCTCCGTGGAGCGACAGACCTAGAAGGCCCTTGGCCTACCATCCGGCTGCTAGCTAAACATCCACATGAGGACAATTATTTAGCCAGTAATATAGAGTCTCCTAGTAGTTATAGCTGATTTTTGCATTATGGAGCCGCAACTTAATATAGGTACCCATATTTCTCACGATGTTGAATGGGCATCGGTCCCGCACTGGCCGAAATTCCATGGGAAAATATCTTCCCCCAAGGCGATTCAAATCAGCGCAAGTACATCAGCTCCGACCATCGTGCTAACCAAGGCGAATATAAAAGGTTACATACATTGGATGGTAAAGTATTTGTTCTTACGTTTTACAGAGTTTTGTCTTCTAGTTAAGCGAAAATTCCAAAAATATTTCCCCGAGCAAACATGTTCCGATCTCGGATCGAACTTGGACCCGTTATGTCTGTGTGTCGGAGGCAACGACGTTACTTAGATACTACAACAGTGGACGTACCTTGTATTTAAAAAGTAATATTTATTTTACTATTTACTTTAAATAACATCTCAAGTGTCATGATGTGCTACGAATGTGTGTTTCTTCACAAGAAAAAATAGCGCGATCCATTACAAATCCAAATGTTAAAATCATAACTTCATAACTTACTTTTTGTATGCCAGGTATGTCAAACTCATTACGACTGCGGGTGACTCGTCCCTTACCAAACCTCTCACAGGCCACGCCTGATTCACAGAGACCTTGCTATTTTTAAATCTATAGATTTTTTAATGGCTGAGTTATCGCTTCTTACCTATTAATTTAATATTTAACAATGCATTAATAACTCTTTGAACGTAAACAATTTTTTTTAAAAAATGAAACAGTATACAAATTTTACATATAATGAAACACATAAAATATGATAAATAGTGAATTTCACCAAAAACACATCATGACTATTCTAAATAGTGTATAATTTCTTCTTTTCCATATAACTTGGCTCCGCTTTCTTTCAAACAGCTTCGGAAAATTCTTACTAAGAGTTTTTCGAAAACATCCTTTACTATGGTACACATGATAACACCTATTAGAATTGTTTTAATATTTTTTTATCTCATATGTGATGTTTGCACATATATATCCTTAGTAATACAGAATATCTGCAGCAAACTATCTCATCTGAGGATATTTCTGCTCTAAATATGATTAGATGTTGGAATTCCAATTTTAAATTATCTTTCTTTTCGCATTGAATCACTTTGCAGTTGTATTAACTCCATTTCTAAGAACATAAGCGTTTGTTGACATAAGAAAAGGAATCAGTCAAAAGATTGAATTAGTGCTTGTACGCCTTGAGATCGTTAAAGCAGCGCTCATATTTTTCCCAAATTATATTAGCTTAAATTAAATTGCGGTCATATTTTTTAATGGGAGCCGGCCGAAAAAAAAATGTAATGTGCCACTTGTGGTTCGCGGGCCGCTAGTTTGAAACGCCTTGTGTAAACCCACATTAACAGTGTCAACACTGTTAATATATATCTAAGATATTTGGCCCGTATTCTTAGAGTAAATAAAACTATTATTCTACCAGTTATATTATATGGGTGCGAAACATGGACTCTTACTTTAAGGGAGGAAAGGAGATTACGAGTATTTGAGAATAAAGTTCTTAGGAAAATTTTTGGACCAAAGAGAGATGAACAGACAGGTGAATGGAGAAGACTACATAACAATGAACTACATGGTCTTTATAGGAAGCCAGATATAATAAGAACAGTTAAGTCCCGTAGACTGCGATGGGCAGGACATGTTGCACGTATGGGGAATGAAAGACGTGCATGGAAACTTCTTGTAGGAAAGCCAGAAGGAAAACGCCCAGTTGGTAGACCAAGAATGAGGTGGGAGAACAACATTAACTATGATTTGAGGGAAGTAGATTATACAGGAAATGATTGGAAAGCATTAGCTCAGGATAGGGATGTATGGAGAGCTTATGTCCGCGCAGCCATGAACCTACGAGTTCGATAGTGCCAGTGAGTAAGTAAGTAAGTAAGTAAGTATTCTTAGAGTAAGTAATTGTGTTTACGGTCACTACACGTCAACTGTTGGAATCAGTAATAGGGAAGACTAGTGGTCGAAGTGCCTACAGCATAGTTATCGCCACACAAAGCCAAGTGCTGGAAAGCAATCCATTATCATAATCATATTACAAATGGCTTTATAATTGGGAATCAGATCCATAATTACAACTGCGGATGACAATGGCCGCATGGTGCTTTGATCTGCAAATAAAATTCACTCAGGCATTAACAAGCGACATAATAGGTTGCACCTCCAATAAACCTTATGAATTCGTAAGCAACGACACAACTCACTTGTCCTGAATCATTAATAAACGTGTCATAAAGGTGGTTCTTTGATGACATCGCTGCTCTGTTGCGTAAATAAACTGATAATCTATTTATATCCATCGTATCTCTCTCATGCCACGTACAGTAACGTTACTGTCAAGAAATAGCGTACCCTAAATCACACTATAAACTTAGCCAACCGTGCATATTATACAATTTCACCTATTTTTATTCACAGTGTTCTGCCCTAGGGCAGGTCTTTCACTGCAATCATAGCATTTTCATGCTATGCTTTCCAGCTTTACTAGGGAATTATAGATGTGGTAGCTTTCCACACCGGGGGATGATAATGATGATGAAGGTGATGATGGCCAGATGATGTTCGGGGACATTTTGGGCCTCAAAGCTACCTGACATTTATCTTACAATTGAGGAAATACCCCGGAATAAAACCTCGTCCAGGAAGCTTGTCCCGGCCGGGAATCGAACCCGGACTCGCTGCGTGACAAGGCAGCACGCTACCTCGAAACCACAGCGGTGGATAAGTTTACCTATAATAAAGAATTAATAGTTTCAAAATATATGAAAATAAATATTTATAAAACTTTAATCATACCAGTTGTAACATATGACGCTGGGCAAGGACTTAAAAAAAAATATCTCTTATCGCATAGTCACGTTTGAAAGAAAGAATCTGAGGAAAATTTTTGATGATGTCAAATGTGGAACTGTGTGGAGAAGCAGATATAATAGTGAACTCTATGAACTATATAAAGAGTCTTATCAGCATGCATCAGAAGGTCAAGGTTGAGATATCTGGGACGTTGTGAATCGAATGGAGGTTAATAGGAAAGTCAAATCCATTTTAAATAGATATCTAGAGGAACAAGATCAAAGAATCGACCGAGATCAAGATGGCGGGATTGTGTGTGGAGGAAACTGCAGAGGGCATAACGGGAAAATCGAGACAGCTGTCGAGGGACAGGGATGAATGGAGGAGAGCCTCAGAGGAAGCGAGGGCCCACCTGGGTTGTTGTGCTAATTAAGAAGAACAAGGAATCACACTATTTTTACATCAAACTAATCAATTCAGGCCCATATCTTTTTTGATTAATTTTTTATGGTGAATGGATGAGAATGGTTAATGAAGCATGAAAATTGGTACAAATTGTATTTTGAAGTTACACTCTTCGAGTAAACTGCTGGGTCGCTGGGCACAAGTCCTACAAATGATCATGCGTAATCATTTTATAAAAAATGCACCTGCTTTAAATTTCAAGAATGGATATTAAATAAACGATGTATTTTTTACTAAATACCAGGATAATTGTAAAATATTTATCAAAATGAGGAAGCAAATGAAATGTAAATATCACAATTTTAATGCATGCAAAATAAAAAAAATACACAATGAAAGTAAATATGCAGACTTATTGAGCATTAGATATAAGAAAATGAACATAATACTCGTGATAATGTCAAATTACAAGTAAGATAAGCGACATATTTGAAAAAAAAAATTGATTATAGAAAGGCACTTCAAATTTATTTTTTGTCGTATTTTGTTTCGGTCTTTGATCCGAGGCTTGATCCTTGGAACTGCGAGCAATGTATAAGATACGCCTTGAAGTGGGTTGCTAGCCCATTTTCATGGCGGGTTTATTATTCGGGGTATATATATATATATATGATGAAACACTGATGGTAGCCATCAGATGAGTCTAATTCTAATTGAACAGTGGCCCAGGATTAGATTTCTGTCGAGTAAGTTTCCAGCTAAAATTTTTTTCGAGGTTTTTCCTTATCTGTGAGATGAATTTTGGAAAATTTAGACCTCTTTAATCTTCACCCATCATAATAATTTATTTCATTTCATTCATTCCCACGTCTGGTCATTCGTGATCTCTGATATAATTATAACAAAGGCGACATTGAAAAAAATAACAAAACAAAATAGAAATTATGGCAAAATAATGACTAATGATCCATGTGACCTAAATACTTCTACATTCGTCTTAAAATGTTAAAAACATCTGAAAGACACAACAAGAAACTTGTATAACCAGAATGTAGTTCTGGGGCTTTATACCTTGGTATAAATTGGATAATGTAATGGAATTCAAAACTAGAAACTGTATAACATGAAAAAATAAGTCATAGGTATCAAATATTCTAACTTCGAGATAATAGTAGAGTTTAAGAATGCATGCATACATTCAATATTAGCATCAGGTATACCAAGGGTTTGCTTAAAGAAGGTCTTATACATTATGACATCTTCAGCTCCATCATAGGCTGGCAATTTGTACACTCTAGTATACCTAGACACAGGTATTTTAGTATATGCTCTTTTCTTGGCAACTACTATAATGCGATCCATAACAAAACTTACTTCAGCTTCCTGTTCAATTTCCAATAATCAGAAAAATATTCTTCCTCTTTTCAAATGATACAAGACTGTTACAATTTAGTGAATAATTACAGGGACAATTTAACTCATGCCCCAAATGGGAGGCAATGACCAATCACGTTTCAATACATTTTGTTTTAAAACCAATGACAGTCGTGTTTCACCTCTATAATTACCGAATTTTGATTACCAAAAGAAAGAAACCTCCTCCTTCTTAATATTCTGAACAGGTCAGACCATTATTTTGCAGTGACTGACTCTAAATACGTTGAATATAGCATATAATGAACAGATTACTTCGACCTACACATTTGATAATTGTGGGTTCAATAAGTGTTCTTAAATACTGGTTTTACTGAGTTGTTTCCCAAAAAAAATGAATTAATAACCTATAGTGTTGGTTATAATGTACAGTTTGATGTGTTAAATATTTTCTCTACAAGGGTGCATTCTTACAATATTGCGATCCTATTTGGCAATAAATAATTTGATCAAGTTGCAGTAATGAACAAATGAAACAACCAAATATTTCAGATTTGTTTTCAAACATCGCCGATTACATTAAATATACTGTATATAAATATTTAAAATAACTATGTATAAATAATTATTTGTGAGTAAACAGCTTAATTTTACTCGTTAAATAGTCCAAAAAATGCCACTATTGATATCCAATTCTTCTAGATAAATTCACGAACGTGACTTGTGAATTTATTGATAATTTGGAAATCACTCGTGATAATCTATCTCTTATGATAATCTATAAATCATTTCTTTGGAACAATACCTTTCGAACTCTGTGTTTCTCACCTGATTGTACATTACTTTTCTAATTTCCTTCTTTGTTTGCCCCTTCAATCCTTTTCCGCCCCCTTTAAATATCCACAACGTTACGCTTTTCAATATTATCTTGAATCGCATTAATTTTTGTTTACAACACACTAACTCTGCGACTTGTGTACTCGCGTAGCGTACATGAACTGCTTCGGCCGCGATGCTTTCGTAGTGAAGGTTATTATCCGACACAGAGTAACATTGACCTGCTTCGTTTGTGAATGACTTGCGAACTCATGCTCTGTCACCCCGTGTACACTCGCTTCACGTCAGTCTGTGTCGTCGAGGACTGGAGTGCAATGCCCTAACTAAGCTGGGGAAATGCCTCGTTTGCTATATGTTCCTGATTATACATGGTTAGTATATATGTCAGTGCGTCGCAGCGACAGTGCTGCTATCCATCCATCCATAGTAATTCTGCCCGAAGGCAGGTCCTTCACTGCAATCATAGCATTTTCATGCTATGCTTGCAGCTTTACTAGGGAATTGTGTAGGTGTGGAAGCTTCCCGTTGCTTTCCACACCGGTGAAGGATGATGATGATAATGGTAAGGATGATAATGATAAGGATGATAATGGTAAGGATGATGGCCATATGATTTCGGGGACCGTTTGGACCTTAAAGTTTTCCTGACATTTGTCTTACAGGTGAGGAAAAACCCCGATAAAAACCTCACCCAGAAAAACTGCCCCGACCGGGGATCGAACCCGGGCCCGCTGCGTGACAAGGCAGCACGCTACCTCGAGACCACAGCGGTGGACTAGTGCTGCTAAGAGTGAAGATAAACTTTCCGCTGTCGTATAATAGTTGAGTGTGGTTTGCTAACACAATGGCTTTGTAGTTTACTCCATAAAAACTTGCTACTATTCTTCGTAACGATGTCAGAAAATCAATACATATTTTTTGTGACGAACTAGTGTTTAGGTTCAAGAATTCATTAAGACGGCCAAAACGCAGTTTATAATTTTGTTGGATAGTCATGTCTGGCTTGAAAAACCTTCATATATGTCAGCTCGCTATCATACCTTATCCTTTGACCGTAGTGTTAACTCTAGATCTCAGTTTAATGCAATATTAAACGTACCTTATCACAAATCATCTCATTATTCGACTTCTTTCACTGTCTCACTTCTCCTTATAAATTCACTACCAGTTGAAATCAGGAACTGCCAGTCAATAGTCACTTTCAGAAAAGATTTAAAATTATCCTTGAAAGCTCTACTACAGTGTCATGTTTTATCGTAATATCATATAAGTTACTTCATAAATCACTAATTGATTATTTATAATTTGATTTAATTATAACCACTGTAGTATTTAAAAGAATTATATTTATTTTAGTGCATGTATATGCTAGTGGTATTTAATATTAGTTCCAGTTATAATGCAAATTAAATTAAACTTAGGCTCCATTCTGGAAATGCGTGTTATTGCGCATTACAAGGATTCTTGTTGTCCCAACTTTTGTCAAAAAACGTTAAACTGAAAATATATAAAACAGTTATTCTCCCAATTGTGTTAAATGGATGCGAAACCTGGATTATCATTTAGGAAGAAGAAAGATCAAGAATATTTGTAATTAGTTCATAGGAAAATGTTTATACCAAAGAGAGATAAACAGACAGGCGAAAGAAGCAGACTCCATAATTATGAACTACATACTATTTATGGGAAACCAGTTGTAATAAGATGAGTCAAGTCTCTTAGACTGCGACGGGCAGGACATGTGGCACGAATAGGGGATGAATGAGGGACATGGAAACTACTTGTGGGTACACCTGAGGGAAAGGGCCCAGTAGGTAGGGCAAGAATGAGGTGAGGGAATAACATTAACCATTATCTGAGGGAAGTAGATTATACAGGGAATGATTAGAAAATATTTATAAAAATAGGGATGTATGGAGAGTTTATATCCGCATGACACTGAACCTTCGAGTTCGATAGTGCCAGTGAGATGGTTAGTTAGTTCCAGTTATAATATTGTGTGTAAGTACATGTTGTATTTGTATTATGGCCCTAACTATACAAGTTATTCTTCTTCTTCATCTGCACTTCCTGGATTAGAAAACTAGTTGTCTGTTCCGTCTTCACTAATAGATATCAGACCATCTCTTCCAAGATGTCCGACATATCTTCTTAGAAAATAATGTAACCGTTTACTATACAAGTTTAAATGAATAATTTATTATTAATATTATTATTATTATTATTATTACTATTATTATTAAAAATTATTATTATTATAAAAAAATCATATATAAAAGAAAAAATGCAGGTACAATATTCAATATTAAAGTAAAGTAATCCCACTACAGGCCTCAGGAGGCCCTTGGGGTAGTAGGAGGTTAAGGCTCCCATTATTTCTGGACAATCGGCACTTGATGTCAGCCGGGTTGTCAGCCCTGCGTGACGGCCGCCTTTACCCCCAGAACAAGCGTCTGGTACTCATTTCCGTTAGAGGCTGAGTCTACCCCCAGGGCCATAGTCCCGCCAGAAGGTTAGGGTCAGTTTAAAAATCCTGACCCACCGGGACTTGAACCCTCGACCTTTTCGGCTTGTAGCTCAGTGCCTTAACCACTACGCTACGGCGTGCCCCCATATTCAATATTAGATTTTATAAAGAAGAAACAATTAAATTGGTACGGACACATTAGAAGGATGGAAGAAGGAAGACTACCTAAGATAATCATGGATTGGGAACCACAGGGAAGGAAAAAGAAGGGTAGACCAAATATTACGTGGATTCAAGGAATCAATGAAACTAAGAGGGAATGGGAAGTAGAAGAAGATATATGGATGAACAGACAAGAATGGAAAAATGTGTTGAAACAAATGTGTAGTTAACTGTGAACATGGGTACCGGAAAAATGTATATTCATTGTAAAAGCCGGAATAATAAAAAAATTATTATTATTATTATTTATTATTATTATTCTTAACTAATTAAAACAAGGGAGTGAGGTTCTTGACCAACGATTATCATCCCGTTATTCTGTAGTGTAGGCAGTCTCCACTTTACATACCTAGAGAGAAGTTGAACAATTTTGCTCTAAGTTTCATAATCTCAAGTAAGTAATCTCCTCTGTCGTGTTAGCAATCAATCTCCCGGAATTCCTTGATATAATGGCCCTTTGAACAGAAATTGTTCTGGACGCAAGAGGATACTTGATTTGATGATGCTTGTTATAAAGTCTTAAGTTACCAATTTTATTAAGTACTAGCGTACCCGGCAGACGTTGTCCTGCCCGAACGTTCAACTCTCACGTCATGGGAGGACGATAACAATATGTTACTTTTTTACCATAAAATTCAGCAATTAGGACATAATTAGATATTATTAAATAAGTTCGCCAGAAAACCTCTTACAGCCTTCTGTTGTGACTCAAGAAGTGTGAATGATGACGTGACATAGTCATGAACATTACAATTGTACCCTCCATTGCAGATAAGTTAAGAACCGTCATACAACAATTATATTAGAGTGAAAAAAAATTATGAGAGTGAGTCAAAACAGTTTTTTTAAGCTAGATTTTATTTTTGACCCACTGTGCACCGATCGCATACCGGCCGACCCGACATTCCATGAGAAAAATTTCTTCCCCCGTAGAAACTCGAACCAGCGTAAGTCCCGTAGTCCTGCGCCAAGACTTCTTGTCTTACCCACTCGGCTACGACGCGAGACTCTTGGTATCAATGAAAGACAAAAATGGTTATTGTGAGTTATCTGTAAGAGATAAGGTATCATTGAAAGACAAAAATGGTTTTTGTGAGTTATCCGTAAGAGATAAACATATGCTGTCGCGGACTTTTTTGTAGAGCTTTTTGAGATATTCAATTCTGTGTACATTAATTTTGTGTATTTTTTTATGGTTTAGGCAGTGTAAGCCATTAAGCGTCCAAAGAGCTACTTTTTTCACGTTTTCCACTACAAAGGGCGATGTTTAAGAGTGTAGGAGTTGAGTATCACAACTCTCTTATATCCTATGTTCATCCCGGGAATCTCCTGAACATTTTGCAAAAAAAACCCCATCACAATCGGATCAACGGTATGGCCGCGCATGAAATACGAACAAACAAACAAACAAACAAACATTAATTTTTATATATAAGATGTAATTTGAAATCGGAACTTTACGAACATATTTTTATTGTTGTTGTTGATTTTTGTTGGTTGTTGTTGCTAGTTGTTGTTGATTGTTGTTGTTGAATGTTGTTGTTGATTGTTGTATTTTATTGTTGTTGAATGTTGTTACTGAGTTTTGTTACTAATTTTAATTTTTTTTATTTTAATTGATTGACTTTGTTATTTTTGTTGTTGTTTGTTGCTGACTTTTTGTTAATTTTTGTTGTTGATTGTTGTTCCTGATTGTTTTTGTTGATTGTTGTTACGGAGTAGAAATTGAGAAAAATAAAAATTAATCAAATGAAGAATTCATACAAAAGTCTAAAATATTATCTTATTCAACAGAATTATAATTTGATTTCCTACATAGGAACTGAAATTTGGAGCAGACACTATTGTGACAAATAGATACTCAGTATCTAAAATAACAAAAAAAAACAGAAAAGAAATTTAATGAGCACCATTATTTTAAAAGACAGGAACAACGTCAAATGAATCGATAGAAAAGTTTACGGGTTGAAGACAGCAGTCCTCATTGTCTGTGGTAATTGATTAAAATTGTTACTGTCACATTTGAAACAAGATAGAGACTCCGAAGACGATGCGCAACGAGAACGTTCCCCGACTAACGAACGTCTAATTACTATGATTTTCAAAGTTGGCGAGAATTACACAAGATTTTGCATGTCCTGGAATTGTAAATGCCACATCACTAATTCATATACGTTGCAGACGAAACATGGGACCATTGTTAACGTTACAAAAGAGCCCTGTTCTCCGGGGTTTGTCTAAGCTCTTGGTGGCAGAGTAACAGAATAAACATCTCTTTACTTACGGGCCATGGTTGCCGTGTATTTGACTCTATTCACACAATTTCACTAGTTTGACACTGCCCAACCACAGGAACAAATAAACAATACACATATTCTGCATATAGGATTGTGTCTAATCAAAAAACTTTTTAGGCTCTGACTATTAGAATCCGCGGTCAGACTGAAAATGTAACATTTCTTATGACTATTATTTACAACACGTGACGCGACATTTTTATTCTTTCATTAATTTCAGTCAAATTATATCCTTAGGGTTCCTTTTTTCAAACTATTTCCCACCACTTACAATGATTTTTATATTTTTCTAAAGATTATTTCAACATATTTTTCTATGATATTTAACTAGATACTTACCATGAAGACGTGGCAGCCATATTGATTTTAACGAATATTCTAAGAAGAAAGAAAGTAGCTTTCTAGTGCAGCCAACAAATAGTATGTACTAATTAACTGTACACTTATACTTCAGAATTTCAGAAACTGGTATTTATTTTTAGGCATAGCATACTTTCATAGGTTAGAGTGCTTAAATTGCGTTAGGTAAGCTTTTAGGTTAGCTCTTAGGTTGGTCTTTCACAGGTAAGAATACTTAAATTGCTTTAGGTTAGCTCTTAGGTTCTTTGAATATCACGTACATAATATGTTGGCTGCATCCCGTGATTCCATAATAAAAACCGTGTTTCGTTTGTTGGCGCATGCGGATGGTGTATGATTGGAACTTAGAATAATGTTTCGCGTTACAATTGTAAAGAATCCGCCAATAAAACAGATTTCTAATATGCTACAAACCGGAAGGTCGAGGGTTCGAGTCCCGGCGAGGTCAGTATTTTTAAACTGACTCAAACTTTCTGGTGACACCATAATCCGGAGGTCTACTCAGCCTCTAATGTAAATGAGTACCGGACGCTTGTTCTGGGGTAAAGGTAGCATCACGCAGGGCTAACAACCCGGCTGACATAAAGTGCCGATTGTCTAGTGCCGATTGTCTAGAAAAAGTGGGAGCCTTAACCTCCTACTACCCCAAGAGTCCCCTATGACCTGTAGTTGGATCATTTTACCTTACAGAATATACTCGTATTTTTTGTATAAGACAGATATTATAAAATAAATGGGAATATAATGGCATTGTGCATCCACTTTATGTGGATTTAAAAAATGCAGACGTCTCTATTAGGAAGGAGAAGATATGTAGGATCCTTCTGGAATTCTGAATTCCTAAAAGTTAGTTAGATTTATTCGAATATAATAATACATATTATGTAAATGGCAAAAGGGTATGGTGCGTGTAGGCAAACAATTTCCAGATACTTTTGAAATTCACAATAGGTTAAAACAAGGATATGCACTATCTCTATTACTATTTGATATTGCACTAGAATAAGCCATCAAATCTTAGATGTTGAAAAGGGCCTACAACTCAACGGTGTTAATAAGTTGTTAGTTTATGGTGACTATTTAACTCATGCCCCAAATGGGAGTCAATGACCAATCACGTATATTTGATTTCTGTTTTACAACCAATCAGAGTCGTGTTTCACGAAATATTTATCAGTGTTATATTTACCATATTAAAGAAAGCTCCTCATTTTTAATATTCTGAACAGGTCTGTCCATTATTTTGCAATGACTGAGCTTATGAGAAATACGGCTACCAGATTGTATATATAGTGCATAGATGTCAACACATAGCGCTTGCAGAGTTAATATAAAAACATTTGTAGCAATTTATTATACCACCAAAAAAAGAAACCACTGTTTGCACTTTCTTAAATGTATTTTTTCCCAGGTAATAATCCAGAAAAATATAATTGTCATATTTACATCATACGACATCAGAAATGAATTATATACAGTTTGATGTGTTTCATTTTTTCTCCACTAGAGACCATTCTTACAATATTGCGTTCCTTTGGCAATAGATAGTATGATGTGGGTTGCAGTGATTGAGTGATAAACAAAAGAAAGAAGCAGAGAGCGTACCTATCGTTTCTGATTTGTTTTCAAACATCGCCGTTAACATTAAAAATATATAAATATTTTAAAAAATAACTTAATTAGTTGAATAATGATTTTGGAGTAAAACAAACTTAATTTTATTCGTCTTAAATAGTTCATAAACAACATGCACACTCCTCGATTTCCACTTCTCTAGCAAAATTCAATCCTCAAACCGTTGTTTTCGGGAGTCGTGAATTTATCGATAAATTGGGAAATCAAATCGTGGCTTTACTTATGATGATGTACTATAACTAGGCGATAGCGACGCTATAGGCCTACTAAGCAGCAACGAACACACTGCACTGTATTAATAACACTAAGAAATTCGGACTTGAAGTAAACATCAATAGAACTAAATACTCGTATATAGTCACTCAAAGAGCACATTATATAATGGAAATTTTGACGAAATGCACAAACAGGGACTCTTGTCCCAATTTCTCTCAAAATAGAATAAAATGAAAACATATAAAACTGTTATTCTTCCAGATATATTACATGAATGCGGGACATAGAGACTGACTTTAAGGGAGAGGAATATTTAAGAATATAGATTTTTGGATTTTTTTTATTGGAAGGAATGAATAAACAGCGAATGGAGAAGGCTACTAACACTGATTTACTTGATATTTATGGGAAACCAGATATAATAAGAAGAGTTAAGTCTCGTAGACTAAAATGGTCTGGACATGTTAAAAGAATGGGGAATGAAAGAGGGGCATGGAAATTCCTCGTAGGAAAAGCAGAAGGAATACGACAGTAGGCAGGCGAAGAATGAGATTGGATAATAATATTAACCATGGTTTGAGGAAAGTAGATTATACTGGTGATGATTGGAAAATATTGGGTCAGGAGAGGGATGAATGAATAGGTTTTGTCCGCCCGGCCATGAACCTACGGGTTCGATATTGTCAGTGACTTAATTAGTTAGTAGTTGTCCACTTTATGTCTATTTCCGGCGATGTGTTAACACTAATCCCTCACTGATACCTGTAATAATCCAAAATAAATTAGATTGGTTTAGAAACTTCCGCTAAGGATTACCCTCTTCCAACGTTCGGATTTTCGGGCATAGACATATATAAAACAATTCTGCCCGAGGGGAGGACTTTCACTGCAATCATAGCATTTTCATGTTAAGTTTTGCAGCATTACTAGGGAGTTATAGGTGTGGTAGCTTCCCGTTTCTTTCCACACCGGTGAAGGATGGTGATGATAATGATAAGGATGATGATGATGGCCGATGATTTTCGGGGTCCGTTGAGCCCTAAGCTTCCTGACATTTGTCTTACAAGTGAGGAAAAACCCCAAAAACCTCACCCAGAAGCCTGTCCAGACCGGGAATCGAACTTATAATGCGGAATGTTTTCTAATGTTAAAAAAAAGGTTTCCATGCGATTTTGCTTTGTACACGTTTTACTATATCGCATGGAACCATTTTTTTTCAACATTAGACAACATTCCGCATTATAAAAATAGAAAAGTATTAACCAGGCTTAAATTATAGAGCATCCTATGTCTTTTGATGTACCTTGGATTAAAATAGTAGTTCCGCTGCAGTTGTAAAATGAAGTAGAGTATGTATATGAGCGGTAAAGCGCGAAAAAACAGTCCCGTTTCATCAGCGATAAAGTCTCTTAGGCGCGTATCCTCAAATTAATGTATGCAGTTTCGGTTTCCACATAGAAACTATACTTTCGTCCACATCATTTGATTCCCCGCAAATTTCATTCCACACTATATCCATTCATTCAAATTCTTTTATTTGTGTTTTAAAATCTCATAAACTTGGGTTTTTCCACATTTAAATTTAGTCATTACTTCGCGTACTGAGAGTTTGTTTTTCTTTATCTTCAATCACCTTCACTTTTTCGTTTAATGACAATGATACATACGATTTATCCATCTTTACTCCGTAAATTCAGAACGCTAACTGCCAAGAATACGTACACAATCGGTCTCAGATCTTAAACTATTTTAAGTTTTTACAGTACTGGTTATTTGTAAGACAAATGTCACAGGCAAATATTTGTTAAACGAACCTGTATTTCGCAAAACGGGTATGCAGTGAGGCCAAAAGAAAATTCCAGATACAGTTAAAAACTCTACTTTACCCGGCGGCACGAATCATCACTTATTTTAATTCGCATAACGGGAATTGAATGAAGTGGAAACTAATTTATTTCTCTCTCTATCTTTCCGCCTTATAAATATTTTTTCATGAATTGTGTAGAAATAACTTTCCGTTTCCGCGTTGGACAGATACTGTTTTATACAAAATAAATACACGTAAAATTATATATATACATATATATATATATATATATATATAAGCAATATAAATGAGAGAGTTTTAAGTATCAAGTTATTATGGTAAATACAACATTTTTCTATGCATTTTGAGTAAAAAATCACGTTCCCCACAGAATAGTAGTGCAGAAATTTATTTGTGCAATACTTCGTAACGAAGACTAATATTGGTCTGAATTTCACACAGTACATAGAAGACGTGAAATGTAACAAATTTTATCTTTGGTATTTATTGATCCCATAGTTCGTTTTAGCACAAATTAAATTACAAGAACGGAATGCAATAAACATTTTTTATGAATTTCACTCAAGAAGAATTAACAACACTACAATACGTATATTACGTAATCCATTGAAAAAATATAGGCACTTGTATGTCACGTTTCCTATGCACTGTGTTAAAATAACATCAGTACACGCTACATTGGTACTCACTTGGTTAGAGGCTCAGTTTATCCCAGGGCCATGATGCCGCCAGAAGTTTTGGTTCAGTATAGAAATCCTGGCACCCAACAGGACACGGACCCCCGATCTTGGCCTGCAGCATATTGCTTAAGCCAACTACTCTTCGGCGTGCCTCCAATAATTTAGGAATACCTAACTATTTTTAAGATTTGTTTAAAATACATTCTTTCTTTCTTTCCTTCTTTCTTTCTTTCTTTCTTTCTTTCTTTCTTTCCTTCTTCCTTTCTGTATTTCCTTCTTTCCTTAGTTTAACATCTACCTCCGAAGTTGTATTTTATATCTCACGCCCCAGACCTTTACAAGGACATGGCCTACCAAGAGAGATTTTAAACTCTGGATCATATTTACACTGTTTGACCACTTAAGGAGATGCTGGCACACCCCGCATGAGTGTTCAGGTCAATAATAAGGCAACCTCCTAAACAACAGGAACATTTATGCCAAAAGGTACCATCCATCCATAAATTCTTAACAAACAAGACGCATATGTTGATTAATTAAGATGGCCAGATGTGTTTAGCAGCTGTTGGGCCTTTAATATTCCCCCGAGATTTGTCTTAAACTAGAGGAAACGTCATCACCATCTTCTTCTTCTTCTTCAAGGTATGGGCCTATTGGCCTGTTGCGCCCCTCGCTGCACAATATACTACAGGACGTCGTTCCGACGTCGTTTCGGTCTTCCTACATTTCTTCTATAATAAAGTACCTGTTTTGATAAACGATTATTTGGCATTATTTGTACATCTTCGTCCCGCGCCATAGCCGAGTGGTTAAGGCAGGGAAGCCTTGGCGCAGAGCTACGGGACTTGCGCTGGTTCGAGTCTCCATGGGGGAAGAAATTTTCTCATGGTATTTCGGCCAGTATGGGACCGGTGCCCACCCAGCATCGTGATGCATTTGGGTGGCTACAATAAGTAGCGGCTCCAGGTTGAGAAAACCAGCTGTAACGGCTGGGGGACTCGACATGCTGACCACATGTCACCCCTACACTGGCTGATTATCATCTACCCCTGTGATGTATGATTGGACACATGTGGATGTGAGGCCAGCAGCCGGATGGTAGGCTAAGGGCCTTCTAGGCCTGTCGCGCCAGAATTTTTTTTTTGTATATCTTCAAACAATTTACATTTATTTCTGTGTATTCTCTCGTTTATATTATATACTTGTAATTCATCTATGATATCTTGACTCCTCTTTTGATCTCTTATAGACACACCTGCAACGGATCTCAGAAATCTCACTTCTATTGTCTCAATTTTATGTTTATCAGAGATCGTTAAAGGCCAAGTCTCAAACCCATATTATGTTAACGTTGGAACGACTACTGTTTTGTAAAATTTCAATTGAGTTTTCATTGTGGTCTTATTAAAAAAACACCCAGGAAACTAATGGGATCCGGGCCTACTGTAACGATGTTATTATCGCCTCACTATGATGTTTGACCGTTTATATAATAGCGGGTGCCGCGCGACAATGCTTGACAATGATTAACATGCGGAATTATTATAGCGGCGGTAGTCGGAATCTGTGTATTTAATTATGTATATCAGCTGCGGGGAAACAAATCGAGCCGCTGGAGAACCATCATAGTGAGGCTATAATACCTCGAGGTCACAGCGTTGGATGATATAGGACCTACAATGCTTTTAAAAAAGCATATTCTGAAAACTTGGTGTTCACCATACTGTGAGAGTAGAATTTGTTGAATAACAGTTGGGTAGCGTGTAACCTTCACCCCGTGTCAATTGGGAAAATAGAGCGCTGTCAATACAAAATAAACATCATTTTAATTGTCTCTTTATCTCCCAAAAGCACGCCTCGAGCTTCTCAAGCCTTTTCCAAGGATACACGAACGTTTTCTGACGTATTTGTACAGTAGACATTAGACACTCCTACCCAGTAATGACAAAGATATTGCCAGCAGTAATAATAATATTAGTCCTGTGAGGTAGTACTTAATAACTAACTAACTAACTAACTCACTGGCACTATCGAATCCGTAGGTTATTAATCACGCGGACGTGGCTTACCGCACAACCCTATCCTCAGCTAATATTTTTCAATCGTCTCCTGTATAATCTAATTCCTTCAAATCGTAGTTAATGTTACTCTCTCACCTCATTTTTGGTCTATCTAATGGACGTCATCCCTCTGGTTTTCCTACAAGAAGCTTCCATGTTCCCTTTTCATTACCCATTCGTGCCTCGTGCCCTGCCCATCGCAGTCTACGTGACTTGACTGTTCTTATTAGGTCTACAGTATATCTGGTTTCCTATAAATGTCATGTAGCACACTATTGAGCAATATTCTCCATTCGCCTGTCTATTCATCTGTATTTGGTCCAAAAATAAATCCTCAGAACTTTATTCTCAAATACTCTATTCTCTTCTCTCTTAAAGTAAGAGTCCATGTTTCGCTTCCATATAATACAACTGGGAGAATAACAGTTTTATATTTTTTCAGTTTAATATTTTTCAGAGAAGTTGGGATGACAAGAGTCGCTGTAATCCGTAATTGAACTTACGTTTCATCTCTTTGTACGCATCTCATTTCTATTCGTAATTGTTGTTTCTAAGTGTTTGAATTCACACACTTTTTTCAAAATTTTACTCATTTTTTATATATGTTAACGGAATTTTTACAATCGATTATTGGACTCAAAAAAATCGTTATGTCACATTTCATACAAAATTCGTCGATTGATTTAAGGACTCAGGAAACTTGATGTTAACCCATATTTTATACAAGCGCATTATCCAGTATATGTAATACAGTTATACTTTTACGCAAAGGATTTGTGATTTTACGCAATGTGTAGCATTCTTGATCGTTTTCCAAAGAAATTTATTTTTACTACTAGTAAAACTTCTATCGGTATCAAACCCGATCCCATCAGCACATTCTTCTTTATATCCCTCCTCATCACACAATAACACGAAATCGTTTGCAGTTTCTCTTGTTAGAACATGGAATTCTCTTCCACCCTATGTCAGAAACTGCCAAATTTTACTAACTTTCAGAAATAAATTGAAAATAAAATTATTAACAGAAACATCTCACTAATATTACTTTTTAAACTATTAATAATTTGTTTATTTTTTATTATGTAATAAAATAGAATTAAGATTTCTCAATATACACTTGTGTCCAAAAGTTAAGGATAATTAGTTCATTTGCCGACTTATTATAAAGCATTTGTCAGAATAATACAAAATTTAGTAAGGTATGTCACAGATAATTAGAAACATGGCACGAAAGAAACAATGGCATGAATACGTCATTCACTTGTCATTTTCACAACAAACGAACACTGCATTTCAGAATTCGAACATAAAAGTTGAACAACAATGGTTCAAATGATTAGTATGGGGTGTGATTACTCCTGACAGCTACACAAGACTCACATCGACGTGGCATGCTAGTGATGAGGTTGTTCAGGAGTTCGATGCTCAGCAAATTCCACTCCTCATGAAGAGCAATGTGAAGGTCTTGAAGTGTCCTCGGAGGAGGCTGACGAGATGCAATTTGTCTCCCTAAGGCATCCCATGCATGCTCTATAGGATTCATATCCGGAGACCTCGCTGGCCACTCCATACGCTGGATATCTTCCTCCTGAAGAAACTCATCCACCAGTTGTGACCTGTGAGGTCGGGCATTGTCATCCATGAATATGAATTCTGGACCCACAGCTTCCCTGAAAAGTCTTACATGAGGTTCCACGATCTCTTCTCTATACCGCTGAGCATTAACAGTGCCACCTGCGAAGATGTGAAGCTCTGTGCGTGCATTCATCATTATACCTCCCCATACCAGGAGACCACCGCCACCAAATGGATGTCTTTCCATGATGTTCATGGGGTTGTAACGAGTTCCTTGCTCCCTCCAGATAGTCACGCGATGCGAATCACAGTTCAAGCTGAATCTGGACTCGTCTGTAAATAGCACGCTGCTCCACTGATTTAGAGTCCAGTCGCGATGTTCCTGACTCCACCGTAAACGTGCTCTCTTGTTATCAAGGGTGAGTGGGACGCACACTACAGGCCGTCTAGCATACAGACCCGCAGCTCTGAGTCTTCTATAGACAGTTTGTCTGGATACTCTGATACCTGAGGCGGCCGCAAGTTCTGAACTCAGTTGTCTGGCAGACATTGTTCGGTTTCTTCTTGCAGTTAACGCAAGATATCGATGCTGCTGAGGATTTGTGACTCTTGGACGACCTCCCACTGGTCTTCGCCTAACGTCTCCGGTCTCTTGGAACCGTCGCCATAACCTAGAATTAACATTTTGTGGCACATTAAGTGCTATGGAGACCTCAGTTTGTGTCTGTCCTGTTTCTAGCCGCCCAATAATTCTACCCCGAAGCAGAGGGTCCAGATGTTGTCTTTGTGCCATTTTACTGCAATCTGTTCTTACACTACATCTGATTATATCATAACTCTCTTTAAAAATGAAGATTTATGGAACAGGGCTTAACTGCAACAATGCAATTTTCATTTATAATTGCTATTAATTTTTTCATTGTTGAAGAGAGATTATAATTTAGTATGTAAACTAAACTAAATGTACTGAGAAACGTTTTGATAAATAATTTTTACACCTTGCTCCTCTTTAAGCATTTTGATTTTCCGTTTTACAAATTATCCTAAACTTTTGGACACCAGTGTATTTACCTAATGTCTTATATATAAGCCTTAGATTAATTCATTAAAGTTTATTACATTCTTAGTATATATTTTTCATTTTCTTTTCATGTATAGGAGATTCGAGCTGTTATTCCTTTGAGTATATATTATTCCATTTGTTTAATTTTGATTCTATTTAATTTTATTGTATTATTAGACATTATTTTCATTATTGTTCAGTTTTACCAGATAATTAATTGTCTAGTACGTACTGTTATTGTATTTTTTATTTGTATTTAAATGTAACATATGTTTGTCCTGGTGAGTGGAAGAGAAGGCCACATGGCCTTAACTCCACCCGGCTAAATAAATATATTCTAAAATCTATTCTATATATATATATAATCTATATTGTCAAATATATACTTGTAATTTGGGTGGTTGAGTGGAAGAGAAGGCTTTATGGCCTTACCTCCGCCAGAATAAATAAATAATTATTATTTATTATTATTATTATTATTATTATTATTATATTGTTTTAATCGGAGTGAATTTTAAAATATTGCACACAACTTTCTTCCATTACTCTACTTATGGGTCTTCTTAGCCTAGTGGTCAACGTTTCTATGTCCGTGTCTTTGTATAGGTGTGCCAGTAAGTATGAAAAAGGGCAAGCAAAATGAAGAGAAGTGGAAATAAGTAAAGAAATAAAAATATAAAGAATATGTTTATTAAGTCCACCGCTGTGGTTCGAGGTAGCGTGCTGCCTTGTCACGCAGCGGGCCCGGTTTCGATCCCCGATCGGGGCAGTTTTTCTGGGTGAGGTTTTTATCGGGGTTTTTCCTAACCTGTAAGACAAATGTCAGAAAAACTTTAAGGCCCAAACGGTCCCCGAAATCATATTGCCATCATCATCACACTCCTTCTCGTCATCATCATTATCATCATCATCCTTCACCTGTGTGGAAAGCAACGGGAAGCTACCACACCTACAATTCCCTAGTAAAGCTGCGAGCATAGCATGACAGTGCTATGATTGCAGTGAAGGACCTGCCTTCGGGCAGAATTACTATGGATGGATGTTTATTAAACTAATGGGAAGCTTACAAGTGTTAAATGTAAAAAAAATCACTTTACCAGAGTGGTATACCAGAAACATAATGGATACTTTCACTATAAAAATAACTATTTCCCATTTTCAGTGTAAAATATATTCGCCAGAGAATTTCAAAACACATACCTACATCAAAACACATTCTTAATTACCCAGAACGTTCAAAGGGGGTAACATCACTTTTGTGGAAATTGTATTTAATCTAAATGAAGTTATTTAGGCTATTCTTGTAACATGTGACGCGACTTTCTTAATTATTTCTTAAACTCCTCTCAAATGTTATTCTTAGGATCCATTTTTCAAATTATTTCCCACCATTTGCAATGATACATATATTTTTCTAACGATTATTTCAATATATTTTCTATGATATTTAACTACATGAAGACGTTGTAGCCATATTGATTTGATCGAATATTCTAAGCAAAAACAAAATCGTGTTCCAGTGCAGCCAACATAGAGTGTGTACTAATTAACTTTACACATATACTTCAGAATTTCAGAACGTACTATTTATTTTTGGGCGTTGCATTCTTTTACAGGTTAGAGTGCTTAGATTGCGTTAGGTTAGCTTTTAGGTGGGTCCGTTACACTTTAGTGTACTTAAATTGTATATGTTGGTTCCATTCCGTGATTTCATAGCGTAAACAGCGTCGCGTTTGTTGCCGCATGCGCATGGTGTATGATTGGAAAATATTCGCGTCATATGTTGTAAAGAATCCCCGTTATTTATTTAAAAATGATTTGTTTCCGTATTTATCTTACACCTAGAAGACAGGCGAATATAAACATAAAAAATAAACTTCTCTTATCTAGGCCTAGAATGTCCTTGGCCTAACAGCCGGCTACTCGCGTCACAGAGTTGGCGATCATCTAGCCAGAGTGGAGGTGACATATTGTCAGCATGTCAGGTGCCCCAACCGTTATAACTGGTTTTCATAACCTGGAGTCACTACCAACTCTAATTACCCAAATTCCTCTCTATGGTGGATGGCCAATGATCCCTTACTTCCGGAAATTATATGTTAAAATGTTTCCCCCGTGTGGACTCAACCAGAACAAGTACTGTAGCTCTTCACCAAGGCATCATGCCTTAAACCGCACGGTTGCGGCGCGGAACTAACAAATAAAGCAGATTCTTCAATGATAAAGATACTTGAAATCTGTGATCCTAATGCTCATCTTACTGTTCTATCTGTAACTGGATATGTGCAGATTTAGTTGCTTCTTTTATGATCATAGTGCACAGATATTTACATGTATCCATTTGTTTAATCCTCAGATATTAATAATAATAATACTTACTTACTTACTTACTTACTCACTGGCACTACCGAACCCGTAGGTTCATGGCCGCACGGACATAAGCTCTCCATACATCCCTATCCTGAGCTAATGCTTTCCAATCATTCCCTGTATAATCTACTTCCCTCAAATCATAGTTAATGTTGTTCTCCCACCTCATTTTTGGTCTACCAATTGGGCGTTTTCCTTCTGGCTTTCCTACAAGAAGTTTCCATGCACGTCTTTCATTCCCCATACGCGCAACATGTCCTGCCCATCGCAGTCTACGGGACTTAACTGTTCTTATTATATCTGGCTTCCTATAAAGACCATGTAGTTCATTGTTATGTAGTCTTCTCCATTCACCTGTCTGTTCATCTCTCTTTGGTCCAAAAATTTTCCTAAGAACTTTATTCTCAAATACTCGTAATCTCCTTTCCTCCCTTAAAGTAAGAGTCCATGTTTTGCACCCATATAATATAACTGGTAGAACAATAGTTTTATATATTTTCAGCTTAACGTTTTTTGAAAGGAGTTGGGACATCAAAAGTCTCTGCAATGCATAATAGCATGCATTTCCAGAATTGAGCCTATGTTTAATTTCTTTGTGCATCTCATTCCTATTTGTGATTATTGTTCCTAGGTATTTGAATTCAGCCACTTCCTCAAAATTTCCCTCATTTGTCATTAGCTGTCCATTTCCATTATATAATGTATTTCTACGTGTGACCATATATTTAGTTTTACTGATATTTACTTCCAGTCCTAATTTCTTAGTGTTACTCAATAGTGTGTGCGTGTTGGCCTTTAGTATCTCCTCGCTATCGGCCAGTAGTACTACATCATCAGCATAAACTAACAGCTTATTAATACCATTGAGTTGTAAGCCTTCCTCATTCTCCAAAGATTTAATGGCATGCTCTAGTACAAAATTAAATAGTAGAGGAGATAGTGCATCTCCTTGCTTTAACCCATTCTGGATTTCAAAAGTGTCTGAAAACTGTTTGCCTACACGCACCCTACTCGTTGAGCCATTTAGACACATTCGTATAAGTCTAACTAACTTTTTAGGAATTCCAAACTCCAGCAGGATACTATATAACTTCTCCCTCTTAATTGAATCATATGCTTTTTTGAAGTCTACATATAGTTGATGTACAGTACCATTATAATAATAATAATAATAATAATAACAATAAGAATAATAATAATAATAGTGAAATAAGTACAGACTGAACTATGACCAAAAAATACAGTATTTGGATGCTGACTTTGCATCCTTAAATAGCAAAAAAAGTTATCCTAAAATAAATATGTGAATAGAAGCAGCAGAAATGATATGTTTACGATTTGTGGCAGGATATACTTTAATAGATAAAAACCGGAGTTAAGATATTCATAAAAAACTACAAATATTTAGTTTGACAGATAAAATAGAAGAGTATAGGAAAAAATGGTATGAACATGTCTGCAGAAAGGATACCAACGATTTGCCTAGAAAAAGTTTGAACTATCAACAAAGAGGAGGAAAAAGATACCAAAGAGATGGACACAGCAGCTATAATACTTGGAGCCGAACGAACCAAAAAGGTTTAGTCTTTGCAAGAAACATAAGTAGAAGAGAATAAGTAGAACATTTAATTCGCTCAGTTGTTCCTAAATTAATAAAATTTAATTCTAATTAAATAATGAATGAGTGCTAAAAAAGCATGATGTAACTACATACACAGAATTTCTGGACAACAAATAGTGTATCGCTGCGGGTCAGAGCCAAAGCTTCTGAATAGTTAAAATATTAAAATTTGTACCTGAAATATCAGCCATCCTCAAAATTAGAATTTTATTAAAATACTCAAGGCATTTCAGAACTTGTTGTTCCATCCTCAGCAGCAACAAGTTGTGTTGAGATCGACAAATATTTCAGGTACAAATTTTAATATCTTAACTATTTACATAACAACCACAACGGTGGTTCAAAATTCTATCTATCTATCTTCGGGTTTTTACAGCTGCTGCCGTCTTCCCGTGCCAAACCTCCAAAGCCTACGGTCTTGGGCATCTTCGATGCTTAGCCCTCTAGCTTGCATTACTGTCTTCATGTTTTCCTTCCATGTTAACCTTGGTCTTCCTCTTTTCTTCTTTCTGTTAGGATGCCATTCATATAGTTGCTTCGGCCATCGCTCATCTTCCATTCTTAAAACATGTCCTAACCACTTTAATTCCTTTTCCTCAATTCTTTCAATTATGCTTTCTTCTGCTTCCATTTTGTTTCTAATTTCCTTATTTGTGACACGTTCTAATTTAGTCTTTCTGGCACTTCTTCGTAAATAATCCATTTCTAGAGCTATTAGTCTATTCTTGTAGTACTTATTGATTGTCCATACCTCACTTCCGTACATTGCAACAGATTCCACCAATATCTTAACTATTTACATAACAACCACAACGGTGGTTCAAAATTAATTTTAAAAATATTGACAATGCATCTGTCTACAGAACAGAACTCTCTGGGTTCTAATCCACGAAATGTGTATTATTTGTTTAATAACATTTTTAAGGCTTCTTAACAAAATTTTTAGGCCTGATCAAATGGGGACATTTTATTAAATAAAATACATAAAAGTCTTAATGTTATATTGCGTGTTTATTTCATATGTTTCCCTTCCAGTCTTTCTTGATTCAAACAGGAAATTGTAGACGAATGCGAGAAATCAATTTGGCCCAACGTATTCTGTTGAACAATTTGCTTGTAGAAGTCCGATACCTGCAGTCTTGAGAATATAATATTTTACATTCCGATTGAGGGTCTTTCCACTTTTCAGCGGTTGCCCTTTTACCAGCCGGCTGCTGGCCCTTCACATCAACATGTGTCAATCACAGAGGTAGATGATCAACAGCCAGTGTAGGGGTGACATGTGGTTAGCATGTCGAGTCCCCCAGCCGTTATAGCTGGTTCCTCAACCTGGAGCCGCTATTTATTGTAGCTACCCAATTGCCTCACGATGCTGGGTGGGCAACGGTCCCATACTGGCCGAAATACCATGAGAAAATGTCTTCCCCCATGGAGACTCGAACCAGCGCAAGTCCCGTAGCTCTGCGCCAAGGCTTCCTACCTTAACCGCTCGGCTACGGCGCGGGTTTCGGTTAATTTGCATTAAACCAATAATAACAAACACACGCACAGAAAAAAAAGTGTTCAATGAATATTTTCTTCCGAACTTTCCATTAGCGGTCGCTTTCTGTGGTGGTTTATCAGAGCTGGGCAGAGACGAAGTTATTCGTATTCTCTGCCCATGCATTTTTTCATGCTACAGAGTGTTTTATACGAATATGAGGCACCTTAAGGTTTTGAATAGTTCTGCTGCTGTTACTACGTTACTATGCTGTAATTATTTCTTACTATGTTACTATGAAAAAAAAATTATTTGTGATTAGATGACAGGGAAAATAATAATTTGTAAAAATGGCCGTTCGGGTAAATAGTATTTCGGGAAATTCGATTAGGGAATAGGTATTCGGAAATTTACATTCAAGTAAACTATCATTCGGGAGAAAGGACGTTCGTGAAAAGTATTCGGGAAATTGGATTGGGGAAAATGGGTGAGAACGACAAAATATTCAAGCCTTCATTTTTCATCATCTATCTACGAATATCGACGGTTGCTGGCTTCAGTGATATAGGAGGAAAACTAGATATTTTATTTAGTTCTTTAGTTTTTTTTTATTCAGAATGGCAGGAAGACTGCTCTAATCACCGTGATCTAAAAAAATATTCCGCTATCCCAGAATTATGGAACTGTGTGGAATGAAAGTTTATTCTACGAGGCTTTTTAATGTAAGTTTGTAGGGTCGTCTTCCAGGGTCCCAAACACAACCCAGTGTTCTATGTTCGCATGATCCCCATATCGTCATTTTTGGGTTGGGATCGTTACTGCGAAGGGAGGCATCACTCCCTTTAGCTCCTTCTGTCCTTTATATGAGGCTTCAAGTTGTGAAGCTGCATGCTGATAGGCTCCACTACATTCCATGCAACCACATGATTTCAACACCTGTGGATTGCTAACCAAATATATTTCCTAACATGAGATGAGGTGGGAGGTTCATATGAAATGAATGAATGAGAAATAGCATGAAGGGGAGAATTTGTGTTTACTTGTAGGTGAATTTTTCTCTTGTTTTTAGATTAAACTAAATAATTTTGTTTTGTTTAGGTTAATCTACTTTGAGTACAATCTAGCTTGTGTTAATTGTGTGTTAATTCTTGGGTGATAAGTTTAATGAGGAACTATGTGATTGTTGGTAAGTTTTGGAGAGTGTTTTAATGTTTTATAACAATATCCCAAGCCTGGAAAACGCAAAGTTGCCAGTAACGAGTTTAGTTTGATGCTCTGTTTAAATATTTGTTCAGCCCTCGGCAGTATACAAGTTTGATTCTGCCAGAAAATTAACACATTTCCTCAACTCTTCAGTGTTCTGTGCATACACATACATGCTGCAAGCAAACACAAACACTAATTCCACCTACATAATACAATAAGAATACACAACTTCTGTGTACTGGATACCTAATAGAGAAATCAAATCATCAGTGTAGAGTTTCTTTTACCCCTCTCAGAATGACGTTTATCGCAAATTGCTTTTTTTTATTGTGTCAAAAGACTACTGATATCAGTTACACTTTATAAATTGTATGCCTTATGAAACATGATCGTTGTTATTATGATGATGATGGTGATGACGATAATAATAATAATAATAATAATAATAATAATAATAATAATAATGCTTTATTTAAGGTGGCAGAGTTAGGGCCTAAGTCCTTCTTTTCACTCAACCAGCGAATAATGAAATCATAAAAAATTACATTCCTACTACAATTTAAATATACTATTAAAATATAGACTAAACAAAGGACAATGCGGATGTGAACTAATATTAGTTAAGACTAACAAAAAATGGAATAAAACAAAATAAAGTAAGAAAAGATTCCTAGATGGAATAATTATTTTATATATTTATTTATTTATTTTACCTGATGGAGTTAAGACCGAAAGGTCTTCTCTTCCCTTTCGCCAGAGTTAAATTATACATACAATAAGAATTATGATAAATGGTACATAATAGATAATTATAGACTACACAGTATAAAGTTGACAAGGAAAGAAAGAAAAATAGTAATAATATTAACAATAATAATAATTATAATAACGAAAATAATAACCTATAGTTAGATTAAGTGTATGGCTTAGTAAAGAAAGTTCAAAAATATAAAGGAATAAGAAAAGTATGCATGGGACATATTATATTGTTATATATTATATTGTCAAAGGAAATATGAAATGAGTTTCTTTTAAACTGTTTTTGAGTCGGACAGTCCTTGATATACGAGGGTGGGAATTCCAGAGTCGGGTGGCTGAAACAAGGAAGGATGAGGAATAGTGAGATATTCGATGTAGAGGAACAGCTAGAGTTAAATTTACTCCCGATCGTGTGCTCAAGTTATGATAGGGGGATAGCGAATGAAAGCGAGTAGAAATATAAGAAATATAAAGGGGTGAAAAGGTGGACTAGGTGGGCCTTCATATTAAATACTGAATATAGTTGTTATGCACGTAGTATTTTTCATTGTGTAGAACCTAAAGAATTGTATGTTGAAACTGTAGGCAATTATTTCAAATTAATATTCACCCTGTAATGACAATCTGAAAAATTAATATATTTAATTGATAAATTCCTAATTTACCTGGGTTAAATCAGCTTAGCTTCCTTACAAAAAAAGCATACAAAATACAAAATGTCCACCACACTGCAGAGATTCTGTTCTACTAGCATTGACATTATACACAATGCTGGAAACACTTTACAGAAGATGCCAATAATATGCAGAACGCGGCTGTAATAGTGGTTTGTGAATAAAATCGTGATCGGGATTCCCCGGCTTTACCCTACTTCATTCTATCACATAAACTATGGCGATGCCGTACCCACGTTATGTAGGTAAGAAGGTAGGTAGGTAGACAGATAGGAAAATTTTATTTATTGACACCTTGTAACAGTTATGATAACACTGGTAGACAAAACTTAACTTTTTTTCTTTCACAAGAATTAAAATATGAGATTTTAGAAGTGTTTTTCATCCTGAATTTAAATATCATTTCAGTTGTTTTCTATCAGGCAAGAGTTTTCTGTGATATTCATTTACATATTTTTAATTTTTAACACAATCCATCTAACTCTAACTCATTCTGACTTACCTATAAAGTAGTAGATAGTGATTTTTCCGGCATTTTTTCATCTGGAACATCTCTCTTCTTGGTCCAACAGTAATCAGCCAGCATATTAGAACTCCACTTGCCTTGGTACCTCTTTTCCATTGTGGAAATTTGCTGATGAAAATTCTCACCGTGCTCATCAGAGACAGCTCTTAAATACAGCTTGAATAAAATAGAATAGAATAGATTTATTTAGCCTGGTGGAGTTAAGGCCATGTGGCCTTCTCTTCCACTCACCAGGACAAACATATGTTACATATGAATACAAAAAATAGTACAATAATAATCATATTAAACAGGACAAACATATGTTACACATGAATACAAAAAATTACAATAATAGTCATATTAAACAGGACAAACATATGTTACATATGAATACAAAAAAAAAGTTACAATAATAGTCATTGAACAATTAATTATCTGTCATATTGAATAATAATGAAATTAATGTCTAATAATAGAATGAAACTAATTACAATTAAAATTAAATTAATGATACAATGAATAAAAAAAGGAATAACAGCTCGAATCTACTATACATAAAAAAAAAAGAAAAAAATACAAAGAAAGTAATAAACTACAATGAATTAATCTACGATTTTTATACAAGGCATTAGGTAAATATTTTAACAAATCCTAAGTCTATTTTTATTAAATAATGCAAAAACGCATTATTAATTCTTAAAAAGTAGTATTAGTGAGTTGTTTCTGTTAGTGATTTTATTTTCAATTTATTTTTGAAAGATGGTAATGTTTGGCAGTCTCTGACATAGGGTGGAAGTGAATTCCATGTTCTAGCAAGAGAAACTGTAAAAGATTTCGAATAATAGGTCGCTACAAATAACGTAAAGGTTCCTATGACAGGTCAAAGAGAATGCTAAAATCAATTTTAAAAAGCAGCTGCCACAAAAAAACTGTGCCTGATGGAAAAATTCTGACTACATATCTAAATTCCGTATAAAAAATGCACTAGATTCGCTAATCAGATTTCTTGTGAAGAAATCCTTGTTGACAAGTGTAATTAGCGTAGCAATTCAAAGTTGGGTGTTAAAAGGACCAATAAATGAAACTCAGTTGAATCTTATTTCAGGATTTAAGTTCTTCTTCGTAGGCCTATTTCTTTTTCGTAGGAAACCACGCTTAGATTTCTTACGCCCTAAAAAAATCGAGCGCAGCCGGGATTGATAGTCGGAAAAACAGGCGATTTTCACTTAGTTTTATTTAATATAATGGGGTGTTAACTTTTAGAATTTTCTGACTATCGTTTAAAATAATAGTACATCATCAGCAAGAGCTGATTAATAACGTAGGTTGTAACTAACTCACTGGCACTATCGAACCCGCAGGCTCATGGCCGCGCGGACATAAGCTCTCCATGCATCCCTATCGTGAGCTAATGTTTTCGGATCATTCCCTGTATAATCTACTTCCCTTAAATCATGTTAATGTTATTCTCCCACCTCATTCTTGGTCTACCAACTGGGCGTTTTCCCTCTGGTTTTCCTACAAGAAGCTTCCATGCACGTCTTTTATTCCGCATTCGTGCCACATGTCCTGCCCATCGCAGTCTATTAGACCTAACTGTTCTTATTATATCCGGCCTTCTATAAAGACCATGTAGTTCACTGTTATGAAGTCTTCTCCATTCACTTGTCTGTACATCTCTCTTTGGTCCAAAAATGTTCCTAAGAACTTTATTCTCAAATACTCGTAATCTCCTTTCCTCCCTTAAAGTAAGAGTCCATGTTTCGCACCCATATAATATAACTGGTAGGATAATAGCTTTGTATATATTTTATATTTAACGTTTTTTGAATGGAGTTGGGACGTCAAAAGTCTCTGTAATGTATAATAGCACGCATTTCGAGAATTGAGTCTATGTTTAATTTCTTTGTGTATGCCATTCCTATTTGCGATTATTGTTCCTAGATATCTGAATCCAGCCACTTCCTCTAAATCCGATTCCTCACGGCTTTGGTTGTAAGTGCAAATATCCTTTGGTTTGAATAACGTGGGTTGTATAAAATCTATTTTGGAATAGTAATTCTTGTAATGGAATAAATGTGTTTATATGCTAAAATTTATTCCTTATATTGAACAAAATATAATAATCCCTTAGCCAGTATTTTTATTTAAGGATGTTCTTTACAACTTCGGTCATTAATATCACAAGTAAAATCTGATGATGAAATGGTCCATATGTTTATCTGAGATTTTGTTTTTGGCTTCAGCTTCTTTAACTTGTAGAAGTAGTAGTAGTAGTAGTAGTAGTAGGACTTTATTAGACAAAAAGTAAGATATTTACAATATTATTTACAAATATGGGTCGCACGGGCAGTAAGCCGTACGTGCTGTTGACAGTCCGTTACAATAAAGTAATAATTGGTACTAGTGTAAAGAAAAATAAACAAAAACAGCAATAACATTACAATTACATAAAGAAAACACAATAAAAGTATTACCATTAAATAATAACACAATAGCATTATACACTAAAAAACATTAACATTACAATTACATATAGAAAACACAATAATATTACAATTAAGTAATAACACAATAGCAAAACATTACAATTACATAAAGAAAACACAATAATAATATTACAATTAAATAATAACACAATAGCATTATACTACGATTGAGGGTCTTTCCACTTTTCAGCGGTTGCCCTTTTACCATCCGGCTGCTGGCCCTTCACATCCACATGTGTCAATCACAGAGGTAGATGATCAACAGCCAGTGTAGGGATGACATGTGGTTAGCATGTCGAGTCTCCCAGCCGTTATAGCTGGTTCCTCAACCTGGAGCCGCTACTTATTGTAGCTACCCAATTGCCTCACGATGCTGGGTGGACACTGGTCCCATACTGGCCGAAATACCATGAGAAAATTTCTTCCCCCATGGAGACTCGAACCAGCGCAAGTCCCGTAGCTCTGCGCCAAGGCTTCCTACCTTAACCGCTTGTTTTTATACACTAAAAACATTAACATTACAATTACATAAAGAAAACACAATAATATTACAATTAAGTAATAACACAATAGCATTATAACTAAAAAAACATTAACATTACAATTACATAAAGAAAACACATTAATATTACAATTTAAGTAATGGTACCTGTGTATAACCTCCCTTCTGAAAGAAGCCATATTAACTTGTAGCAGAGGTAGGTAATGGTAACTTATGGATTTAGCTCCCTTCTCAAGAAAGTCGTATGGATTTAGCTCCCTTCTCAAGAAAGTCGTATTGTTGCAGAAGTAGGTAATGGTACCTGTGGATAACCTCCCTTCTGAAAGAAGTCATATTAACTTGTAGCAGAGGTAGGTAATGGTAACCTACGGATTTAGCTCCCTTCTCAAGAAAGTCGTATTGTTGCAGAAGTAGGTAATGGTACCTGCGGATGTACCTCCCTACTCAAGGAAGACTTAGTAACTTGTAGCCGAGGTAAATTATGTAGGGGATTATTGAAAAGTATTAGTTCAGGACAGGGGTGTATGGAGAGCTTATGTCCGCGCTGCCATGAGCCTACGGGTTGGTTAGTGCCAGTGAATTACTTAGCTATTATAATCATTTTCTGTTTACTTCAATCCATTCATAGGTTACCTGCATTTTACACCTACTATGAAATTAAACGTTTATAAATCTGGTTTTACAGACTTTTTTCAATTAGTAATTTTGTCAATTCAACGAAACTAAAAAATATGATTTTTGTTGTAATTTTACATTGTTTTTCGTTAGTTTCCTCATAACTTTATCATAAGTAATTCCACGAGTGATTTCCTATTTACCTAGAGGATTTGGAAATCAATAGTAGCATTTTTAGCACATTTTAACGAATAAAATAAGATGTTTACTCACAAATCATTATTTAAATATAGTTATTTAAAAAATATATTTTTAATGTAAACGGCGATGTTTGAAAACAATTGAGAAATATTTCGTTATCTTTGATTTGTTCTTCACTGTAACTTGATCATACTATTTATTGCCATATAGGATCGCAATATTGTAAGAATGCACCCTAGTTGAGAAAAAATGAAACACAACAATCCGTATATTATAACCAACATTATAGGTTATTAATTCATTTTTTTTTGGAAACAACTCAGTAAAACCAGTATTTAAGAACACAATTATTGAACACACAATTATCAAATGTGTAGGTCGAAGTAATCTGTACATTATATGCTATATTCAACGTATTTAGAGTCAGTCACTGCAAAATAATGATCTGACCTGTTCAGAATATTAAGAAGGAGGAGGTTTCTTTATTTTGGTAATCAAATTCGATAATTATAGAGGTGAAACACGACTGTCATTGGTTTTAAAACAAAATGAATTGAAACGTGATTAGTAATTGACTCCCATTTGGGGCATGAGTTAAATAGTCAGCGAAACGTTTTGCGATTTGTAATCTTTCCATATTTTTTTATTTCCATACTAAATAAAGTAACTTCAATTCGTGTCCAATGTTATGAGTCAAAGGATGAGATGAAATGAAAGCCATATATTTTAGAGGTCTGGAAACGACAAGGGTACCTGACGACCATGGATGGCGCACCGTCTCATTGGCGGATGAAATAAATGGAACGAAATGAATGAGATGAGTATGGAGATTTGGAGGAATGGAGGATTGAAATTTTTGCAGGGGAAAACGGGAGAAATCTCGAGAAAAAAATAACCTGGCAAGCTCCGTTTCGTCCACCACGAAATCCACATGGAGTAACCGAGATTCGATCTCTAGACTCGAATGGTGAGATTCGAGTCTCTTGCTCATTGAGCCGCCATGTTTATTTACTACAAATGTTTATTTATTCTTTTTTTACCGGTATGAAGTAAGTCGAAATGTCCATGAATGTGATTTCGGCGAACGAGCTTCATTCGGCAAATTAGTATATCCGCAAAAAAAAAAAAAATGGGAAAAAATGTGTAGGTTACGTTCCTTGTAAGATAGAATTAAGGCGTACAGGGGCGTCGGTCGTGTTTGTGTGTCAACACGTATACACATAACTTGGGCAGTATTTCTGTTTCTGGTACCACCCATAATGCGTTTCTGGTATTCTAAAATGCGTAATTGACAACAATTTGCCTCTCTCAGTAGTCAGGTACTGGTAAGACAAGAGGGCGTTGATTTGTTACATCCCATCACACCCAAGACACTGATATTTATGTGTTTCAATGACTTGACTCCACCAGAATTAAGTTACAAGAATTCCTGTCACAAGTCACTGCTATTTGTTTACCCAGTTAACATAAGTCATAACAAGAAAATACAGAGTGCTTCTAAAAATATTTTATTTGTAAGTGATAATATAGTGAAGTATTCTCCAATTTTATAACTACTTCGTTTATTGCAGTCTTCTTTTTATTATTAACATCGATTAGACATGTTTATATATACTAGCGTACCCGGCAGACGTTGTCCTGCCCGAACGATCAATTCTCATGTCATGGACGGACGATAAAAATATGTTAATTTTACCATAAAGTTCAGCAATTAGGACATAATTAGATATTATTAAACAAATTCGCAAGAAAACCTCTTACAGCCTTCTGTTGTGGCTCAAGAAGTGTGAATGATGACGTCACACAATCATGAACATTAGAATTGTACCCTCCTTCTTTGCAGATAAGTTAAGAACCGTCATGTAACAATTATATTAGAGTGAAAAAAAAAATTGATGAGAGTGAGTAAAATCAGTTTTTTTTTCTCTGACCCACTGTGCACCGGTCCCATTCTGGCCGACATTCCAAAAGAAAAATGTCTTCCCCCGTAGAGACTCGCACCTGCGTAAGTCCCGTAGTTCTGCGCCAAGACTTCTTGCCTTAACCACTCGGCTATGGCGCGAGACTTTTGGTATTAATGAAAGACAAAAATGGTTATTGTGAGTTATCCGTAAGAGAAAAGGGACTATTGGTATCAATGAAAGACAAAAATGGTTTTTGTGAGTTATCCGTAAGAGATAAACATATACTGTCGCGGACTTTTTTGTAGAGCTTATTGAGGAATTCAATTCTGTGTACATTAATTTTGTGCATTTCTTATGGTTTAGGCAGCCTAAGCCATTTAAGCGTCCAAAGAGCTACTTTTTTCACGTTTTCCACTACAAAGGGCGATTTTTAAGTGTGTAGGATTTGAGTATCGCAACTCTCTTATAGCCTATGTCCATTCCGGGAATCTCCTGAACATTTTGCAAAAAAACCCATCACAATCGGATCCACGGTGTGGCCGCGCATAAAGTACGAACAAACAAACAAATATACAAACAAACAAACATTCATTTATATATATAAGATATATATATATATATATATATATATATAGATAGGGTGTTTCAAAAGTCTCTTGACATTTTCGTCAAACCAATGTTTTACGCCAAACTTGTTATTACATATGGAAAGTAATGACTTTTGGATGATAAACTCAGTACATTTCAATGTGGTGTTCCTCTAAGTAATGGCACAGATTCCATCTTTCTTTTGTACAGCGAAACTATTTTTGCCAACATAGCTGGTGTGACTGCAGCTACCACCGCAGCTATTAGGTTCCTCAATTGCTGTAAGGTGTTGATCTGCACTTCATACACTTTGGACTTAACAAAACCCCAAACAAAGAAGTCTAGTGGTGTCAGATCTAGAGAGCGGGCCGCCAAAATTCTCGGTGAACCACGACCGGTCCACTTACAAGGGAAAACTTTTTTGAGGTGGCAACAAGAGGTGATTGCACCATCCTGCTGGAAAACCACAGTATCTTGTACAGCATCCTGTTCCAGATATTGTTCTAACATGTAAAGATAGTTATATCCTGTTACTCTTGTTTCCGCAAACACCAACGGCCGTAAACATTTGTTTTTGTTATTCCCAGCCACACATTTACCTTTGGTGTGTCTCTCTGAAACTCTTGTGTGGCGTTTGGCTGTTCGCCTACCCAAATAGTACAATTATGCTTATTGTCATATCCACATGTGTGGAATGTTGCCTCGTCACTGAAAACACATGTTCCATGAGGTCTTCATTTTCAATGGCATTTAACAGGTCATCACACGTAGCTTGTCGAGCCACATAATCTTGTGCATTATGTGGATGTGATATGGGCGTTTATTCAGTTCAAAACGCAAGGTACGCCATACAGTGCTTTTGGGACATACCCAACTCTCTGCTGAGTCTTCTGTTTGACGCACCGCGACTTCATGAGATGGCGTCCTGTACGGTTTGCACGTCTTCTGATGTTGTAGCCAGCCTCCCTCTACCTGCCTCATCCACAACAGATCCCGTCCGTTTCATTTTCAGTACCATATATCTAATAGCTTGCCTGCTAGGACCTGATTTTCTGAACTTTCTAGTGAATTCTTCTTGAACCTGCCCGTACGTCAAACCTCGTATTCGAGCGAAAACGATAGCTAATCTATCCTCAATTGTTAGCATAGTTTCCAATTACATATGACAAAAATACATAAATTAACGATATGAGGAAAATGTCAAGAGACTTTTGAATCACCTTGTATAATATATATATATATATATATATATATATATATATAATGGAATTCCCTACAACAAGAAATAAGGGGCTGCCGGACTGTAGCATATTTTAAAACAAATTTCAATTTATATTTGCTCTAACCATTGATTCATGATTATCCAGTGTAAGGTACATATGTTAATTGGTGTTTCTCGTATAATTTATCATAAGTAATGCCACGAGTGATTTTCTCACGAAGTGAGGAGTGAATTTATCTAGAGAATTTGGAAATCAAGAGTGGCATTTGTTAGGACTATTTAACGATTAAAATTAAGCTGTTTACTCACAAATCATTATTTAACTATAGTTATTTTAAAATATTTATAAATTTAATGTAAACGGCGATGTTTAAAAACAAATGAGAAACGATTGGTAAACTTCATATGCTTCTTTTGTTCATAACTGCAACCAGATCATAATATTATGTATTGCCAAAACATCGCAATGTTGTAAGAATACACCCTAGTGGAGAACTTTATAACCAACGTTATAGGTATTAATTAATTTCTGATGTCCTATGATATAAATAGGTCAATTATATTTTTCTGCGTCTTTTCCTGGAAAATAATTCGTTTAAAAAAGTGCTAACAGTTGTTTCTTTTTTGTGGTATAAACAATTGTTACAAATGTTTTTATATTATCTCTCGCATGAGCTATCTGTTGACATTCATGCACTATATATACAATCTGGTAGCCGTACATTTTGCACAGTCAGTCACTGCAAAATAATGCTATGACCCATTCAGAATGTTAAAAAGGAGGTACTCTCTTTATTATGGTAAATTTTAGGCGAAGCACGACTGTGATTGGTTGTAAATAAAAAATCATTGAAATGTAATTAGTCATTGACTCCCATTTGGGGCACGAATTAAATAGTCATATTTATAGTATTATTATTATTATTATTATTGTTGTTGTTATTATCATCGTATAAAACCATGTTTATACATCACATTTCATTGCAACGTTTAATATAATTTGACTCTGTATAGGCCTAATTAGTGTAGTGTGTATGTAAACTCTACTGTTAAATACCGGTAGGTATTATTAATTTTTGCTGGTTGAGTGGAAGAGAAGGCTATATGGCTTTAACTCTGCCAGAATAAATAAAACATTAAACTAACTCACTAGCACTATCGAACCCGTAGGTTTATGATCGCGCGGACAAAAGCTCTCCACACATCCCTATCTTGAGCTAATGTTTTTTTTAATATTTCGCTGTATAATATACTTCCCTCAAATCAAAGTTAATATTCTCCCGCCTCATTCTTGGTCTATCAACTGGGCGTTTTCCCTCTGGTTTTCCTACAAGAAGCTTCCATGCACAACTTTCATCTCCCATTCGTGCCACATGTCGTATATTTAACGGAAATAAATTATTATATATATATATATATATATATATATATATATAAATATATATATATATATATGGAAGAATATATTAAAATTAAATTACAAGTTTTCCGAACATACACTGTGTAATTCACCTCTCTCAAATCGTGATTAATGTTATTCTGCCACCTCATTATTGCGTGTTTTCCCTCTGATTTTCAACAGGAAGTTTCCATGCCCACCTTTCATTACTGAACGTACCACATGTCCTGCTCCGAGCATTCCATAAGAATCAACTGTTCTTATAAAATTTGGTTTCACATAGGACATCATATTACTCCATGTCATATGCTATTTTCACTTATCGCAACTGGAATTCCCTACCACAAGAAATAAGTGGCTGCCGGACATTGGCGTATTTTAAAAGAAATCTACATTTATATTTGTTCTAACCTCGACTTCATCATTATCCAGTGTAAAGTACATTTGTGTTTCTCGTATAATTTATCATATGTAGACTACTACTACCTCTCTTGGCTCCGTCTTACTGACAGACGTAAATTGCACTCCCTTTCACTACTTTTCAAGCTTCTGAATTCCTACATCCCTACTTACCTGGCGTCCAGATTTGAGAAGTTATCCTCTTACCACAATATTGACACTAGATCACAAGATAGCAGTCTGCTAACAATTCCTCTTCATAGCACTTCCTCCTATTCTACTTCCTTCACAGTAGCCTCTGCCCGCTCCTGGAATCTCCTTCCTCAAGATATCAGGGGTTGCCGCACACTTGGATCCTTCAAGTCACGCTTATACAGTTACCTGTTGTCTAATAATTAATTTTTCTCTGTTTATATAATTTTATATTATGTCATTAATCTTTTCCTCGTTTTTTTATATACATTGTACATATTATATATTTAATTCGTTAAATTTAGAGTAAATCAAAATACATTATAAATATTAATTGTATTGTATTCATAACTTGTAATCGTTTATATATATATATATATATATATATTGTAATTTAGATTTAAGACTATTTTTTTTTGTTTGTATTTTTTTTAAAACCTGGTTGAGTGGTAGACAAGGCCTTAAGGCCTTTACTCTGCCAGGTAAAATAAAGCTATTATTATTATTATTATTATTATTATTATTATTATTATTATTATTATTATTATTATTATTTTTATTATCGTATAAAATATTGTTTCTACATGAAATTTACATTGCAACATTCAATGTATGTATAACTCTTTCTAGTTAGTACAGTGTGTATTTATATTTCTCAAATATTTATTTGTATTTGTGCTGGTTGAGTGGAACAGAAGGCCCTCATGGCCTTAATTCCGCCAGACTAAATCAAATATTATTATTATTATTAGTATTATTATTATTATTATTATTATTATTATTATAAAGTTCATGTAGCTCACTGATATTAGTCTTCTCCATTCCTCTGTTCGTCTCATATCCTCCAAGAATTTCTCTCCGATTTTCCGATTGAGGGTCTTTCCACTTTTCAGCGGTTGCCATTTTACCAGCCGTCTGCTGGCCCTTCACATCCACATGTGTCAATCACAGAGGTAGATGATCAACAGCCAGTGTAGGGGTGACATGTGATTAGCATGTCGAGTCCCCCAGCCGTTATAGCTGGTTCCTCAACCTGGAACCGCTACTTATTGTAGCTGCCCAATTGCCTCACGATGCTGGGTGGGCACCGGTCCCATACTGGCCGAAATACCATGAGAAAATGTCTTCCCCCATGGAGACTCGAATCAGCGCAAGTCCCGTAGCTCTGCGCCAAGGCTTCCTACCTTAACCGCTCTCTAAGAACTTTATTCTCGTATGCTCGCAAGCTTTTCTCATTTACTAATGTAAGAGTTCATGTTTCGCATCCACACAGTATAACTGGAAGAATAACCGTTGTATATATCTCAATTTCGTTCATCCCTGTGGACTCGGGATAGTGTTGCTGTCTCGTACGCAAAGGGTCCGGGTTAAATCCCCTGTCGGGACAAGTTTCCTGAATATTTTTTTTCAGAGTTTTTCCTCGCCTGTAAGACAAATGTCAGGAACCTTTAAGACACAAACGGTCCCCGAACATCATCTGGCCATCATAATCATTAATACGTTCGCCATGTTTGGTAAGAATGTGTGCGTGAATGGTGAGTTTTGTCTCAATGCTGTGTTGTCTCGGATGAGGTCCTGTCATTTTGCTGATCCCTCATTCGGGGAGTACCTCCATGTTCATGTATGGTCAAAAAAGTATATACATAATACATAGTTAATATCCCTTCCCCGACAGGACGTGTCAGTCTAAAGCCCCGGGTGGCTTGTGTCACATAAAAGTGCCTGTAAAGCCAGAGGTTAAACTGCATCAATTGTTGCAGCAATACAAAATGTAAACGTATGTAAATAACAGTAAATATCCCGTGATATGACCACGGGTTGAAATTATGATAATAAAATAACAAAAAAAACTGCGTCTATGGAATGCAATATATTTATATTTTATCGTTTTTGAGAGACGTTGTAGTCATTTAATCTAATATTAATTTCCAATTAACTTACAAACGAATAAAAATAATTTCCTATAGACAAAGCATACACTTTAACACACATAACAATATAAATAGCCTACTGGGTATAACGATATACGTAGCTAATTCAAATATCATAGACGTGATATGACCAAATTACGTTTCAAAATGAAACTGAAGTATATTATCTACCGCAAATTTAGTTTTATCGCAATTAAATATCTATACACAATTCAATTATTAAGAGAAAAACATACTCCATGAAGCAGTACAGTCTAATCATTATAAATGGAGGCTTACCAGGAACACAAACTGCGATAATTACACTGAGCAACAAAAAAGAAACTTTTTTTGTCTGAGAAAGAGAAATATGTGATTCTAATAGTATTTTTTCTCCTAAATACAAGTGTGATATCGGGTTTTCTCCATCACGCAAGATTTCCAAGAGACAGGCATTTATAATTTCTAACACTTTCATAATTTCTAGTAACTACACAATATTCGAACATTCGAATTCACCTAGAAAGGAAGAAATGACGATTTTCTGCTATATTTCGCCTGTGGAGCATCCCTCTTGATGGTCCAACAATAATCGGCCAGCATATCAGGATTCCACTAGCCTTGATGTCTCACGTTAAAACACTGCATTGAGTACAACTATTGGTACTCATGAAGCAAAAATCATGTTGACAAGTGTTATTGAGGTGGTTTAGAGGCTAAGAAGTGTAAGTGCTTTTTTCGCCAAAAAAGGAGTATGGTGCATAATTACATTCTTGAAGCATAATTTTATTTAGGCAAAAGGGATATAAGTATATGCTATATAAGTAGATACAGAATATGTTTTTATAATTTTGAATTACCTTTTATTCATTAAATATGGATAATCAATAAATATGGATTTTCATCAAGTGAACACCAACTCAGTTGATTACCTTTTAATCTCTTATACGTACATACAACTTGACCTTTAAACCTGTTTTTATCAAAACTGCAAAACTTGCACCTACACAATTTTGCATCTAATCGCCACATTTTTTGATCTAACAAACTAACTGACACTATAAAACCAGTAAGTTCATGGCCGCGCGGACATAAGCTCTCCATACAATCCTATCTTAAGCTAATGTTTTCCAATCATCCTCTGTATAATCTACTCCCCTCAAATCATAGTTAATGTTATTCTTCCACCTCATATTTGGTCTACCAACTGGGAGTTTTCCCTTTGGTTTTTCTGCAAGAAGTTTCCATGCACGTCTTACATTCCCCATTCGTGTCACATGTCCTGCCCATCGCATATCAACGAGACTTAACTGTTCTT
Source organism: Diploptera punctata (assembly GCA_030220185.1). Classification (NCBI taxonomy): domain Eukaryota; kingdom Metazoa; phylum Arthropoda; class Insecta; order Blattodea; family Blaberidae; genus Diploptera; species Diploptera punctata. The sequence goes on along the minus strand of JASPKZ010000824.1, from coordinate 366,787 downwards.
ATATTTTCTGGCTTCCTATAAAGACCATACAGTTCACTATTAAGTAGTCCTCTCCATTCACCTGTCTGTTCATCTCGCTTTGGTCCAAAAATTTTCCTAAGAGCTTTATTTTCAAATCCTCGTAATCTCCTTTCCTCCCTTAAAGTAAGAGTCCATGTTTCGCATCCATATAATGAACCTGGTAGAATAATAGTTTTATATATTTTCAGTTTAACGTTTTTTGAAAGGAGATGCGACGTCAAGGGTCTCTGTAATGCATAATAGCACGCATTTCCAGAATTGAGTCTATGTTCAATTTTTTTTGTGCATTTCATTCCTATTTGTGATTATTTTTCCTAGGTATTTGAATTCCCCTTGTCGTGGTGGAGTGGCTTGCGTGCTTAAATGATCTCGAGAGCTATGCCGGAGGTAGAATTGCTGCCGATAGGGTTACCCATTGCGGACTGTTCGAAGGTGATAAGCGAATCGAAAAAAAGTACCTCGGTCGAAAGAGTGACGAGCTTTCGCCGTAAAAATACAACCGTCAAGAAATGCGAACATGGGTTCCACTGGGGTAAAATTTTCCGGAGGTCAAATAGTCCCCCATTCGATTCTCTGGGCGAGGACAACTTCAGGGAACCCATGCCAGAAATAAGTAGATTATACAGGGGATGATTGGAAAACATTAGATCAAGATGGGGATATACGAAGAGCTTATGTCCGCGCGGCCATGATCCTACTGGTTCGATAGTGCCAGTGAGTTAGTTAGTTAGTTAGGTATTGGTGAATTCAGCCACTTTCTCAAAATTTCTCTAATTTTTATTAGCTGTTCATTTCAATTATATAATGTATTTCTATGTGTGACCATACGTATATTTAATATGATTGTTATTTGCTTCCAGTTGATCTAGTGACAGCAATTTGTGTTTCCTCGTAATGAAACTGGATAGAAAGATGTTAATTAACAAAACGGAAATATATTCGACAGTAGAGGAAAATTAGACTATAATTTCGACTTGATGAGATATTCGCGTATTTCACGTGGATTCTGCGTGGCGGATGTTTTTGTTTTACCTTTTCTTCTTCTATTTATTATTATTCCATTCCATTTACTTGGTTTAGCCTCTCACCTTATAAGTACCTTTCACATGCCACACGCCAATAGGGCCTTATTAATGGCATGATAAGTCGACATACTTTTTTTGACATCCCAAGGGCATGGAATTCCTCCCCTATTGAGTGAACAACTCTATGTCAGGGCCTCCTCCGAGTCAACACAACATGAAGACGAAACACATCATGGCCTGTTGCTATTAAAATTATACATATGTTAATATAAGTTGTTATACTCATATCAAGGACTGTCCGACTCAAAAACAGTTTAAAAATACTCACTTGATATTTCCTTAGACAATATAATATACAGTAAAACTTGTTTAATCCGGAACGTGAATAATGCGGAAATCTGTCCAATGTGAACAAATGTATTGGTCCGGCGAAATAATAGTAATTTTACGTGTATTTATTTTGTATAAAACGGAATCTGTCCAACGCGGAAACGGTAGGATATTTCTACACAATTCATGAAAAAAATTATAAAGCATAAAGACAGAGACATAAATTAGTTCTGACTTCATTGAATTCCCATTAGGCCAAAAAAATAAGGAATGATTTCTGCCGCCAGGTGAATTGGAGATTCTACCTGTACCTGAAATTTTATTTTGGCCTCACTATACACCCGTTATGCGAAATATTGATATCTGCCTTAGAAATAATAATTGCACTGTAAAATCTTAAATTAGTTTAAGTTCTGAGACCGATCTTTCACAGGTAGCGTTCTGAATTTACGGAATAAAGATGGCTAAAACGTAAATATCATTGTCATTAAACGAAAAATTGAAAGTGATTGAGGATAAATCTGCAAATTTCCGGATCCGATTGCTGCTCAAGGTCAAGCTCTGGCTGTTGCTAAATCCCTAGGGAATAACGATTTCAAGGCATCTTCAGGTGTGGCGGAACAGTGTAAAATGCCGACACAGGGTAGTGTGTGGAATGAAATTTGCGGAGAATCAAAGGATGGTGGACGAAAGTGTAGTTAGTGAGCGGAAACCGAAACTGCATACTTTAATTTCAGGTTACTGCGCCTAAGAGACATTGTTTTTGACGCTAACGAAACGGTACTCTTCTTTTTCGCGCGTTACCGTTGAAGTTCGCTCATTGATAATATACTTCACTTCTCTAAAGGGGCAGCCAGAACTTACGACTCAATTATTCCAAGGAATATCGTATAAAACACATTGTGATGCGGTACCCTATAATCTAAGATTATTAATAAGTTTTCATTTTTTATAATGCGGAATTTTGTCTAATGTCGAAAAATAAATTGATAAATTGGTCCCGTGTGATTCCGCTTTGAGCAAGTTATACTGTATAACCGTGTTCCATGTATACTCTAATTATTCCTTTACATTTTAATTATTCTTCACTAAACTATTTACCTAATCTAACTATAGGGTATTATTTTTGTTATTAATGAGCGATTCCATGAACATGTTATACCGAGGTGAAAATTTTGAAACTGCCGCACGAATAATTTTGTTGATGTAATATATATCTGTAAATATCAAATTTTATAATTTTTTAAGAAAATGTTTCAAATGTGCATTACTTTAATCTAATAATAGCGGTAAAACTTTTCATATTCCAAACCTGAAAAAATACTCAAAATTTTACCAATTTCTTGTTTAATGATTTGGTCGAATTAATTCGTTTTATTTCACATTTTTTTTTAAACCATGCTTTGGTCCTCCTTGGTCGTAAATGATACAATATTAATTGTATTATAATATTCTATATACCTTAAATGTGTCCTATAGTTGTTAACTGTAAGTTATGGTCAGTCAGTCACAGAAAACGGATAAAAATTACTCTACACAACATAATAATTAATGGATTAAAATTTCCTCTTGGATTCTACGTTATCGGTACACAACTAACAAAAAACGTATTGATGACTTTTTTTGTAAAGTCGTTATTTGTCCCGCTGGAGTCCCGTGACTGACTGCCTTTTTTTCCCCTCATTTATATTGCTTATACGCATGACGCAGTCAGTTGCTTGCTGAACTCCGCTGTGTATTAACATGAACATGGTTTAGGATATCTGGTAGACTGTTCGGCTCAGATGTTTCATAAAATAATTACTGGCCCTTCTTAAGTGACAATTTGAGCTAAAAGGCAGTCAGCGGAAGGATTTAAATGTAGAGTAATTCCATGAAAAATCATACCGATGTGAAAAGTTTTAAATTGCCGCTGGAGTGATTTTTTCGATGAAATATACTTTTTTACAGATGTAATTTTCTAATTCTAGAAGTTAATGTTTAAAATACGGATTATTTTTATTCTAAAAATAATAGAACATCACATATTCCGAAACCTGAAAACTCATGCAAAATTAAACGAAATTTTGATTTACGATTTCACTGTACAAGTTTGTTTTGTTTCACTGACACTTTTGTTATACCATATTTCGGTCCTTTCTGATCGTAAATATAATACTAATAATTGTATTATAATATCCTAGATAATTAAAATGCGCCCTATAATTATTAGGGTAAGCTACAGTCAGTCACATAAAACATACAAAAATTATTGTATACAATACGATAATTGATGGATTCAAATTTCCTCTGGGATTCTACGTTATCGGTGCATAACTAACAAAAAAGTATTAACGACATTGTCTTGTAAAGTAATTACGTTTCCCGCACGGCGCACTCAGTTGCTTGCTACACAGATTTAAAAAAAAACGATTTTAACATCTTGTAGCTATTCCGGCAACTCATGGAGTTCACCATGCGAAAGTGTAGAAGCCGTATGTTATAGAATATGCACAAATTTCAAATGAACAATCAGTGCGAAAAATGCACAACATTTCGTGTGTGAAAGAAAATTATATTTTTATTAATGACATTTAAATAATTCCTCAATATGCGATTCTTCAATATGTATGTTATTAAGTGAATCACAAGAGTATTGTGTACTGGAATTAAAAACAAGTGCGGGGTTATTATGTGTTAGAAACCGTGTGTGTGGCAGTCCTTGAACTTGAAAGGTTCTCGCATTAGTTTGACCTTTGACATGCCATGTGTGTCGTATTATCGGGGATCCACAATGTGATGTTGCGACAGATGCATTATTGTGTTGATTTCAACAACAGTTTTAAATCATATGAAGTTACTTGTATAAAAATACAATTGCGTGGAGTATATGTGATTAAGTATGTATAACCGGTAGTGTAAAAGAAAATTATTATTGGGTGTAGCGTTATTGGAAACCAACAGAGTGAAAATACTATGGCAACGCTGTACTATATGCGCCAGCTAGGAACAGTCAGACATAAAGTTAGATTTCGCGCATTGTAAGAGATTTCCTTCAATTGTTTAGTTTAAAAATAGAACTCATGTCAGCAATATAATTTGTAATCAGTTGCTTTGAAAGAATTATAACAGAATTTTCCACATTTAAATAAAAAAAATTATAATTTGCATATTGCCCTTTTTCGTTAATTTTTTTTAAAGTTGAGACGCGTAAAAGTTAATTTTAGTGTTCTGGAACGAACACTGCAAATTCCATATCGGCATTATTATTTATTTCAATGGTTCAATCTGTTTAACAGCATCAGATAAATTTTAATCAGTTAAAATAGATGTAATAAAATTATACTCAAATTAGGGATATTTAACTATAGAGAAGGCCCTTTGTTGTTAAGAAGTTAATATTTTCTTTATTTTGTGAAATTTAAAATGATACATGGTAACCAAGATAAATAAATTACACTATTTATTTATTCTTTTTACAGCATTTAAAATTGTACATTTCCTATACATGTTAAAAGGAGTGAAGTTCTTTATTCATCTCCATATTATCGCTTTTATCTATTATCCTTCCATAGTGATTCTGCCCGACGGCAGGTCTTTCACTGCAATCATAGCTTTTTCATGCTGTGCTTGCAGCTTTACTAGCGAACTGTAGATGTGGTAGCTTTCCGTTGCTTTCCACACCGGTGAATGATGATGATGATAAGGATAATGATGGCCATATGGTTTCGGGAACCGTTTGGGCATTAAAGTTTTCTTGGCATTTGTCTTACAGATGAGGAAAAACCCCGATAAAAACCTCACCCAGAAAAACTGTCCCGACCGAGGATCGAACCCGGGCTCGCTGCGTGAGAAGGCAGCACGCTACCTCGAGACCACAGCGGTGGACTTACCTATTATAATTTCATATTATTTTGTAATATTTATATAATATTTGCAGCTCCACAATATTAAAGTCTTAATAAAATTCAGATATGTCAGTCAGTCACAGAATGTAGTCAGTCAGTCACACACCATATATTAGGTTATAACTCTGGTCTTAATTGTGATTTTTGTTTCGTTTTTCATTGAGAATGTAACTTGAAATATGTCCTCCAAAAGGTATTTTGGAAAATTGAATTAGGAATCACACTTCAGAGAATGATGCAGATGAACATGTTAAGCTGCATGATGAGTTGACATTTATGTCAGTCAGTCACACATACCTTTGATATATAATAAATCGCACTGTTTTTCTTCAAAAGTTGTATATTTAAGTACAGTCTTAACCACAGACTATTCTATCATATTACGTAGATAGCACCCCTAATTTCAATCAATTGTAATATTTATGCAACTATTCTGCTGTAAAAGTGTATTGTAAACGTCAGTCAGTCACATATGGAATTGCTTTATAGTTTTTTTTTTTTTTCCCCTTGTCAACTTTATATTGTGTGTCTATAATTATATATTATGTATCACTTATCATAATTCTTATTGTATGTATAATTTGATCCTGGTGAAGTGGACGAGAAAATCTTACGGTCTTAACTCCATCAGGTAAAATAAATAAATAAATATACTTATTATTATGGTACGATTGGATAAACATAAGAGGGAAACTAAAGTTATCTTTTAAAAACAGTAGTTAGATTTATGTTTCAGAGGTTTGGACTATAAATTATCAGATGAAAAGTAAATTAATGGTAGCAGAAATGGACACTTCGAGAAGATCTGCTAGTATATCAAGGAGAGAGATAATTAGAAATGAAGTTATAAAAGAGAACATTAACGTACAAAACACAATTTTATAATTTATCCAAGAAAAGCAACTAAAATGGCACGGGCATATAATAATAATAATAATAATAATAATAATAATAATAATACTTTATTTATTCTGGCAGAGTTAAGGCCATAAGGCCCTCTCTTCCACTCAACCAGCACAAATACAAATAAATATTCGACAAATATACATATACACTATACTAATTATAAACAGTTAAAGATACAATAAATGTAGCAATGTAAATGTCATGTACAAAAAACATGTTATAGGGTAATAACAATAATGATACGATAATAATAATAATAATAATAATAATAATAATAATAATAATAATAATAATAATATAAATATGATACATTATACGGGAAACACCAATTAATATATATATCTTACACTGGATAATAATGAAGTCGAGTTTAGAGCAAATATAAATTTAGATTTCTTTTAAAAGATGCCAATGGAGGCGAATGGAGGATGAAAGATTACCAAAAAAATAATGGAATTGACACCATCAGGAACGAGAAGGAAAGGACGACAAAATCTCACGTGAATCCAAGAGATTAGAAAAACTTTGAAGGACTGATAAATATAGGACGAAATGTGTTATAATAGAGACGAATGGAGGAAAATTATAAAGCGAAATTGAAGACAAATCATTCGTGCCGGAAAAAATGTATCAACATCGTTAAAACCGGATATTATATATATATATATATATATATATATATATATATATATATATATTATGAAACGAACGGAAAGAGGGAGATAGAAATTACTTCTAGATTTATCAGAAAGAAATCGCCCAGAAGATAGGCCGAGAATGAGGTGGGGGAATGACTTATTTGACGGAGGTAAATTATACAGGGGTGATTGGAATATATAAGCTCAGTATAGAGATGTATGTTATATCGACGCGGCCATAAACCTACGAGTTAGATATTGACAGTGAGTTAGTTACTGAGTTCGTTAGTTAATATGTTATTATTACTATTATTAAAAAAAATATTTTAAATATGATGGATAAGCAAAAAAATTGTTTAAGGAAAATACAATTTTAAATACAAATTTTTATACCGAAGAACGAGTAATATTGCTTTAGGAAATGATAAATCCGTAATTAAAATACACATGATAATGAGAGATGCAAGGTTTTTTCTTGCCATAGGGCAAAACTTTAACCTCCACAAAAATAGAACTGTGAATGTTATTTTTTTTTCATATCACTGATTTGATGTCCTGAGGGTAAAATGTATGCATATAAACATTTACAAAAATTTCCTTTTTTTTTCGTTTTTTTTTTCGAACGTTTCAGAGTTCTGAAATAACATGCAGCAAGTTAATTTAACTAGTGATGCAATAGATCTATGATTTCAGTTTAAGTTACCCGCAGGTCATTTTTCTGCAGTTTCAATTATATCGATTGCTGACTCGTTTTCTTGTTTTAAGAAATAATATTGTAATTTTTGTTTCAACAAAATGTATTTTTATAGGAAAAGTCGATTCTAGTTTAATAGCGAAATCACAATAATTCCTTAATCTCATTTTATATGTCTTAAAATGATTCCATTATGAAAGCAATTTAACCCCCACCCCTCTCTCTCTCTCTCTCTCTCTCTCTCTCTCTCTCTCTCTCTCTCTCACCCTCTTTCTCTCTTCCCCTTTCTCCACATCTTCTCACTCGTTGTCTTACTAAACTATTATTTTTCCTTCCTCAACACCTTCTCTTTCCCAGATTCCCTTTCAAATTACGCCTCACCTTTTATCTCTTCTTCAGTGTCCTTTTATCCCACATTCATCATCAACATCATCTTAGTACATTCACGAATTTGGGTCATTAGTTGACCTGTTTCGGCCTCAATAGAAACACCATCCTAAAGTCTTTTGAGTGGACGTCCAATTCTTCTTCTTCCTGCAAGGTTGATAGCTTAACATTTGCTTTGGTATCCTGTGATCCATCGGCCGCGGTGGACTAGTGGTTATGCTCCTTGCCTCTGGTCCCGAGGGTCGCGGGATCAAACCCGGCCGGGGTCGATGGATTTTTTTAGGATGGAAAAATCCAAGGAGCAAGTCCTCCGGGAGGGACTTTAAGCCGTGGGTCTCGAGTCTGAAGATTTCAGGCTCGGAAAGATCGTTAAGCCTGAATGAAAAGGCCTGTAAGCAAAATTTACCGAATTTTCCCGTCCTAGTACTACCTTGGTTTCTTAGATGTCAGTATGAGACGGAACGCTGAACACGGACCACTCAAATGACATCTATACGAAAACAAGTGTAACTAAATTAGTATTGTTCAAATTCTTCCCTGTAAGGGGGTAGCGCCTAAATCTCTGTTACGGGAAACATGGGCTTACAACACGATCCTGTGATCCTCCATTCGATGAACATGTTGCATCCATCTTGACTTATAATCGGAAATTTTGTTTTCTAAAGGTTCCATGTATAATTCTTCTTAGATATCTTCATTTTTTATGATCTGGTTGTGTGTATCATGCAGTCCTTCGAAGATATCTCATTTCAGCAGATCTGAGTCTCTGTATATCCTTCTGATTTCAATGTGAATACTTCGATACCATACAGAAGAGTTGGAAAAGCCAGTGTTATACACTTTTAGTATTGAATATATTTGGACTAACTGTCGCTTGAAGATACAGTTTATTAAACCTAAAATCCTATTAAAAATTATATATATATATATATATATATATTTATTTATTTATTTAAACTGACCCAAACCCTCTGGCGACACTATGGCCCTGGGGTCAACTCAGCCTCTAACGTAAATGAGTACCAGACGCTTGTTCTGGGGGTAAAGGCGGCCGTCACGCAGGGCTGACAACCCGGCTGACATAAAGTGCCGATTGCCCAGAAAAAGTGGGAGCCGTAACCTCCTACTACCCCAAGGGCCTCCGGGTCTGTTGTGGGATCACTTTATTTTACTTATATACATATTTTAAATTAACATCCTTTTCTTCTTCATATGATATATTTCATCCAAGACATGTAAAATTATTCAAATTTATTGCTCATATCGTAGTTTTTCTCACCTGTAATTCAAATTTCAGGCAATTTACACCCAAAACGGTCCTCGAAATTAATGTGGCCATAATATTCACCTTATGCGAATGGTGTGTTTCGTCTTCGTCTTGCTTTGTCTCGGAAGAGACCATGATAATGAGCTGATCATTCATTCTGGGAGGCTCTCCATGACCTTGTTTGGTCAAAAAGTGTGTGTTTAAAATCGGCCGGTCAAGCCACTGTAAGGCCCGTGTGGCGTAAGACCTGTAAAAAGTAGCTATAAGGTAAGAGGTTAAACTAAATTAATGTAACGGAATTGTTCACTCTAATTGAAATTAGTAAAAATTCCGTAATATAATGTAGGACATAATAGCGCTATTGTATAAAAAGTGATTGATTATTGTTCCTATGTATATGAATTCAGCAACTTATTCAAAATTTCCCAGATTTTTCATTAGCTGTCCATTTACATTATATTATGTATTTCCATATGTGAACATATATTTAGTTTTATTTCCATTCCCAATTTATTAGTGTTACTCTACAGAGTGTGCCTGTTGGCCTTTAGTATCTCCTCGCTATCGCCTAATAATTGTATATTATCAGTACAAATTAAAAGCTTGTTAATACCATTGAATTGCAGGCCTCACACTAACACAAATTGCATTAATAAATTTCTTTCCACATAGGGACTCGGTTTCCATACCTCGCCTGGGACCGCTCAGGCATCGTACAGGAGTTTCAATTCAACTTGTACTGGGGCAATGCGACATATATTTGTAAATGCTTAATATGGTCTCTATCTTTGGTGATTCGTTAGAGAATATTGCAAGAAGGAAAATAAACACTTTTAAAATTCATATTAAAACACCGTTGAGGTTATGTAATAAGATATTAAATATAAAATTGGTAGGCCTACCTAGTAAATCAGTCGTCCTCAAATAAATTATTATACTTCATTAAGTAGTTCCAATGAAATTTAATAATTTAGTTGAAGACGACTGACTTACCAGGTACCAGTGTTATAGTGGTTGCTCTAAAATTCCCCTAACAAACTTCTAGGAATTGTAGAGGGGACTGATTTGATAATATTTAGAATTGCAAACCATGTCTGGAAGCTAACCGTTTCCGTACTACAGCCGTTTGAAAACATGTTTTTAACGCGACCACTTTTACAAGTAATTTATTATGAGGCATGACACAGTATATCACTTATTTTACAATTCAACTTCTTGAAGCATTACAGTAATTCCTGCTGGCGGTGAAGGTACCCCTTTCTCGATGCCGTTGCGTAATTATGGCGAAAAGGGTATGCGATGGAGTCGAACGTTATGGAAAACGATATTCAAATAGGCGACGAGAAGCTATTCCATTACCTCGAGCTTCGCCATACAGTAGGATCATGTCAGTATATTCAGCAAAAGTGCTCTCAAACCACGTTGCTCTAACACTGAAAGACGCGTGAATGAGGCTCCAACCAGCTCCGACAGGTAGGATAAACTTCAATTGACATCACGTGATCCGACGTAAGCGCCCTTCATCATGCAATTCTGCTGGCGGACAAATTGTGAAGCTATTACTTGGTGAGACACGTGACGTTCGTTCAGGCAATGCTTGTTTTTAAACGGCTGTAACACGGAAACGATAATTTTCTGGACATGGTTTCCAATTCTAAATATTATCAACACAGTCCCCTCTACTAGACCTAGAAGTTTGTAACGGGAATTTTAGACCATTCTGTAATTAATATCTTATGAATGAGAATTTTCAGACAAAAAATGCATTTAGGTGTATGTACATTCAAAACAATTAGAGGAACACTATGAAATATGCAAATATTTTTTTCATTGGATAAATTGAAATGAAATTAATAAAGTACATTATTTGTGGTTATTTATTTATTTATTTATTTATTTATTGCTCATGTCAGTAAAAACAAATGAATAACGCTGACAATTAAATTTTCAAATAATTCCGCTATGTAAGCAATTGAATCTTGTGCTTATTTTTCAAAGTTAAACACTCGTTATATAGAGTTAGTATCGTGTATGGCCTCCATGACATTCGATGACAGTTTGGCGCCTTCGTGGCATGCTCCCAATAAGATTCTGGATTTCCTCTTGCGGGATATTCTCCCATTCCTCCTTCAGAGCATCTCCAAGTTGCTGCAGAGTTTGTGGAGCTTGATGTCGGTTCCTGACCTTCCTGTCTAGAAGTTCCCACAAGTGTTCAATAGGGTTGAGGTCTGGGCTGACCGCTGGCCACTCCATTACCTCAATTTCATTCCTCCTCAGGAAATCCCTGGTGACAACCGCAGAATGTGCCCTGGCATTATCCTGCATAAACAGAAATCCAGGGCCTACTCCAATGGCAGCAGGTACTACATGCTCTTCCAGAACGTGCTCGATATACCGGACAGCATTCAGTCGCTGGGGAACAATACAAGGTCCGTAAGATTGTTGTACATAACTCCGGCCCACACCATTATGGAACCTCCTCCGAATCTATCAATTTCCTGTACAGCCTCTGCAGAAAATCTTTCTACTGGCCGTCCCCACACCCTCAATCGACCATCACAACGTGTAAGACGATACCTGGATTCGTCCGAGAAGAGCACAGACTCCCACTGGTTCAGGTTCCAATCACCATGGTTTTCAGCATACGTACGTCTTGCTGCCTTATGCCCATTTGTTAAGCGTGGTTTTTTAACGGACCTTTTTGGACGAATATTCTCTTTCCTTAATCTGTTCTTATGGTTTGGTGCTGAAACCCGGATTCCGGAAGCCATATGAAGGTCATTCTTGCAAGTCTTTTGCAGTTTTTGTACGCTGTCGAAGAGCAGAAAGAACAACGTATCTGTCATCCTGGGGGCTTCTTTTAAATTTACGGCCCTGGCCTCGTCTTCTACAATACTGACCTGTCTCTCTGTGCCTGTTGCGTAACCTGGACACCACGGAAGGAGAAACCCCAAGCTCTCTAGCCACTTGTCGCAGAGATTGACCTTGTCGTAAAAGATGTAGAGCATGATACATTTCAAACTCATCTAAATGCCTCATTTTGTCAGAGACTTCAATAAACAAGGCAATAATCAACATTCGTCACTATAGTAACATCAGGAAACTTACCAATTAGAAGTGGCCAGTGCCTTCCAAAATAAAAAAATTCTCTGTATTTGTTATTTGAGTTAATTTCTCTGTATTTAGGCCATGGATCTTTAAAATTTGTATCCAATGATAAAATTAATAATTCAATTTACATATTGTCCAACTTTCAGCATCACAGCTTTAAAAAACAATTACTTATTCAATTTACGACAAGTGTTGCCCTAATTGTTTTTGCGCAGTGTAGGTAAGTATAACGAGGTTAAGACTTTGTTCTTGAGTTTTCCGGCGTCATGAATGTCAAGGGCGACCCTCTGGGCCGCTGATTGCGACGTCTCGGCATGATCCCACTATGCCATTATCAAGGAATGTTAATGGCATGTGGGATCATGCATGATAATGGCAAATGGGATCATGCCGAAACGTCGGAATCAGCGGCCAGAGGCCGACCTTGAAATGATAATAGCATGTGGGATAATGCCGAAACGTCGAAATCAGAGGCCAGAGGTTCGACCTTGAATCCATGACGCGGAAAACTCTAAGAAAACTTTCTTAATCATACTTATATCCGTGAAAATCTAGAAAGTAACATTATATATATATATATATATATATATATATATATATATATATATATATAGGCCCCTATATATGCATGTATGTATGTATACTCCATTCGTCCCTCATGGAGACATGGATGCTCCAGAAGCAGAACATTTCTTAATCTAACTTAATTCATTTTACTCTTATTTCCCTACAAATATCAGTGAGTGAAATGTGTTCAATACTTCGTCTCAATGAGACTTCTAGTAGGCAGCTAAATTATTATTTGGATTGGGAAGGTCGGTAAAATTTTGCTCAGAGGCACACAATAAGACTTGAGATTATTTTACGAGCCAATCTTCAGACTCTCCCTCCCGAAGAAATTTTCAATTGACTTCTTCTTCTTCTTCTTCCTTCCAAGTATTAGGCCAAGGCGTGTTACGATCCTATAGAAAATTTTCCCTCCAGCGTTTGAGGGAAATTCTCGTATAAGACTTGAAAGCATAATAATAGTCCCTTCGATTGGTTGCTGGCCAAAGGAAGGCAAGACCAGTGAAGGGGCTGCCATCTTATAGCCTCTGGCCAGGCTTTTCTGGAGAAGAAAAGAAAATAAAGGAAAGAAGAAATGGAAGAAAGGAAAGACTCCCTAGCCCTCGGATGCCCTAATAGCATTGGGGTCGAAAAAACAAGAGTTAAGCAAGAGAGGTTAGATAGTAAAGTTAGAGTGCAAAACACAAGTAAGTGGAAGAAGTGTTTTTCACAGCTTGGGCACCTTGTGGTCGCCATCCACATATCCCCTAGATGAGGACCCCTGAGGGGCAATTTTAATCCCAAAAATCCATCATCAACGGCCGGGTTTTTAGTCCGCGGCTCTCGGGACTAGAGGCAATTGACATAACAACTAGAGCAAGTAAAGTGATCCCACTATAGGCTTTAGGAGGCCCTTGGGATAAGTTAATGCTCCCTCTTTTCAAGACTATCGGCATTTGACGGGTAATTGACCCATGACTAAACTGTATCTCTTACTGGTAGTAAACGATTCCGGGCTATGTGGCCGTGGTCTATAACTGGCGTTTCTTCCAGACGTTTCTCCCTCTACTGCGGAGGGCATCTTCAGTGGCGAGCGCTAGAAGCTGTTGTTTCCCTGTCGTAGACTCGACTGCGAATGGAATGCAGGCTTTCACGGCCGGTAATCATGGTAGTAAACGATTCCGGGCTATGTGGCCGTGGTCTATAACTGGCGTTTCTTCCAGACGTTTCTCCCTCAACTGCGGAGGGCATCTTCAGTGGCGAGCGCTAGAAGCTGTTGTTTCCCTGTCGTAGACTCGACTCTATCTCTTACTGTTTCACACTTTTAAATTATGGTGCTTTCTATGGAGAATCTAATGGAACCTCAAACTCCATTTCGACAGAAAAGTGACTTACCTGTTTCATTCCCTTTCACTAGTGGTGTCCGTCAATTTTTCAGCACTGCATGGTGGCGACCTTTACCTACAGAACAGGCTTCTGTTACTCATTTCTCTTAAAGACTGAGTGAAACTCTGGGTAATGGTGCAGACATAATATTTGGACTAGTTTAAAAATCCTGATGCTACCAGGATTGTAGCGTCAACTACGCTAGGGCGTCTACCTTTTTAGATGTTGCTTGTTTCGTATTATAAACTGATTCCTAAGCAAATTATTTGAGAATATAAGATTTTTGTAGTACAGGAACTCTTGTCATCCAAACTTCTCACTTACTTACTTACTCACTGGCACTATCGAACCCATAAATTCATGGCCGCGCGGACATAATCTCTCCATACATCCCTATCCTGAGCTAATGCTTTCCAATCATTCCCTGTATAATCTACTTCCCTCAAATCATAGTTAATGTTATTCTCTCACCTCATTTTTGGCCTACCAACTGGGCGCCTTCCCTCTGACTTTCCTACAAGAAGCTTCCATGCATATCTTCCATTCCCCATACGTGCAACATGTCTTGCCCATCGCAGTCTACGAGACTTAACTTTTCTTATTATATCTGGCTTCCTATAAATATCATGTAGTTCATTATGAAGTCTTCTCCGTTCACCTGTCTGTTCATCTCTCTTTGGTCCAAAAATTTTCCTAAGTACTTTATTCTCAAATACTTGTAATTTCTTTTCCTCCCTTAAAGTAAGAATCCATGTTTCGCACCCATATAATATAACTGGTAGAATAATAGTTTTATATATTTTCAGTTTAATGTTTTTTTAAAGGAGTTGGGGCATAAAGAGTCCCTGCAATGCATAATAGCATGCATTTCCAGAATTGAGCCTATGTTTAATTTATTTGTGCATCTGATTCTTATTTGTGATTATTGTTCCTAGGTATTTGAATTCAGCCACTTCCTCAAAATCTCCCTCATTTGTCATTAGCTATCCATTTCCATTAGAAAACATTAAACTCAAAATATATAAAACTGTTATTCTCCCAGTTATATGGGTGCGAAACATGTACTCTTACTTCAAGGGAGGAGAAGAGATTACGTGTATTTGACAATAAAGTTCTTAGGAACAGTTTTGGACCCAAGAGATGAACAGACATGCGAATGGAGAAGACTGCATAACAATGAGCTACTTGATCTTCAAAGGAAACCAGATACAATAAAAACAGTTGTCTTGTAGAATGCGATAGGGCAATTGGCGCGAATGGGCAATTAAAGAGGGGTATGGAGGCTTCTTATAGCAAAACCACAGGGAGAACGCCCATTTGGTACACCAAGAAAGAGGCGGGAGAATAATATTAACTATGATTTGAGAGAAGTAGATTATATAGAGGATGTTTGAAAACATTAACTCGAGGTAGGCAATGTGTGGAGATCTTAAGTCCGCGTGCCATGAACCTATAGGTTCGATAGTGCCAGTGAGTTAGTTATGTAAGATTTTTAATGTGACAGGTAAATACTAGGTGTGTCTAATACATTCCCATCGTTTATGTTTTCTGTATATATTTTTTTAGTTATATCCCTACAGGATATATACTGGAAAACATTTCAATCATAGTCTTTACAAAGAACAGGCTAGGGAAGTAAGGAAGAAAGGATTCGCAGGAGGGGTTGAGGAGACATGAAAGGGATAACGGGCCGGTATTTCTTTCTTTGTCTCCATTTGGTCCCCGAGCACGGCGGCCATGTTGTGGCCTCCTCGTCCTCTGAATAGAAATCACCTTCTTTCATCTTTTCCTGTCTGCTTAAAACTCAGTCTGCGAGCTCCACAGCATATGGCGCAGTTTCTTCCTTATCTCGCAGGCCTCAGATTTCCTCAAAATAATAACGCATTTATCACACAGCCCTGATTTCAGCTTCTCTGTTTTCTTCATCATCTTCTGCTCCACTATTTTCTAAATCTTATTTTCTTTTTCCTCTGCCAAAAAAAAAAAAAAAAAAATTCTTTACCAGGCCTGTTCTTATCCTCCATTTACACTGTTTCTTCATCCATGCCTATAACCATATACTGATATGCCTAATACCTTTCTCATCTTATTTATCATTATTGTTTTCATTAATTTTCTCGGTCATTTTGTACAATACGTAGCTAAATATTTCAGTACAACATATGCCTTACTAATTCAGTGAACGATTCCGCATATGTGGAATTAAAAAAAATACGTACCATTTCTTGTATTCATATTTTTAACTGAGAGGTGTGCCTCCTTTCTCCTTTTTCCTTCATTTCTTTCCATTTTCACCCAACTCTATTTGCGTTGTACTGTAATTCTACTATTGCCATCTAATTCTACCCAACTCATATTACATTACTAAAAACTAACTAACTAACTCACTGGCACCATCGAACCCGTAGGTTCATAGCTGCGCGGACATAAGCTCTCCATACACTGTTATCCTGAACTAATGTTTTCCAATCGTTTCCTGTATAATTTACTTTCCTCAAATCATAGTTAAAGTTACTCACCCACCTCATTCTTGGCCTAACAACTGAGCGTTTTCCCTCTGGTCTTCCTACAAGAAGCTTCCATGCACGTCCTTCATTCCCCATTCGTGCCACATGTCCTGCACATCGCATTCTAAGAGACGTAACTGTTCTTAATATGTCTGGCTTCCTATAAAGACCTTGCAGTTCACTGTTATGTAATCTTCCCCATTCACCCGTTTGTTGATCTCTCTTTGGTCCAAAAAAATCCTAAGAACTTCATTCTCAAAAACTCGTAATCTCCTTTTCTCCTTTAAAGTAAGAGACCATGTTTCGCATCCAAATAATATAACTGGTAGAATAATAATTTCATATATTTTCAGTTTAACGTTTTCTGAAAGGAGTTGGGACGTCAAGAGACCCTGTATTTGAAGAATTGATCCTATGTTTAATTTCTTAGTACATCTCATTCCTATTTGTGATTGTTGTTCCTAGGTATTTGAATACAGCCACTTCCTCAAAATCTCCCTCATTTGTCATTAGCTGTTCATTTATATTATACAATGTATTTTTATGTGTGACCATATATTTAGTTTTATTGTATACTTTCAGTCCCAATTTGTTAGTGTTACTCAATAGTGTGTGCGTGTTGGCCTTTAGTAACTCTTCGCTATCGCCCAATATTACATCATATCAGCATAAACTAACAGCGTATTAGTACCATTGAGTTTTAGGCTTTCTTCAATATCTAGGGATTTGATGGCATGCTTTAGTACAAAAGTATATAGTAGAGGAGATAATGCATCTCTTTCTTCAACCCATTGTAGATTTTAAAAGTTAAATGTTACATGCAACTATAAAAAATCCCACGGTTTTAAATCTGATGTTAATTCACCTCTTCTACAATAAAATAAGTTTTAAGAAAACTATAATTAGTAACCAGAAATAAAAATAAACAAATTTAACATACATACGTATAATTTTTACTGCAAACATTATAGTCACACTGTAAAATGTAGACAGTTCTGAAAGCTCCTGTAAAGTAACAATTGAGGTAAATTATTGGCATGCAAATTTGCGAAAACGTGTTCAATTTTTTAATGTCACAGTTCTGAAACACAGTTATTTTTATAACAGCTCGCGTGAGGTTATGCAGTAGATTACAACGCGACCTTTATTTCACGTTTCTAGTTAATTTACATTTTTCATATAAAAACGTGTATGTGGTTGTTAACTATAGAACGGACGAAGGCAAATCAAAACAGTCGGCGAATGAATGGCTGAAAATGAAACATATAAATATATAATTCTAAATAAAACATGGCACTGAATCAAATTTTGTTTAACTATGATTCAGGTAGTCAACTCACTTGGGAAGGAAATACATTTTATATAATAGTTACGATCGCTGAAAATATTTACGCCTAGTGTTTGGCTTTCCCATGTACTGGGTTTTCACAGTAACAATTTTAAATCGGACCACTCTATACAGTTGTATATTACTACTACTATAAATAAAATATCCTCAAATCGTGTCCAACACAGGGTCGGTTCGAGGGATGAGATGAGACGAAGCCCCTATATTTATAGAGGTCTGTGAAAGACAAGGGTGGCGGCCGACCACGTCTGACGCACCGTCACAGGGGCAGATGAACGAAATGAAACGAAATGGTTGAGTTGAATATGTGGAAATGGTGGACTGAAATTCTGGCAGGGGAAAACGGGAGAAAACCCCGAGAAAAACCTGCCCAAGCTCCGTTTCGTCCACCATCAAACCCACATGGAGTAACCGAGACTCGATCTCGGGACCCCAGCGGTGAGAGGCGAACGACTCTAACCGCTTGCGCCACGGAGCCGCCATACTACTACTACTACTACTACTAATTATAATAATAATAATAATAATAATAGTAATAATAATGATAATAATAATGATAATAATAATAATAATAATAATAACAGTAATAATAATGATAATAATAATGATAATAATAATAATAATTATTATTATTATTAATCCATCCATAGTAATTCTGCCCGAAGGCAGGTCCTTCACTGAAATTATAGCATTTTCATGCTATGCTTGCAGCTTTACTAGGGAATTGTAGGTGTGGTAGCTTCCCGTTGCTTTCCACACAGGTGAAGGATGATGATGATAATGATGATGACGAGTAGGAGTATGATGATGATGATGATGATGATGGCAATATGATTTCGGGGACCGTTTGGGCCTTAAAGTTTTTCTGACATTTGTCTTACAGGTGAGGAAAAACCCCGATAAAAACCTCACCCAGAAAAACTGCCCCGACCGGGGATCGAACTCGGGCCCGTTGCGTGACAAGGCAGCACACTACCTCGAGACCACAGCTGTGGACAAATAATAATAATATAATAATAATAATAATATAATAATTATTATTATTATTATTATTATTATTGTTTTTTTATTATTATTATTATTATTATTATTATTACCTAGAATGAGATGGGAGAATAATATTAACCATGATTTAAGGGAAGTAGATTATTCAGCGAATGGTTGGAAAGCATTTGCTCAAGATAGGGATGCATGGAGAGATTATGCCCGCGCGGCCACAATCCTAAAGGTTCGATAGAGCCAGTGAGTAAGTTAGTATTATTATTACTATTATTATTATTATTATTTTATTATTATTATTATTATTATTAGTATGATTTTATTATTATTAGTATTATTTTTTATTATTATTATTATTTTATTATTATTATTATTGTTATCGTTATTATTATTGTTATTATTATTATCGTTATTATTATCGTTATTATTATTATTATTATTATTATTATTATTATTATTATTATTATTATTATAATAGGTTGGGCTGTAAACCATTCTGGTTCCAGGTACTGATACCTCTTTCTCTTGTTGTGTATTCTCAAACTTATGTAAATGTTTCTTCTGGGCTGTTGTTTCCTTTTATCCTGCCTAAATATTTTCCCCAGATGTCGGTATTGTTTTAAAATGTTATTTATTTCTTGGATATTTAGATGATTTCATGTTATTCATTTTTTGTATATTGTTTTGTGTAGCCATGGATCTTAGAACATTCATCTCTGCGGTTTTTAATATGTTGTACTCTATTGTCCAAGTTCCTAATATTTATAGTCTATTGTCCAGATAGGTGTTGCCATGGTATTGTACAATTTGATTTTCGAGTCAGGTATTTCTCTGTTCTCTAGGTTCTTCTCATGTTACCATTAATTAATTAATTATATATATATATATATTATATATATATATATAATCATCCCCTTTACCTTAGTTTCAACCTCTCTCTTTGTTGGTTTTTTTACATGCCCACGCCATCCAGAAATTAGAGGGACACGATACGTAGCGAGAGGATTTGTAACTCTGGATCACACATATTTTTGACCACACATGTACATTAAACGCTACACCGAATGAGCGACTAGCTCGATTTCAGGGCCACCTCCGAGACAACACGAGCATTTATTACAAGATACACCATTCACTCATCCGTTCATACTAAACAAGTCGAATATGATATGGTTGATTGTGATGACCAGATGATGTTCGGGGAGAATTTGAGTCATAAATTTTCCCGACATTTGTCTTACAGGTTAGAAAAAAACAGAAAGAAACCTCAATCAGAAAACCTGTTCCGACCGGAACCGAACCCGGGCCCGCTGCTTACGAGGCAACTACGATACCTTGAGACTATAACGATGGAAAATTATGTCTGTAATAATGATAAATAAATATCCTTGACTCGTGTCCAATTCAGCATCGGGTCGAGGAATGAGATAAGATGAAGCCCCTATATATTTAGAGGTCTGTGAAGGACAAAGGTGACGGCCGACCACTCCTGACGCACCGACACAGGGGCGGATGAATTAAATAAAACGAAATGGGTGAGATGAGTATGGAGAAATGGTAGAATTAAATTTGTGGCAGGGGAAAACGGGAGAAACCCCGAGAGAAACCTGCCCAAGCTCCGTTTCGTCCACCACGAAACCCACGTGGAGTGACCGAGACCCGATCTCGGGACCCGCCCCCCCGCGGAGTGAGGCGAGCGTTTAACCGCTTGCGCTACGGAGTCGCAATAATAACAATAATAATAATAATAATAATAATAATAATAATAATAATCTGCAGAAAGTTCTATATGAACTTAACAAAATTACAGAAGAATATGGATTGAAGATATCTACGGAGAAAACAAAAATTATAGCATTTCAAGGTATAGATCCTGTCAGAAGTAAAATTGTACTTGACAAAATTTTGGAGCAGTTGAATAATTTTACATATCTAGGATGCAATGTCTCATATGAAGAAGAAAAGGATGTAAATGCAAAAATATCAACATTTTTAAGAATGTTACGGTTAAAAAATTCTATCTTCAAGCCACAGTTAGACCAAAAACATTCAAGACTAAATGTGTAAAAAACACTGGCTCTTCCAACTTGTTTGTATGGTAGTTAAGTATGGACGTTGAAACAGAAGGATATACAAAGACTTAGGTCTGATGAGATGAGATACCTTTGGAGGACTGCAGGATACACAATTCTAGATCACAAAAAAAATGAAGATATCTTAGAAGAATTACACATGGAACCTTTAGAAAAAATTTCTGATTATAGGTCAAGATGGATGCAACATGTTTATCGAATGGAAGATCACAGGATACCCAAACAAATGTTAATATTTCAACCTGCAGGAAGAAGATGGCCAGGACGTCCACTCAAAAGACTTCTGGATGGTGTTTCCCTTGAGGCCGAAACGGGTCAACAAATGGCCAAAATTCGTGAATGTACTATGATGATGATGATGATGATGACAATAATAATAATAACAATAATAATAATAATAATAATAATAATAATAATAATAATAATAATAATAATAATAATGAAGGCTGACCCACTTAAATTTTTCTTCGGATAATGTGTTAAATATTCTTGTTAAGCACACAAGGATAAATACAAGTTAAATTCCATCTAAAGGGAATATTTGAGGATAATGTGCTAATTTTCATCGTCTCTTGCCATTTACATAAGATTGTGAAAGTAATCTAAGGTTATTATAATGACAGAAGCAAGTCGATCAGTGATCGAGTGTGCACAGAACTGTTAACATTTTTTTTTCGGACATGAATTGTGAACTTTATCCAGTGTTTCTGTCTGCACGCTGTGTATATTATTTTCAGTTTTTCGTGAGTAATTAAGGGCTTGTCGGAAATTTTGACAACTCACAAAATATGGTTAAAAATAATGAAGGTTAAAGTTCGATATGTACTTCATAAATCTATTTCAAAATTTTCTTTCATATTATGGCTTATTCAGTTCACATTATATACGTGAAATATGGTATTATATTTTGATGAAATAATTTTATTTTTTATAATTTTATATCAACGTTCAGGAACCCAGCATGCCTCGGAATGATGGTCTACAACAACGACGACTAAATCAAAGGAAAATGGACTTACGAATTGACACTTGGAATGTTAGAACCTTTTATAAACCTGGGAGCCTAAAATCTCTCTTACAGCAATTACACGAATATAATATACAATGAACCTGTTATTAAGTTAAAGATATTAGAATGTCCACCGCTGTAGTCTCGAGGTAGCGTGTTGCCTTGACACGCAGCGGGCCCGGGTTCGATCCCCGGTCTGGGCAGTTTTTCTGGATGAGGTTTTTATCGGGGTTTTTCCTCACCTGTAAGACAAATGTCAGGAAAACTTTAAGGCCCAAACGATCCCCGAAATTATATGGCCATCATCACTATCATCATCATCCTTCACCGGTGTGGAAAGCAACGGGAAGCTACCACACCTACAATTCCCTAGTAAAGCTGCAAGCATAGCATGGAAATGCTATGATTGCAGTGAAGGACCTGCCTTCGGGCAGAATTACTATGGATAGATATTAGAATGTGCTGACCATGTACAAATGCTCTCAACAGACCGAGGCTGAAAAAGGTGCTTACAGCAAGTTTTATGGAGAATTGACGGGTTGGATGACCGAAAAAACGATGGGAGGATGATATTAAGGAAGATGCTGTGCAAACCTACTTAAATGTCGCAACTGGAGGCTTGTGGCGCAAAATTGAAATGACTGGATGCAGAAGGAGGCCAAAGCTCAAATTTGAGCCAATGAGCCATTGGATGGATGGATGGATGGATATCAATTTTCTCTATATGTGCATTACACCTTAGTGAAACGGATAAAAAACTAATAAACCACATCTTGAATGTACGGCTTCTCAAGTTTTTCGATGAACTGAACGGAAATAGTGAAATATCAACATAACAAGAAATCTGGCATCTATTAATTTTTTTAACTATTCTTGTTTGATCCACATACAAACAACTTCAGTCAGAATACGATAATGCAGAAAACTGATTTTTGAAAAAAAAAATATATATATGTGGGGTTTCAAGTTTTTCTCCCACACCCCAATTGTTTAATTTCTATTGCACAATTAGGCCTATTTTATGTCATCACTTTACTATAATAATAATAATAATAATAGCTTTATTTTACCTGGCAGAGTTAAGGCCTTAAGGCCTTGTCTACCACTCAACTATGTGCATCACTTCCTTATAAAAATATACAAAGCTGCATAGTATTATGTACAGTGCATATTTCTTTCATTGTTGTTTAATTTATTCACAATTACTCTTAGCAGGATGGCATTATGTCCTTGGCCAGAAATTACTCCTTTGTTCTTACCGGTGACATTCAGTAAGCAAAGTATTCAGTTGTTATTGGACGAAGCAAACAACTTATGCAACACAAAATAATGGCAGTTCTTGTGTTGACAATGAAGTTGACTCTCATATCTCGAAATTAAATTTATTTACAAGAGGTTTATGTTTATAGAATGTACACATTTCGATACAGTTTAACTTGTCCTGCCGTTTGGTGATTTGCAATTTATCCAGAGGATTTGGAAATCAAGAGTGGCATCTGTTAAGGCTATTTAACCAATAAAATTAAGCTGTTTACTCACAAATCATTATTTAAATATTCCATTCCATTCCATGGTGTTCTGCCCTAGGGCAGGTCCTTCATGCAATCATAGCATTTTCATGTTATGCTTTGCTGCTTTACTAGGGAATTATAGATGTGGTAGCTTCCCGTTGCTTTCCACACCATTGGATAATGATGGTGATGATGATGGCCAGATGATATTCGGGGACTTTTGAGGCCTCAAAGCTTCCTGACATCTGTCTTATAGGTGAGGGAAACCCTAAAAAAACCTCACCCGCGAAGCTTGTCCCGATATTTAAATATAATTATTTTAAAATATTTATATACTTAATGTAAACGGCGATGTTTAAAAAAGCAAATGTGAGATGTTAGGTTATGTGTCATTTGTTCATCACTGCAAATTGATAATATTATTTATTGCCAAATAGAATCGCAATGTTGTATGAATGCACCCTAGCGGATGAAAAATGAAACACATCAAACTGTATATTATAACCAATATTTTATAGGTTATTAAATATCTTTTTATGAAACAACTGAGTAAAATCATTATTAAAAACACAATTACTGAACATACGATTATCAAATGTGTTTTTCGAAAACAATCTGTTCCTTATGTGCTACATTAAACGTATTTGTCGGAGAGTCAGCCACTGCAAAATAATGCTCTGACCTGTTCAGAATATTAAAAAGGAGGAGCTTTCTTTATTTTGGTAAACATAATTAGATAAATGTCGAGGTGAAACACGTCTCTCATAGGTTGTAAAACAAAATTCATTAAAACGTGATTGGTTATTGACTTTAATTTGGAGCATGCGTTAAATAGTCAAAAATTTTAACATCCTGTCGGAGGTGACCAAGAAAACTGGTTCTTTTTGTACATACATCTTAGATTTTTTTTAGTGAACTTAAAACAACACCTTTATCCGAAGTTAAATATTTGAGGATATATTCCGTATTTATTTATGTTTATTCTTGCTTACAGCCGGAGTTGTGAACTTTTTCAAACGTTTATTTGTCGCATGTACACTAAACTAAACCAAACTACAGGGCGCAACAGGCCTAAAACGTCCTTGGTCTACCGGCTGGCTGATGACATCACAACCACAAGAGGCATTTACTTAGGTGGAAGGTCATACATTCTTTAATGGGTTGATGTGAAGGGTTCAGAGAAGGAAAAATATAAGTCACTTTTTTGTAGAATTTTTTTAATTTGACGTGCCACTGGATTCTCCATAGAAAGCACTATAAATGGAACTCTAAAACAGTAATAGATACAATTTAGACCTGGGTTTATTTACTTCGAAAGTTTGATAGTGAGATAAGGAAACATGGATTTCGAAAACTGAAAGTAAGTTTTATGGGTTTCAAGGAATAAGTGGTATATCTGGTTATTTTCCTGTACCCTTCATATGTTGTCGGGATATCGTGTCTCGTAGGCATTATAGCTGGTTTCTTCAATCTGGGGCCACTACATATTTTAGCTACCAAATTTCTTCTCGAAATTTGGTAGTCACCGGTCCCAAACTGTTTGAAAAATCCACGAGACCTTTATTTCCCGCATGAGGATTCAAACCAGCTCAAGTCCCGCGACTCTGCGCAAAATCATGAGGCCTTAGACTGCTTCGGTAAGGTGCGGCATTAGTTCTATAATATTTAACGTTGTCTTCTGCGCTGAAATTAATTTAACACATTTAAATATTACTAGAAAAATTAGATAGAACAGAAGGGGTATGTTAGATGATGTGAAGAGTTTAAGTATTTGAAGGTAAAAATAGATAGGTACAGATGATAGCGAGGAAACTGACATTAAGTACAAAATAAATATAGATAGAGCAATAACAGCAATGATAAATGGTGTCGTATAGAGAAGACATATAACAAGAAAAAATAAGTTACAAATATATAATTCAATAGTGAGGAGTACCGTCACATGTGGAGCTGAAGTGTGGAAATTCAACAAAAACTTAGAACAAAAATGTCTATGGAAGTGGATTTCTTAAAGAGAGTAGCAAGATGTTCAAAATTGGAGTAAATAAAAAATAAAACCATACGTGAAAAAATAATTTTAAATATTTAATACTAGATTATATATGTCCACCGCTGTGTGGTATCGAGATAGCGTGCTGCCTTGTCACGCAGCGGACACGGAATCGATTCCCGTCGGGACAGGCTCCTGGGTGAGGTTTTTTTCGGGTTGTTTCCTCACCCGTAAGGCAAATATCAGGAAGCTTAGGACCCAACGGTCCTCGAAAGTCATTCGGCCATCATAATCATCCTTATCATTATCATAATCATCCTTCACCGGTGTGGAAAACAACGGGAAGCTACCACACCTATAATTCCCTACTAAAGCTGCAAAGCATAGCATGAAAATGTTATGATTGCAGTGAAAGACCTGCCCTCGGGCAGAATTACTATGGAATGGAATATGAGATATAAGCAATTAAATTGGTTTGGGCATGTACGACGAATGCAAGAAGAAAGATTACCCAGAAAATCATTTGAATGGTGTCCACCTGGAAGAAGAAAGAAAGGAAGAGCTCGAGACTCGTGGATGCGATAAATAAGAACTGGAATGAGAACAAGAGCACTGGAGGATATAGAGTGGATGGGTAGGTACGAATGGAGAAGGAAAATAAAATTTTAGGCACAATGATGTGTAAACATAGAAAATCTGTATGTAAATACAAATATAAGATATATGAACAAGTAAAATTGTCGTTCTTAGGGAATATTAACACTGCAAGTGCTACAGCTAAGCACATGAACTCTTTACAAAAGTTGTGACGTCAAGGAATTTCTGCGGTGGCGTGGTAAGTTTACTGCTTGACCCCTGCCACCACAAACACCACCGCATTTCATAGTCTGTATTATTCACAAATCTTGTGCTCTGGGAGTGGGGCTTGTTAGGGTAATGTAAACATGATGAAGACCATCTTAATTTGAAATTCATTTGCTTCTAATTTACGGGGAACTAGCAACCGAGAATAAATTCTTTCATAACATAATTAATACCGCTTGGTTTGTAAGACTCATTCACAAACAAACGGTTACTTAACTTTATTTTTAACTAAGAGACTCACTGGGACTATCGGGGCCTTGGCTCATGGCTAGCGGATATAAGCTATCCATATATCCATATCCTGAGCTAGTATTTTCCACACATCCTCTGTATAATTTACCTCCGTCAATTCATGATCAAAATTATTTTCCCACATCATTCCTGGCTTACCTACTGGGAGTTTTCCTTCGGTTTTCTTGCAAGTAGATCCCAAGCCCCTCTTTCATTATCAATTCGCCCCACATATCCTGGCAATCCCAGTCTACGAGTCTGAACTACTATTTTAATTTGTTTTTATTTCTTCGTGGGGCGACTGGCATATCCAGCTGCTGGCCTCACATCCACATACATTAATCAAGAGGTAGACGATTGTCCAGCTAGTGTAGGAGTGACATGTCGGGTCCACCAGTAATTATAACTGGTTCAATTAACCTGGAGTCGCTACTTATTGTAGCGACCCAAATGCCTCACGATGCTGGGTTGGCATCGGTCCCATATTGGCCGATATCCCATGAGAAAATTTCTTCCCCCACGGAGATTCGAACCAGCGCAAGTCCCGTAGCTCTGCACAAAGCCTTCTTGCCTTATCCACTCGGCTACTGCGCAGGACATTCTTTTAACATCTGGCTTCTCATATAGATCATGTAGCTCACTGTTATGTAGTCTTCTCCATTCACCAGTCTGTTTGTCTCTCTTTGGTCAAACACAGTTCCTAAGAACTTTATTGTAAAACACTCGGAATCATTTGTCCTTCCTTAAAGTAAGAGTCCATGTTTCTAATCAAAATAATATACAGTATGTAACATTTATATTTGTACAGTTGCATTTTTAATTAAATATAACAGATACACATAAATATATATTTTTCTTTCTTAGTAAGTATTCATTAATGTAACAGTAACATAAACTAAATGATAAATTCACACATGTTCAAACAACAACAAAATAATCAATTATAAAACAAAAGTTGTACTATTTTGTGCAACGTTTTTATATGCACACTTGAAATAAATTAACAAAAAGTGATGAAAATATTTATACAACTGAAATACTTAATACTTTATGGAAATGTCTATTGCCCTTAATAATAGCTTTACACCTTTTTCCCATGGATTTTACTAATTGTAAACAAGTTTATGTGGTAATTTTTCCCCATTCTTCTAAAATAACGCTCTTCATTTCATTTTTAGATTAAATGTACCATTGACGAACCTTTCATTTTAGAATTCCCCACAAATGCTCAATGCGGTTTAGGTCTGGATATTATGTAGGCGTTCTTAGCTGCTTGGGGACTTTCCAGATCAACCAGCGTTTATTAAAGTCGGCTGTATGTTTCGGATCATTGTTTTGCTGAAATATATAAGGTGCGGACATATCCATTTTTACAGCACTTCTTTTTCAGAATGTCATTGTAGACCCACTGGTCCATAGTATCATCGATGGAATGGATATTATTCACTCCCTTTGAGGACATACAGCCCCAAAGAAGAATGGACCCTCTACCATATTTAACTGTAGGAATAGTATTTGCATTTTCATAGGCTGTATTGTTATTTCTCCATACCCAGTTTATCCCATCGGATCCGAAAATATTTATTTTCGTTTCGTCTGACCAGATCACATTGTTCCAGAAGTATAGACTCTTGTCCAGATGCTTCTTGGCAAATTTCAGTCTTGCTGTACGGTTCCTCTTGTTTACGTATGGCTTCTTCTTAGGGATTCTGCCTCGATAGCAATGCTGCCACAAAACTCGACGGACTATCTGACCTGGGATACTTTGTTTTGTGATACTTGTTCCAATAATTGCTCGATTCTAGGTACACTTATTCTAGGGTTAATTTTTACTTGCCTGATAATGAAATTTTCTTCTCTGTGATTCAGCAACTTTGTCTTTGGCTTCCTTGGAACATTTGTAGTTGAATCATTGTTTGTAAACGCGTTAACAATATAATTACAGTAGAATGGGGTTTATTAAATATTGAGTCTATTTTCCATAATGAGTAGCACCTCAATGCAAAATTAATTATTGTTTCTATAAATTGGCTCCCTAGCTCCTTTCCTTTATTCATATTGAACTCTACTGAATAAAGAAGTAAACAAATGACTGGATTTAACCATCTCTTACATCCAGTAACACGGTAAGTACTGCATTCATCAAGGACGTTTGCTGTAGTGTACAAATAAAACTGTTGCAGTAATATAAACATTGTTTTCAATTTAAATAAAATATGAGGTATAATGTTGAACCAATATATGTATTTCTTTACTTATTAGATAATACGTAAGTAGGCTACATAGATAAGATTTAACGGTATCGGCTTCTTCAAAATCTGTATTTAAAGGGATATGAAATATTGTTTATAAAAATTTCGACTGTACAAATAAGAATGTTACATACTGTATATGGAGCATAAAAGTCCATACACTTTCAGTTAAACTTTTTGAGAGAACTTGAATTGACAGGGTTCTCTGTAATGGTTATTAGCATTCAATTCCAGATTTCGGCCATTTTTAATTTCTTTCATCACCTCATATCTGTATGTAATTAGGCTATTGCTCCTAGATTTTGAAATCAGCCACTTCTTCAAAAATTCTCTTAATTGCGTTAACTGTACATTTCTGTTAAATAATATATATATATATATATATATATATATGTATATATATAATACAGGGTGTTGCAAAAACACCGAAAATGGAGGTGAGGTAGTATATTGAGACATATTGACCATATTTAATAAAGTACGCTGTCCGGAAATGATGCGTTTTCACACTATGACCGAAAGTGAAATATTAGAAGATCAGATGGGATATATTAGAAGAAGTTAAGAACTTGAGGGGTAAAATTAGATAAAGAGGATAGACAAGAAAGTGACTTTAAGAACAGAATAAATTAAGCTAGAGCAATAACAGCAATTGATTATGTCTCAAGATCAGTGTTATTTCGGAGGATTTGAAGACTCATTACTTGACAACACCTCACAGGTACAGAAGCTGTGATACGTGGCTTCGCAACGTAACGTGATTACACGTGACGGGGCTCCAGGCTCATTTCCATGCCAATGTGACGAGACATTAGAATACCAAGTATCCAGGTAGATGTGGATCAGTCCCATGGTCTCCGAGATCACCTGATCTTAACCCTCTCGACTACTTTTTGTGGTGCGACATGAAACAGTCTTTTTATCGGACTCTAGCAGAGTCACATTTGGATCTTATAGTCCGAATCCACGCTGCCACACAAATAATTCAAACGAGGCCAGGCGTATTTGAACGTGTGCGCCAATCACTGCACCGCTGATGCACGCTCTGCAATGGGATGGGAGGTGGATATTTTGAAACTTGATGTGACTGTGAACAGTATTGTCAAGTATTGAGTCTTGAAATCCAACTAGCGGAACTTTAGAGACATACCGTAATTAACTAGTCATAGTGTGAAAACGTATTGACGGATCTCTTGAGAAATTGGCTACTCATAATATGAAAACTCATCATTTCCGGACATGGGTACCCTATTAACAATGATCAACATATCTCAACATACCACCTTATCTCCGTTGTCGGTGTTTTTTTTTGCAACAACCTGTATGTATATATATATATATATATATATATATGTTATAATCAGAGATCCGGTTTCGCATCCCGTCCGAGCATTTATTTTTCTTATCATACCATATATATATATATATATATATATATATATATATATATATGTGTGTATGTGTGTGTGTGTGATCAAAAGGGAAGTCAAGATATCAGAGATGAATTACAAATATATAATATAAACGAGAAAATACACAGAAAAAAATGTAATTGGTTTGAACATATACAAAGAATGACAAGTAATCGTTTATCAAACAGCTGCTTCATTATAAACCTATAGGCCGAAGAAATGTAGGAAGACCAAAATGTCGTTGGAAAGACGACCTGCACCTGCAGGATATAGTGCACCGGGGAGCGGAACTGGCCAACCGGCCCATACCTTGAAGATGATGATGATAGCCTATATATATATATATATATAATATATATATATATGTGTGTGTGTGTGTGTGTGTGTGTGGACCATATATTTAGTTTTATTTATATCACTTGCAGCCAAAATTTCTTAATATGCATATAACTCAATTGAATGTGAGTATTGTCCTCTAGTATCTCCTTGTTATCGTCTGATACAAATCAGCAGCATATACTAAAAGCTTATTAAAATTATTGAGTAGCACGCTTCCTCATCTTCTAATGATTTCAAAGAATGCTTTAAAACAAAATTTGAATAATAGAGGAGATAGTGCATCTCCTTGTTTAAATCCATTGTGAATTTCAATAGTACCTGAAAAACGTTTGCCTGCCCGCATCTTACTCTTTCTGCCATTTAGAGACATTAGAAAAGTGTAACTTTTTATTTTCCTTTTTCGTATTTTTATTAAATATTACTGATAAAAATTTAAATTAAGTATTAATTTAGTGAAGTAATTTCTATATTCATTAAGGTCAATTGTAATTACACTGAGCAACAAAAAATAAACTTTTTTTTTGTCTCAGAAAGAAAAATATGTGATTCTGATAGTATGTTTTCTCCTGAATTCAAATATGATATCGGTTTTTCTCCATCACGCAAGGTTTCCGAGAGACAGGAATGTATAATTTCAAACACTTTAATATATTCCACATTCGTAACTATAAAATATTCGAACAACCGGACTCACCTAGAAAGTAAGAAATTACGATTTTCTGCTATAATTCGCCTGTGGAGCATCCCTCTTGATGGTCCAACAATAATCGGCCAGCATATTAGGATTCCTTTTGCCTTGATATCTCTTTTCCATAGCTGAAATCTCCTGACGAAAGTGTTATCCGTTTTGTTTTACAATGGACAAATTGACGAATAAACGTTTATTAAAAAATCATTATTTATATCCATTAATTTAAGTGGAAGTAATTTGGGTGATGGAGAAATTCCGAATAGATATTTGAAAACACGATAAAAAAACTGCATTAAGTACAACTATTGGTAATCATGAGACAAAAATCATGTTGACCAGTGTAATCTGTAGGTTTTGCAATACTAACGAAAATCTGAAAGCAATATTAATTTTATGAACTAATATCTATACTAGAAATGTCAGTGCTAATTAACTCAAATGCTTCACTGTACGAACGAAAATCCAAATGCAATATTAATTTAGGGAACTAATTTCTATATTCATAAATTAATTCTAGTTAACTCTATGATTTATTGAACGAACGAAGATCCAAATGAAATATTAATTTAGCGAATTAATTTCAATATTTGTAATATCTGTTCTAACTAAATTATGGTTTATCGACCTCTCATTTTCAATGTCGCATTTACTAACTCCTCGCCACTAATTTCTGTCCTCAGCAACTGAATATATTTAATATATTTTATACCCTATTCCCTAAAATTAATCAGAATATTTTCCTCCCAACTACACTTATGCTAACTTAATGATCATTTCCTCAATGTTTTCCCCAAAATATAAATAAATATACAGGATGATCCATAATTCCTATTAAAAAACTACTAGGGGTTGTAGAGGAGACGTAGTAAATAAAATGTTGTTGAGGAACCCATATCCGGATACATACCTTTTCTATGTAATATAAGTTTGAAAATCGAAACACGATGGACTGATATCGTGTGTCTCGTTTTTCTGAATAAATATTACAGACTTATAGGGGTTGTACAACATGTGTGGTTCCACGTGGCGCCCCTGTTGTTCGTTGCACAAAGTGTATCTGCGATGCATGTTTCCTTACGCACGCCCCACAATACCTAGTGTGTGCTCAATAATTTCTACTGTCGCCAGAATTCGTGCAAGAAGATCTTCCTCCGACGCGACGTGTAGTACTACCCCTAGAAGGCTGTAATACTTATTCTGAAACACAAGACACACGATATCAGACCAATGTGTTTCGATATTCAAACTTAATTTACATCGAAATGGCATGTTCCCAGTCATGGGTTCCTTATCAAAACTTTATTTACTAAGTCCCCTCTACAACCTCCCAGAAGTTTGTAATAGGAATTATGAATTGCAGCAAGCTTTAGTAGGCATCAGAGTCTCTCCAGGGCGCGTCTTAGATTAAGTTTATGTCTGGGTTCTACAGGTGTGAATGACAAGGAATTCGATGATCTGTAACAATGAGTTGTGTAATTAATTAAAAAGGATTTATTTTCTTAACCTCTTATGAACAACACAATATTCACAACAAATTAATAATATCTTATAGACTACTTGAGCAAATCTAGACTTCCCTAGTATATTTACGTACGATAGATTGATTCACACTTTTAGGTAATAATATGGGAACAATTGGCTCCTCTGAACACTCGTAATATGATAAACTAGCCCACTCTGTTTTCGTAAGCGAGCTACTGGCTCCACTCTGTGATCGTATGAGAGCAACTGGCTCCTCTCTGTATCTACTCGTATGGGAGCTACTGGCCACACTTTTATAAAAAAAGCATTAGTTTCGCATCGCTAGGTACATGTACCTGCCAACCCTTGAGTTACCGTTAGCCACTGTATAACAACTAATTGTGTTGTCCAAATCATTAACAAATTAAATTTTGAATTCTAACAATTACCTCTGCCTCAGAATCACTCTGTATAAAAGAAAATAATACAATAAAAAATAAAATCATTAATTTGTCACCCAATCTAGCTACATTGCCTTGATATTATTTACTAACTAATTAATTCACTGGTCATACGTTCATGGACACGCGGACAGAAGTACTCTCAGCTAATGTTCTCCAATTTTCCCCTGTAATTTACCTCCCTCAAATCGTAGTTAATATTATTTTCCCACCTCATTCTTGGCCTATTTACTGGACCCTTTATCTCTGGTTCTCTGACAAGGAGTTTCCGAGCCCCTCCTTCATTCCCCATTCGTGCCACATGTTCTGCCCAACGTAGTCTACGAGATTTATCTGTTCTTAATATGTGCAGTAGTTCTGTGTTCAGTTTTGTTGGATTTGTATTTGTATTTGTTTGTTCATTTTTGTTTGTTTTGGTGGGAAAGAAATGGAGCTGGATGATCATCCGTCTGGCAAAAATAGTTGTGAGGATGGTGGTAATATTTGCGGTAGCTATGGTTATAGAAATAGTAGCAGTACCAGCAAAACTGTAGCAGTAACAGCAATATTAATTGATAACTAACTCACTGGCAATATCGAACCCGTAAGTTAATGGCCGCGCGGACATAAGCTCTCCATATATTCCTATTTCCTGAGCTAATGTTTTCCAATACCCTGTATAATCTACTTCCCTCAAATCTCGGTAAACATTGTTCTCCCACCTCATTTTTGGTCTACCAATTGGGCGTTTTCCCTCTGCTTTTCCTACAAAAAGATTCCATGCCCCTCTTTCATTCCCCATTCGTACCACGTGTCCTGCCCGTCGCAGTCGACAAGTCTTAACTGTTCTTACGTATTAGGCCTATATCTGGTTTCCTATAAAGAGCATGTAGCTCACTCTTATTACGACCACTATATACAAACTTCATATATTTTGGTAAACTTAAACCTGAAATGCCAACTTTAACCGTAGCAATACCTACGGGGGGTACTTTATGCCCATATTATATCATTTTATAATTTCTGTATTTTAATTATTTCACTAGAAGCATGAAGTCAATAGTTTTTGTCAATCATTGCCTCTAGTATTGAAATACGTAATTGTTTTTAAGTTTTTATTGTTGATCATTTTATGAAACAATGACCTATTATTGTGGTCACAAATTAACCCCTCCCCCGGATAGTAGTTCTTGTGATACATAACGTATCTGGAATTTGTTTTCTTGGCTTCTTCAATAACACTGAGCAACAAAAAAAATTTTTTTTTGTCTCATAAAGAAACGTATGTGATTCTGGTAGTATTTTTTCTCCTGAAATCAAATATGATATCGGGGTTTCTTCATCACGCAAGGTTTCCGAAAGACAGGAATTTATATTTTCAAACACTTTAATATTTTCTACATTCGTAACTACACAATATTCGAACATTCGGACTCACCTAGAAAGTAAGAAATGACGATTTTCTGCTGTATTTCGCCTGTGGAGCATCCCTCTTGATGGTCCAACAATAATCGGCCAGCATGTTAGGATTCCAGTTGCCTTGATATCTCTTTTCCATAGCTAAAATTTCCTGATGAAATTCTTTCCCGTTTTATTGTACGATGGACAAATGGACGAAAAAGAGTTGAATAAAAAATTAATTATTTAAACCCAATAATTGAAATTGAAATAAAAAAACTGTGGCCGATGGGGAAATTCCGAATACATATTTGAAAACACGATAATAAACTACATTAAGTACAACAATTGGTACTCATGAGACAAAAATCATGTCGACTAGTGTAATGGTTTTATATCTCTAATTCTGTTTTAATAACCATAGAGTTGGTGTATATAATTTAGTCTTTCATTATTTATTGGTCTGGCAGTTTTTTCTCTTATAACACTTATTGTTTTACTTATTCAGTTTTCAGTCTGTCTGTTGTTCAGTTATAGTAATTTACACAAGTAATGGCAAATGAGGGAAATTTTGAGGAGGTGGCTAAATTCAAATTACTAGGAACAATAATCACAATAGGAATGAGATGCTCAAAGAAATTAAACATAATCTCTATTCTGGAAATGCATGCTATTATGCATTACAGATACTTTTGATGTCCCCACTCCTTTCAAAAAACGTTAAACTGAAAATATATAAAACTATTATTCTATCCGTTATATTATATGGAGGCGAAACATGGACTCTTACTTTAAGGGAGGAAAGGAGATTACGAGTATTTGAGATTAAAGTACTTACAGGTGAATGGAGAAGACTACACAACAATCAACTACATGGTATTTATAGGAAGCCAGATATGATAATAAAAGTTAAGTCTAGTAGACTGCGATGGGCAAGACATATGGCACGTATGGGGAATGAAAGACGTACATGGTAGCTTCTTGTAGGAAAACCAGAGTGAAAACGCCCAGTTGGTAAATCAAGAATGAGGTGGGAGAATAACATTTACTATGATTTGAGGGAAGTAGATTATACGGGGAATGATTGGAAAACATTAGCTCAGGATAGTGATGCATGGAGAGCTTATATCCGCGCGGCCATGAACCTACGGGTTCGATAGTGCCAGTGAGTAAGTAAGTAAGTAGGTAACAAAAATATTTCAAAATGTCACGACGTCCTTTGACTGACAAAACAATTCTGGAATTTTTTCTTGATAATGAAATTGTTTTAGATTTTGAATTTGATAGTGATAAGGAAGTGAAACAGAAAATGAAAATATTGTGATTGAGCAAGTTTACGAAGCAATTTTATTGCCTTCTGATGATGATTAGGATGGTACGGGACATTGCTATTTATGTACAAGTGAGTGCAGCTCTAAGAAAGAAAAATCCAACAAAATAAGTAAAAAAAAATAATAATTTGTGCCAATTGTAACAAGTATATTTGTGGAAGGCATAGCAAGAAAATAGTGATTTGTTCAAAGTGTAAACAGAATTCTGAGGAGAGTGATGAGTGACACTTCCATGTTCAGGGATTATATAATCAATGATTATATTTGGGAATTGTCCTGAAATGATTGTTTCTACAAGTATCAATAATTAATTTGCCCAAATGTTCTACTTACATTAAGACACAGACTACTCTATCAGCCTAAATATGTTATTTGATTAGTGAAAACAAAATACAAAACTTAGTTAAATATCATCATCATCATCATCATAGTACATTCACGAATTTAGGCCATTTGTTGACCTGTTTCGGCCTCAAGAGAAACACCATCCAGAAGTCTTTTGAGTGGACGTCCTGGTCTTCTTCTTCCTGCAGGTTGATATCTTAACATTTGTTTGGGTATTCGGTGATCTTCCATTCGATGAACATGTTGCATCCATCTTGACTTATATCAGAAATTTTGTTTTTCTAAAGATTCCATGTGTAATTCTTCTAAGATGTCTTCATTTTTTTTGTGATCTAGTAGTGTGTATCCTGCAGTCCTCCGAAGATATCTCATTTCAGCAGATCTAAGTCTCTGTATATCCTTCTGTTTCAACGTCCATACTTCGCTACCATACAAAATAGCTGTGGGTCGTCATATTTCAATTCCTTCTGGCTTTTTTCGTGTTGAGACTTGAAAGTAATTTTGAAGTTCCTTAGGACAGGTTACTGGCCTGACGCTAAGTAGTCCAGTGGTAGGGCTGCTACCTTTTAGTCTCTGGACAGACATTAGGATACCGCATTTACTCAGTACCTGATGGAACGGTTATACCGCCGTGACTCGGTCCTCAGAGCCTCGTTTGTGAAAACGGGTTGTACCACGAGAAGGTGAGGATGAGAATTAGGTAGGAGAGGTTATACACACGTCACTACCCCTTACAACCCTAGTTAAATATTGCATTAATAATCATGGCATTCCATAGAATTCAATTTTAAAACAAATATGTTAAAATGTGCTCAAAAAATTACTCATATATATTGTTTAATGTGGTGGTCATAAAGTACCCCCCCCCCCGTTGATAGTATGAGCTATATAAGATGCGTTGGTATTGCTAGCGTTAACGATATCATTCTCATTAATATAATTATTCTACCAGTTATATTATATGGAGGCGAAACATGGACTCTTACTTTAAGGGAGGAAAGGAGATTACAAGTATTTGAGAATAAAGTACTTAGGAAAATTTTTGGACCAAAAAGAGATGAACAGACAGGTGAATGGAGAAGACTACATGACAATGAACTACATGGTCTTTATAGGAAGCCAGATATAATAAGAACAGTTGAGACTCGTAGACTGCGATGGGCAGGACATGTGGCACGTATGGGGACTGAAAGACTTGCATGGAAGCTTCTTGTAGGAAAGCCAAAGGGAAAACGCCCAGTTGGTAGACCAAGAATGAGGTGGGAGAATAACATTAACTATGATTTGAGGGAAGTAGATGATACAGGCAATGATTGGAAAGCATTAGCTCAGGATAGGGATGTATGGAGAGCTTATGTCCGCGCGGCCACGAACCTACGGGTTCGATAGTGCCAGTGAGTAAGTAAAAAAAACTCCTGGCGCGACAGGCCTACAAGGCCCTTAGCCTACCAGCCGGCTGCTGGCCTCACATCCACATGTGTGAATCACAGAGGTAGATGATCAGCAGCCAGTGTAGGGGTGACCTGTGGTTAGCATGTAGGGTCCCCCAGCCGTTACATTATAGATGGTTTCCTCAACCTTTTGGAGCCGCTACTTATTGTAGCTACCCAATTGCCTCACGATGCTGGGTGGGCACCGGTCCCATACTGGCCGAAATACCATGAGAAAATTTCTTCCCCATGGAGACTCGAACCAGCGCAAGTCCCGTAGCTCTGCGCCAAGGCTTCCTACCTTAACCGCTCGGCTACGGCGCGGGACGCCACTGAGTAAGTAAGTAAGTAAGTATAATTATAAAAATGCTTTAAACATTAATTAATAACCGAAAATATTCCAAAGAGTCTTGGAATATTGTAGTTAAATGTAAACAAAAATTAATAGAAATAAAAGCTGGCGTCAAGTGACCAGAAAATTAGTACGCACGCTATGTTTCAGTTATTTAAGTAACAGTTGAACAACCTCGACCTTTCTACTCGCCGATTGAATGCAAGATCTCCCTATTACCCATTTGGTCGACGAGATATCATCAATGATTAATTGATTCCGTGCATATTCAAATCAGCATGTGAGCTTTGCTCATGCACGTGGGACTGTTTTCGGCTGTGTTATAGGATTAATTAGCTAGCTCGACGTATTTTATTTCAATGTAGGTAAATAATAAAGTCATACGTAACATTTAATTCTCTGGCTTGTCTCTCCTGACGGAGTAAGGATACCATGCTTACCTCTGTTTGCTAGGTTCGTTGTTCAAACCGGTAAGGTTTGAATATGACTTCCATCGAAAAGGAAGTATTGCATTAGGTACCGTATCATATATTTACGTCATGAATAAAAACCTCAAGGCTAAGAAAATATCTATGAGCAATATTTGTCGACACTTTCACGTCCATATGTGAATTTCCTTACTAATGACCTGAGCGAAATAAATAAAATACTAATTAATTAATATTCGGTTAAACTTTTCAACCTGTGACGCGACGTTTTAAATTCCTTCATAATTTCCTGTCAAATTTTTTCTTAGGGTTTCATTTTCCAAATTATTTCCCACCATTCACAATGAGTTTTAAATTTTTTTCTAACGATTATTTCAATACATTTTATATGATATTTAACTACATACGTAGCATGAAGACGTGGCAGCCATATTGATTTTAACGAATATTCTATACAACAACATAGACATGTTCCAGTGCAGCCAACATAGAGTATGTACTAATTAATTGTACACATATACTTCAGAAATTCAGAACTTATAATTTATTTTGAGCGTTGCATTCTTTCACAGGTTAGAGTGCTTAAATTGCTTTAGGTTAGCTTTTAGTTTGGTCGTTCACAGGTTAGAGTACTTAAATTGCGTTAGGTTAGCTTTAAGGTTCGTTAAATATCGTGTATATGTTGGCTGCATCCCGTGATGTCATAGTGTAAATATGCATAGTGTAATTATGCAATATTTAAAACAAAACAAATGAAAATATTTTGTTAATCTTAATTTTATTTTCATAAATAATTAATTTATTAATTGTTAAAACAATACTATGAGTGAGGTGTATAAGTTAGTATGTTATTAAATAAATCTTTAGCTTGTTTTTGAATGAACTTATAGTTTGACAGTCTCTGACATAGGGCGGAAGGATATTCCATGTTTTGGCAAGTGAGACCGTAAAAGATAATGAATAATACACAGTGTGATGAAGAGGGATATAAAGGATAATGTGCTGATGGGATCGAGTGTCAAGATTATGTGTGTCGGATAGTCTGATGAAGCGGCGTGATAAATAGTTAGGCGATGATGTGTGAAGTATTATATAGGGAAGGGATAGGGAATGGACAGTCCCACGATCTTTTAGACGAAGCCACGATAATTGTTCCAAGGACGGTGTAACATGGTCAAATTTGCGAATAACACAAATAAAACGTGAGCATGAATTATGAACACGTTGAAGTCTTTGAGTG
This sequence comes from Diploptera punctata, assembly GCA_030220185.1. Taxonomy (NCBI): domain Eukaryota; kingdom Metazoa; phylum Arthropoda; class Insecta; order Blattodea; family Blaberidae; genus Diploptera; species Diploptera punctata. The sequence goes on along the minus strand of JASPKZ010000824.1, from coordinate 326,918 downwards.
AAAATAATATTTAACTCTGGTATTAGTCTCACTGGTATTAGTCTCACTGGTATTAGTCTCACTGGTGAGGTAAACTCCTTATATAAGATGGAAACTTTTCTCAGACCGTCTGCGTCCGGGGCAACGACGTTAGCATCAGACCATATCAGTGGACATTTCTTCAATACAATTTGGCCTTCATTTCTTAATGTCAAAATTTAAATGCAACATCGAAATAAAAAAAAATACTTTACTGCTATATAGTACAAATATTCTCATAAAATTAGCTTCTTGTTGTAGAGCCGTAAGTTGCCACTGCGAACGTTGTCCGCTGCCTCTTTTTATAAAGAACTAGCGTACCCGGCAGACGTTGTCCTGTCCGAACGTTCAATTCTCATGTCATGGGCGGACGATAAAAATATGTTACTTTTTTACCATAAAATTCAGAAATTAGGACATAATTAGATATTATTAAATAAGTTCGCAAGAAAACCACTTACAGCCTTCTGTTGTGGCTCAAGAAGTGTTAATGATGACGTCACATAGTCATGAACATCAGAATTGTACCCTCCTTTGCAGATAAGCTAAGAACCGTCATATAACAATTATATTAGAGTGAAAAAATAAAGATAAATTGATGAGAGTGAGTCAAAACAGTTTTTTTTTTCCCCAGCTAGATTTCATTTCTGACCCATACTGGCCGACATTCCATAAGAATATTTTTTCCGCCGTAGAGACTCGAACCAGCGTAAAACCCGTAGTTCTGCGCCAAGACTTCTTGCCTTAACCACTCGGCTACGGCGCGAGACTTTTGGTATTAATGAAAGACAAAAATGGTTATTGTGAGTTATCCGTAAGAGATAAGGGACTATTGGTATCAATGAAAGACAAAAATGGTTTTTGTGAGTTATCCGTAAGAGATAAACATATGCTGTCGCGGACTTTTTTGTAGAGCTTTTTGAGATATTCAATTCTGTGTACATTAATTTTGTGTATTTCTTATGGTTTAGGCAGCGTAAGCCATTTAAGCGTCCAAAGAGCTACTTTTTTCACGTTTTCCACTACAAAGGGCGATTTTTAAGGGTGTAGGAGTTGAGTATCACAACTCTCTTATAGCCTATGTTCATCCCGGGAATCTCCTGAACATTTTGCAAAAAACCCCATCACAATCGGATCAACGGTATGGCCGCGCATAAAGTACGAACAAACAAATACACAAACAAACAAACATTAATTTTTATATATAAGATTGTATATAAGGAAAGAAACATCAATATTTGCACTAGGAGCCTAAGTGAAGTAATCGGTAACTCATTAACGTATGAAGTTAGAAGTAATGGTTCAAATTCGGGTTCAGGCATTTATTTCTGTTTTTTGTCATGCACACACACACAATCACACAATTTTTTCCCCCCTCAAGTGTAAAAACTTTTATTTTACGTGGTTTCGTATTAAAATACGGATGTCCGAAGTCTCTAACCGTTTTTGCAATGGAGAAGTTTAATTCAAATCAAATGTTTGTAGTATCAAAGAAGCCACTGTAATTGGACGAAATCACTGTAGTTCGACATGACTGCCCTCGATATCGAAGCAGAGTTGCCATCTCTCCTCAGCGCACCTAAACACACACCGCAACATTGCTGGGGTAATTATACGCACCGATGCCGAAATGCGTTCACGCATCCCTAATCTTGACCTTGTACACCTGACTCTTGATGTAACCCCATTCAAAGAAGTCCAAGGGCGTTAGATCAGGCGACCCAGATCCGTGGTGAGCCTCGTTCAATCCAGTGTTCTGGGAACGTCTAGTTGAGGTAATCACGCACAATGTACGCAAAGTGTGGTGGGACGCCGTCTTGTTGGAACACCACCGAATCCAGAATGTTGTCAGCAAACAATTGGGGCTTCAGGAATAGCTCAAGCTTGTCCAGGTACGACGTTGAATTGACTGTAGCTTCAGCAAAAAAGAATAGACCGTAAATGCGCTCTTGAGTGAGGTCCAACCATGCGTTCATCTTTGGAGTGTCACGTTCCAATTTCATGGCGATGTTTGGTTGTTTATCAGCCCATATCCTGCTGTTGTGGCGATTGACGAGGCCAGAGGTATGAAAGGTAGCCTTATCACTGAATAGGACGTGTACCAACAATTCTTCATTGTTTACTGCCTCAACTAAGTCGTGGCACATAACAATGCGTGCCGCAGAGTCTTCAGGTACAATATGAAGGAGCACCTGGATGTGGTAAGCCTTTTTCTTCAGTACGAAGTGCAAGATTTGCCATGTAGTTGGATTTTAGGATGTCGTGTTCCCGACTGAGACGACGTACCGACGATTTTGGACTCTGCTCGATCGCCTGTCGTATGGTCTGCACAGTTTCCTGTGATGTCAATGGCCGTCCAGAACGTTTCTCGTCACAAACATTCCCAGTTCTCTTAAACTTGTTCACCAAACCTCTTATGGTCATTCGCGTTGGGGTTTCTATTCGGTGCCATCGACGAAACTTTCTTGTGCCTCAGCGAAGGACAGTCCTTTTAGTCTCCAACTTGCGACGTCTATTCGTTGTTTGTATGGTCAACATATTTCAGATTACCTACAATAGAGTGTAAGAAATTAGTGTTTTCTCAGAAATGGTTAGGGACTTTTCGGACACTCTATAGCTCTCCAACTCTTTTTTAGTTTTTAAACTTTGTCACGTACTGATAATCTAAATTAGAACCTCGATATTGCGTTTGTCATTAGTCTCATGATTGTCTCCTTATCTAAACCTGAAAAACGGCAAAATCTTTTATCAATAATTTACATGCTACTAGAATGTAAAGTGATCCCACAACAGGCCCTTAAGTCCTTAGGAGGCACTTGCAGTAGTTGGGGGGTTAAGGCTCCCGCCTTTATAGATAACTGGCACGATGTCAGTCGGGTTGTCAGCCTTTCGTGACAGCCGCCTTTACCATCATAACATACAGTATATCTGGTACATATTTCCATTAAAATATCTTTCGATCACAGGAATGTAATGACGCGTGAATATTTAGGATAGTTAAAAAAATTCCCGACCCTATCGAGACTCGAAACCAGACCTGTCGACTTGTAGCTAATTGCCTTACCCACCTACGCCGCGAGGTGCCGCAACTTCAGATCCTATAGAGCTCTGCGCCAAGGCATCTTGCCTTAACCACTAGGCCATGGTGAGGGACTCTTGTAGGAAAACCAGAGGGAAAACTCCAAGTTGGTAGACAAAGAATGAGATCGGAGAATAACATCAACCATTATTTGAGAGAAATAGATTATACAGGGGATGACTGGAAAACATTAGCTTAGGATAGGGATGTTCCAAGAGATTTATGACTGCGCGGCCGTGAAACTGCGGTTTCGATAGTTCCACTGAATTAAAATTAAAGTATAAAATTATGGAATATTCACCTGATAGGTCCGTCTCCTCAACTTTATTAGTTATTTAACTGTAGCGCTTTCGGGACTAGTCCCATCATCGGCAGAATTCAAAACTGGTGTTTCGCTGAAGATCTGATAGAGGGGTTACGCGTACTGGGTTCGTTTTCGATTATCAGATGGTCGTTGTTGTGAACTGCTTTCAAAATTTCCATCTCCTCGAGTACGTTTATCTTCGCTGGATTATTTTCTCTGTGCATTACTGTTAGAGTGTTTTCAATATTTAACATGCGATGTCCTTCTTGGATAACGTGTTTTGCATAGCTTGATTTTCCTTCTGCGTGAATAAAGTCTCGAAAATGTTCTTTAAATCTGATGTTAAAACTTCTGTTTGTTCTTCCTATATAAAATTTGTTGCAGTGCTTACATATCAATTTATATACTCCTTTGCTGTTGAAAATGTTATTTTCTTCAACGTTATTGCGTATTATGTTGTTTAATTTGTTATTAGTTCTGCATGCTATTTTTACGTTTTTATCGGCTCTCTTTAGTGTATTGGCTAATTTTGACGTTTCGTTTCCTGTATACGTAAGTGTTATCCATGTTTTCTTGTTGCTATCAGATTCTTTTTCAAGTTTAGTTAGTTGCATCTTATATAATGGTTGTCCACTGAATTAGTTATTATTATTATTATTATTATTATTATTATTATTATTATTATTATTATTATTATTTTAACTATTCTCGAGTATCGGAAACAGGTTTTATGATCTGCTGTAGGATTTTCATTCAGCAGCGCAGCTGTCTCAATTTTCTGAAGAGTGGGGATCTGGGGGAGAGGCGAGAAAAAAGAAAAATGCAACAGATCCATTTCATCCTTTCGAAGACAAGTTAGGAGTTGGGGAACATGGTTTTTCCTTTCCTCAATTTAACTTGAATTCGTTGTTTTCTTGCGGTGCTGAGTACCGGGTTGTCATCGAGAGAACTGATGGTGCTCTCTCAGCTCCGATGACAGATATATATTCCCTGCTTCCTGCAGCCCGCAGCAAATCCCCGACATGCCTGCCTGCGCCGTGATCTCTTCACCACCACAATTATATCAAAATTGCACCATATGTACCTGTATTTCATATTCCATTTCTATTTTTCCTCCAAATAAATAATAATATATAATTGAGGAGTTGAATGGAATATGGGCACAATTAAAAAATATAAGTTTTGAGATAATATTAGCAATTGATATAGGCCTATAACTAAATGCATAACATTGTTGTTTATTTCAATTAATATAATCAGCTGCTGAACCTGCTGTAATCGATATATCGAAACGAAACTATTCAGGCTGACGAACTACAAAATAGCGAGTCCAAAAAATGCATTGAACGAAAAAATGGCAAAACATGTGTTATGCCCATATTCCATTAAACTTCTCAATTGGTATGAAACTTTTAAAGGCAGTTCGTTAAGAAGATTGATAAATTGTAACTTTTATTCAAAAAATTATATATCTGATTCAATTAATCGGCATTATTATAAATTATTTATGTTAATTAATTAAGCATTTAGTTTAATGTATACAAGAATGTGAATAATAATACATTTTATTCACAAATACATGTACATCACAGTATTTCGACACCCAAATGAGCAAGTGCTCGTGTTCGGATACAGTTCAGTTACAGAAATAATACATATAGAATACATACATTACAAACTAAAAAACATAGATGTTAAATTTTGGGCAGACGAGGTTAGGAGAGAACTCCAAAAGATTGGGATGGGCTGGATATGGGAAAAAGGGACTGAAAATCGCAAGAACGTGTGGAGAAAAATAAGGAGGAAGTACTTAGATATAAACCAACAAGATACTTTCTCACTGTGTTTACAAAGAGACCTAAAACACGTCTGGGGAAAAGAATCGTATATACTCAACCTAGGATTTAAGGAGAGATCAGGGCTTGCTTGGTTTAAGCTAGGGGCATGGAAATTTCTAAAAATTAGTGACGATCACGATATGCGAATATGTCCAATGTGCGGGAACTTTGAAGATGAGATACATATATTAAGAAAATGTAATGATTTAGAATATTGGAGACGTCAGTTATTACCGGAAAGATTTCTAAATTCAAATCGGGAAAGATTGGCATGCTACGAGTTATTGGTAAATCCAGAAAATTGGATAAACCTCGGTAAATTTCTGGACAAAACGCGAAAAATAAGGACAACACTCATTCATGAATAAATATATGTTATTAAAATGCAATAACATTAAATATTAACAATTATATATAAATTAATTAGTGTATAATGCTATTGTGTTATTATTTAATTGTAATATTAATGTTTGTTTTCTTTATGTAATTGTAATGTTAATGTTTTTCTAGTGTAAAATGCTATTGTGTTATTACTTAATTGTAATATTATTGTGTTTTCTTTATGTAATTGTAATGTTATTGCTGTTTTTGTTGTTTATTTTTCTTTACACTAGTACCAATTATTACTTTATTGTAACGGACTGTCAACAGCACGTACGGCTTACTGCCCGTGCGACCCATATTTGTAAATAATATTGTAAATATCTTACTTTTTGTCTAATGAAGTCCTACTACTACTACTACTACTAAAAAAGTTTTAGTTAAAGGGGCAGAGAAAACAAATTACATTATTTTAAGAGACAGTTCAAAGACATGAAATAAATTCTGGCACATAAAAATTTAAAATAGTGCAAAGGAAAATAAAATAAACAAGACAATATAGAATAGATTAATACCTACTGGATAAGGTGATTAGAAACATTAGGAAATAATATATCAAAAATATCAGAGGAATTTACAAAATATAGAACACAGTGGTACACTAAAAAATTAATGCAAAGGAGAATGATTCAAACAAAACATTATATAATATACTAATACCAAACTGGTTAACCAAGGGCCATCTAAGCCTGGACTGGCCTGTAACTTCCACCAATTGTCCTCACTCACCGGTCATGCGCTTCAACTGTATTTTTATTCAAGCTCAGAGTACCAGATATGAATGAGTTTCGATATTACGTTCGTAATTAGATCTGATGTAGCATAGAAAAACAATGCCATCATAATGTCTTCTTGGTGGAAGCAGCACTTATTGTAATGTGAAACGTGTTCACTACAAACAGTACGCTGGTTTTAAAAAGAGGAAAATTGATGTATGTTCGTGGTTGCGTAGGTAGCTCAAAGGAAGAGTGCCAGCGAGCAAAGGTGGAGGTCTTGGGTTCAAATCCCGGTTTCGATATTTCATGCATATTTGTTTTCTTTTGTTGTATTAATTTATCATCATTCATTAAAAAAAAAGAATCTTACATTAGGCCTACACTATGTTGTCTTATATTTTATTACATAAGAATTATCAATACTAATAAAATTAATTGTTAAAACCGTTGAGGTGAAAAGTCATAAATTGAAATATACCATCTTAGGTAAGATCCGTCGTCCCTCAACTTATAATATATGTATTATTTATGCCTGTAGGCCTTTCAGAACATCCGTTATATCTTCAGCAGGTCCTTCTTCGCTGCTGGTCCTTATGTGACAACATGAAAGGACCAGCAGCATCAACCATCATATTAGATATTGTAGCGAAGAAGGACCTGCTGAAGATGGAACGGATGTTCTGCTGAAAGGCCTACAGGCATAAATAATACATAGTTTATAAGTTGAGGAAGACGGATCTTACCTAAGAAGGTATATTTTAACTTATTTTATTTTATAAAAATTATCTCGCTAATAATGACGATGATGATAAAAATAAATATTAAAAATAATAGTAATAAACATAAATAGTAGTAGAAGTAAGAATACAAGTAAATTGTAGTAGTAGACAAGCCTCATGGGTTATGGTCAGCGTTTCTGACTATAGTTCATGTAGTCTCAGGCTCGATTCCCGGTCAAAAGATAAGACTCTTTCCTTAAAGGGAATTATTCCTGTGGTGGCTCGTGGTCTGGAATTTATGTTAAATTTAAGTTATGAACTCTCCTGGCGCTTCATTATCATTTATCACCCATCATATCATCGGGGTAACATAACTCTGCCTTCCAAGTGCTCAAACCTTAGAAATGGATTACAAAACTTCCAATGCCAGAGGTGAAATGTCGCAGAAGAGAACCTGGTGGCATTGGACAAAAAATATGTAGTAGTAAGAGTAATAATAATATTAATAATAATAATAATAATAATAATAATAATAAAATCATCATCATCATCCGGTTTCATGGCAAAAAAAGCCATTCCTCTCTGCCCATCCATTGATCTTCCTCCAATCCTCTGATATTCATAGCCGCTTCTACCCCTTCTATTCAAGTTTTAAAAGTTTTCTTCGGTCTTCCTCTCTTCCTCCTTTCCATTGGGATCCATTCGATGACAATTTTAGACAATCTTTGCTGTGGCATTCTTTTGACATGACCATACCACTGGAATATTTTATTTTATATAATGTCTATGATGACTGTCTATCCGTCTGTTGGCTGGCCTTCCTCTTGTTCTTATCCCGCTCATTGGTCTAACTTCTTTAGCTCTTTTTGCAAGTCGGTTGTCTTGCATTCTTTTTATATGACCCTTCCAATCTTTTCGTCTATCTATAATAAATTTGGTTTTGTCTTGAATATGCTTCTCTTCCACACCCGTAATTTCCCTAATTTCTTTATTTCGTATTGTATCCATTGTGGATTTTCCAGCTGATCTTAAAGCATCCATTTCTCTACTTAAAATTCTTTTCATTTCCCTGGTAGGAATTTGCCAAACTTCAACGCCATATGTTAAAATGCACTGAATTATGGTTTGATATATTTGTAATGTTATATATTTTGTAATATTTTTGCTCCACCAAACAGAGTTCAAAGCATTTATTGCTTGTTTTTGTTTGTGCGATTATATTTTTAATTTCCACTGTGTTATCGCCTGAATGGTCTACTTTTGTTCCTAAATAAGTGCATTCAATACTAGGTTATAGTTCTTCTCCATTGTTGAAATTTATATTTTCCATTTCTTCTCCTATACACAGGTATTTAGTTTTCTCTATATTTATATAAAGTCCCCATTTTTCATATTCTTCTTTTAGTTTTTAATACTACTACTACTACTACCAGTAGTAATAATAATAATAATAATAATAACAATAATAATAACAATAATGTATTTAAAGGTCATATGTCTTTCAATTTTAATTAAATCATTTCCTTCAGTATCTTCTCAACACATTTTTTAAACAGTACATACAAATTATGTGCATCATCATTTATTTGAAATGTAAGTTTAAGCATGGAAATTGAAAGGATTGGAGATACTTTAAATTACTATTAGGAAGGTACTGTGTTGTAACCTAAAGACATATGAGAGAATATACTATTCTTTCGTTCAAGGTGTACATTCAATAAAGGTTACGCAAGAAAACTAGTACATACAACTGAAGGCCTACGTTTAATTAGAAAAAAAAAGATTAAAACTGTTTGGAAGAAAATGGATAAGCATGCATTGAAATATCGTTTTTTGTCGACATATTGACTCAATATACCTTACGTTACAGCATTATAAATTAATTCATAGACTATTTAACTCATGCCCCAAATGACCAATCACGTTTCAATAATTTCTGTTTTACAACCAATCAGAGTCGTGTTTCACGAAATATTTATCAGTGTTAAATTTACCATAATAAAGAAAGCTCCTCCTTTTTAATATTCCTGAACAGGTCTGACCATTATTTTGCAGTAACTGAGCCTGTAAGCAAATACCGCTACCAGATTGTATATATAGTGCATAGATGTCAACACATAGCGCTTGCAGGAGTTAATATAAAAAAACATTCGTAGCAATTTATTATACCACCAAAAAAAGAAACCACTGTTTGCACTTTCTTAAATGTATTTTTTCCCAGGTAATAATCCAGAAAAAATATAATTGTCATATTTACACCATACGACATCAGAAATGAATTAATATACAGATTGATGTGTTTCATTTTTTCTCCACTAGAGAGCATTCTTACAATATTGCGTTCCTTTGGCAATAAATAGTATGATCTGTTTGCAGTGATAAACAAAAGAAGCAGATGAAGCGTACCTATCGTTTCTCATTTGTTTTCAACATCACTGTTTACATTAAATATGTAAATATTTTAAAATAACTATAGTTAAATCATGATTTGTGAGTAAACAGCTTAATTTTATTCGTTAAATATTCCTAACAAATGCCACTCTTGATTTCCAAATTCTCTACATAAATTCACTCCTCACTTCGTGAGTCGTGAATTTATCGATAATTTGGAAATCACTCGTGGCACTACTTATGATAAATATTTGCACAAGTTAGTATTGAATACTTTGCTCAGATTTGAAGTTGAAATTAAAACATTGCTAACATAATACACCGAATCCTTCGAGCCGCGTTCCTAATTTAGTATTAGTTATTCCATTCACACACCTTCGTTAATCTTATCCCAATGGAAAGCTTGACAGTAGCAGGTAGCAGTCTTCACTCTGTTCTCATATTATGCCAGTCTACACTTGTAATATTAGATAAGCTATGATGAATTTTGAAGGAGTAACATAATTCAAGTACATGCGTACAATAATTGAATAGCTGATCAGAACAAAGTCGTAACCCTATTTTTTTCTCAAGTTGAGTTTTGAATTGCAAATGTCGTTTGTGTCACAAATAAACTTTTTCAGTGTACAAATCGACTTACAAAATGGGTTACATCCTTGTTCTGCGCGGCTCTTCATTTAAAAACAGGAATGAGATACAGAAAGAAATTAAACAAAGGCTCACAAGGAAACTGTCAACCATTGCATTTCGAAACCGACCATATTTCTTTTAGAGAAGCGCTGTAATGTACAAAAGAAGTGTTCACAAAAAAAAACAATAAAAATAAAAAGTAAAAAAGAATAAATGATCTGCCGTTTTTAACTAAAGGCACAGAAATTGAAGTCAGAATCAAGCAATGACAACCCACTGTCCGAAACAGATGAACTCCTACGTGAACAAAGCGGAGTGCTCTGTGACTGGACAGAAGATCGTCAAGGTTATCCATTTCACGAAGTCAGGAGTTGTATTACTTCCCTGTAGTTTAAGTGAGAGCTTTGGCGCAGTTAAAAACGGCACATAACTTTCTGGACATGGCCTTGGTTCGCCAATGTCACAACACTTCTCTGGGAGTAATTTGAAGGTAGGTTTCGGCATGCAATTGTTCACAGTTCCATTGTCAATTCTGAAAATGCACGCTTTAATGCATAACAGCGGCTCTTCATATCCCAACTTCACTCAAACTGCACAAACTAAAAATTGATAAAATGGTTCTTCTTCCAGTTATACTATGTGGATGAGAAACATGACCGCCTATTTTAAACGATAATAAAACTATACGAATAAAGTGTTTAGGATTTTCTTTTTTATCAGAGAGACGATCAGATATGTCAATGGAGAAAACTGCATAAGAGTTAGCTATTATGATATCGGAAACCAGGTGTAATAAAATTAGGTGTGTATCATGGTCTACGATGGGGAGGACTTGAAACTGTGAATGACAAAGCAGTTCAGAATCTTCTAGTTAGAAAGCCAGAGTTAAATTGCGCGTTAGGTAGGCCAAGAATTTGTTGTAAGAATAATATTAACCATGATTTTATGGAGGTGAATTGTAGCCCTAAATTTAATGATTGGAAAACTAAAGTACAGTATAGATATACATGGACAACCTATATCTACTCGGCAACGAATCTTCGGGTTCTCTAGCGCCAATAAATAACACTGGTCAACATGATTTTTGTCTCATGAGTACTAATAGTTGTACTTAATGCAGTTTTTTTATCGTGTTTTCAAATATGTATTCGGAATTTCTCCATCACCCACAGTTTTTTAATCTCATTTTCAATTAATGGATTTAAATAATTATTTATTTAATAAACGTTTTTTCGTCCATTTGGCCATTGTAAAATAAAACCAAATAAGTTAACTCAAACGATTTCAGCTATGGAAAAGAGATATCAAGGCAAATGGAATCCTAATATGCTGGCCGATTATTGTTGGACCATCAAGAGGGATGCTCCACAGGCGAAATATAGCAGAAAATCGTCATTTATTACTTTCTAGGTGAGTCCGAATGTTCGAATATTGTGTAGTTACGAATGTAGAAAATATTGAAGTGTTTGAAATTATAAATGCCTGTCTCTAGGAAACCTTGGGTGATGGAGAAAAGCCGATATCATATTTGAATTCAGGAGAAAAAAATACTATCAGAATCACATATTTTTCTTTCTGAGACAAAAAAAAAGTTTATTTTTTGTTGCTCAGTGTTATTTATGAAGAAAAAATATTTGATAAGACATTTGGTTGTAGTTGATTGAGACCTCAGAAAGGAGACCATTGTGCAAATTAATATCTAATGCCTATAGTCACAGTTCAAATATGATCGTATAATTTCCGAAAAAATATTATTTAAGCTTCACACCTTATCGGGAGAGGATGTTGGAAATTTGGATCACTTACACAAGAGTTATATATGAGACTCAATTAAGAGGGGTGTAAATTATGATTAGTGCTTTTGTATTTTAGGAGTTTATTTAATTTACCAAACTCTATTTTATCATATCTTTCTTCTTCATCTTCTTTTTATTTTTTCTTTAATATATTCTCTCCCTTTATAGATACTATTAGGACCTACATATTTTACGCTTCCGTGGTCTTAATGGTATAATAATAATAATAATAATAATAATAATAATAATAATAATAATAATAATCCATCCATAGTAATTCTGCCCGAAGGCAGGTCCATCACAGCAATCATAGCATTTCCATGCTATGCTTGCCGCTTTACTAGGGAGTTGTAGGTGTGGTAGCTTCCCGTTGCTTTCCACACCGGTGAAGGATGATGATGATGATGATGATAATAATGATAAGGATGATTATTTTGATGGCCTTATGATTTCGGGACCGTTTGGGCCTTGAAGTTTTCATGAAATTTGTCTTACAGGTGAGAAAAACCCCGATAAAAACCTCACCCAGAAAAACTGCCCCGAACGGAGATCGAACCCGGGCCCGCTGCGTGCTAAGGCAGCACGCTACCTCGAGACAACAGCGGTGGACATAGTAATAATAATAATAATAATAATAATGATAATAATAACAATAACAATAATAATAATAATAATAATAATAATAATGCTTTATTTAGCTGGCAGAGTTAAGGCCATAAGGCCTTCTCTTCCACTCAACCAGCAAATAGTAAAATTATACAAAAATTACATATTTACTACAATTTAAGATATTAAAATATAAACTAAACAAATGCCAAGGCTGATATGATCTAATACTAGCTAATAACAACAAAAATATGGCATGTAATAAAAATTAAAATAATATTAAAGGAAATAAAGTAAGTAAAGCTTCCTAGATGATTATTTACAAAATGCTTAAGTAGTTATGCAGTTAATGTTTTCATTGTGTCGAATTTAAGTTATCAGTTAATTTGGATTTAAATAATGATAGTGATTCACAGTCCCTGACATGACTGGGAAGTGAGTTCCATGCTCAAGTCATGTATATTGTGTAAGATTCAGAGTATAGACATGTCCTGTGTTGTGGTATCAAAAGTAAAGTAGAGTCTTGTAATTTTGTTCCTAAATTGTGATGAGCCGATAAATTTTGAAAACGCTTTGATAAATAGCTTGGTAAATATGTGTGAAGAATTTGGAATAGTAAAGCATGTGAATGTAAAGTTCTTCTGTCATTTAGACGTAAACGTGATAAGGTCTGAAGTATAGGAGACACGTGGTCATAACAACGGAGATTGAATACACATCGAATGCACGCATTATGAGCAAACTGTTGTCTGTCAGATAGATCAGTTGTCAGATTAGTCAGTAATGTGTCGCAGTAGTCGAAGTGTGGCATTATAATTCTGTACAAGTATTTGTTTTAATTTTGTGGGAAGGAAGTTTTAATACCAATTTAGTGTTTGAAGAATTGAGAACACTTTCTTGCAGGTATTATTCACCTGGATTTTCCAGTCTACGTGTTGATCCATGTAGATACCCAGCTTTTTTACTACTGAGCTGTAGGGGATGCTTTTGTCATTTATGAGAATGGTAGGGACATTTTCGTAATTTATAATGCTTTGGATTCGTCGATGTCCTATAATTATGCACTGGTATGAGATATATCCGAAGAGGATTTTAACTCTGAATCATTTGACCACACAAGGATCTCCCAGGATGAGTGAGAAGCTCAATGCCAGGACCATCTCTAAAACAACAACAACACTTAAAACAACGCAAACCATTCATTCATAGATTCATACTGAACATAATGAAGATGGTACAGTAGGTTGGTTTGAATGGACAGATAGTGTTCGGGGACTATTTGGTTCTTTTATGTTTCTTGATATTTCTTTTGTGGAAAACCCCGTTAAAAAAAGTTTACCCATGAAACTATTCCTGACCGGGGCCAAAATCTGGTCTTGTTGTGACTGAGGCAACGATGTTTTCCCGAAAGTACAGCGATGGAAATTATATAATAATAATAATAATAATAATAATAATAATAATAATAATAATAATAATAATAATAATAATAATAATTATTATTGTTATTATTATTATCAACGTCTTTTCAGAATAGTAGACAACCGCTTCACCAAATAGTTTTATTATACAAACCTATAAATTATAGATTAAGAGAACGCCTATTGAAGAGATTGATAGATCAATGTAGGCTTACGTTGAGAAAGGAACAGATCAACAAGTCTAAAGCATAACACAATTGATTATTATTATTATTATTATTATTATTATTATTATTATTATTATTATTATTATTAGTATTAGTATTATTATTATTGGGAATGATTATGGATAACATCGAAGGTATAGGCAAAGAGAACATAAAACATAGAATTGAATTGAGTAGCAAAATAATATCATCGTTAAATTCCATATGGTGGGATAAGCATATTTGGAAAGACACAAAAAAATATATTGGTAAAACATTGGTGGAATCTGTTGCAATGTACGGAAGTGAGGTATGGACAATCAATAAGTACTACAAGAATAGACTAATAGCTCTAGAAATGGATTATTTACGAAGAAGTGCCAGAAAGTCTAAATTAGAACGTGTCACAAATAAGGAAATTAGAAACAAAATGGAAGCAGAAGAAAGCATAATTGATAGAATTGAGGAAAAGGAATTAAAGTGGTTAGGACATGTTTTAAGAATGGAAGATGAGCGATGGCCGAAGCAACTATATGAATGGCATCCTAACAGAAGGAAGAAAAGAGGAAGACCAAGGTTAACATGGAAGGAAAACATGAAGACAGTAATGCAAGCTAGAGGGCTAAGCATCGAAGATGCCCAAGACCGTAGGCTTTGGAGGTTTGGCACGGGAAGACGGCAGCAGCTGTAAAAACCCGAAGATAGATAGATAGATTATTATTATTATTATTACTACTACTATTATTACTATTATTACGCGTATTATGGATTTCAATGGAAAGGAGGAAGACAGGAAGACCGAAGAAAACTTGGACAGAAGGGGTACAAGCGGCTATGAATATAAAAGGATTGGAGGAAAATCAATGGATGGACAGAGAGGAATGGCGTTTGGTTTCCGGAAGACGGCGGCAGCTGCCATGATACCGGATGATGATGATGATGATGATGATGATTACGCTTATTACTGTACAGTATGATTTTGGCAAATAAACATGTTATATTCTTTTAAATAAATGAAGAGACACATTTTGTTATGAAAATATAAATAACATTTTCACCCCTATAGGAATAAACGATTTAGTTTTGATTAATGTGTGTGTGCATGTGAGTTAAGGAGTACAATAAAGCCCTTAACGGTCGTTTAAGGGACTTATTTAAATTGAACTCTTCGACCAGACAAATATATTTGAGTGATGTGTATTTTAACTTGTTGGTAGTTTGTAATTAATACCATGATGTGAAAACTCGTGTTGAAGGGGAAAGTTTCAGGAATTAGGAAGTTTTGGATTTTGGGAATATTCGGAGGAAACCGAGAACAAAGCTGTATTTACTTGTGTTTTTGGTAATTTGGAAATGATCCCTACTCTTCACAAATGATCAAATTATAATTTCCAATTCAAAGAATAACTTATAAATAGGACTATATACTAACTAACTAACTTACTAACTCACTGGCACTATCGAACCCGTAGGTTCATGGCCGCGCGGACATAAGCTCTCCATACACCCCTATCTTGAGCTAATGTTTTCCAATCATCCCCAGTATAATCTACCTCCTTCAAATCACATTTAATGTATTCTCCTACCTCATTCTTGGTATACCAACTGGGCGTTTTCCCTCTGGTTTTCCTACAAGAAGCTTCCATGCACGTCTTTCATTCCCCATTCGTTCACATGCCCTGCCCATCGTAGTCTACGAGACTTAACTGTTCTCATTATATCTGGCTTCCTATAAAGACCATATAGTTCATTGTTATATAGTCTTCTCCATTCACCTGTCTGTTCATCTCTCTTTGGTCCAAACTTTTTCCTAAGAACTTTATTCCGAAGTACTCGTAATCTTCTTTCCTCCCTTAAAGTAAGAGTCCATGTTTCGAATCCATATAATATAACCGGTAGAATAATAGTTTTATATATTTTCAGTTTAACGTTTTTGAAAGGAGTTGAGACGTCAAGGGTCTCTGTAATGCATAATAGCACACATTTCCAGAATTGAGCCTACGTGTAATTTCCTTGTGCATCTTATTCCTGTTTGTGATTATTGTTCCTAGGTATTTGAATTCAGCCACATCCTCAAAATTTCCCTCATTTGTAATTAGCTGTCCATTTCCATTATATAATGTATTTCTACATGTGACCATGTGTTTAGTTTTATTGATATTTACTTCCAGTCCCAATTTCTTAGTGTTACTCAGTAATGTGTGCGTGTTGTCGTTTAGTATCTCCTTGCTATCGCCCAATAGTACATCATCAGCAAACACCAACAGCTTAATCATACCATTGAGTTGTAGGCCTTCTTCATCCTCTAAAGATTTGATGGCATGCTCTAGTACAAAATTAAATAGTAGAAGAGATAGCGCATCTCTTTGCTTCAACCCATTCTGGATTTCAAAAGTATCCGAAAACTGTTTGCCTATACGCACCCTAATCTTTGTGCCATTTAGACACATTCGTATAAGTCTAACTAACTTTTTAGGAATTCCGAACTCCAGCGGGATACTATATAACTTCTCCCTTTTAATTGAATCGTATGCCTTTTTGAATTCTACGTATAGTTGTTGTACAGTGTCATTATATTCCCATTTGTGTTCTAAAATCTGTCTTAAACTAAAAATCTTATCTGTTGTAGACCTGTTTCTTCTAAATTCAGATTGATGATCTCCTAGAATGTCATCAATATAAGGAGTAAGTCTGCTTGCTAATATATTTGTTAGAATTTTTTAAGTTGAAAGTAATGGGATGCCCCTGAAGTTGTTGCAATCAGTTTTATCTCCTTTCTTATAAATTGGTACGATAATCGATTCTTTCCATTCATCTGGAAGAGCTTTTTATCCAAAATCATATTAAGCAACTGGCGTATCTTGTCCATCAATTTTCCTCCCCATGATTTGATCAATTCTGCTGGTATCTCATCTGAACCTGATGTTTTATACAGCTTCAATTTTTCTATCGCCATTTCAACCTCTAATGCACATGGTTCTGCGATTTGCATTTCTGCTGTCTGTAAATTATCCGCTTCAATATCCTGTTCTGTATGAACATTAAATAGCTGATTAAAGTAACTTTTCCATCTAATTACTATACTACTGGAATCTGCAATCATATCCCCATTTTCATTCCTATTTATTTTTGTTCTAGCCTAAAACACTTTCTTCTCTGTCCTAATTCCCCGATATAATTCTCTAATGTTCCTATTTATGACATTTATTTCAAGATCATTAATCTTCTCTCTCAAATATTCCCTCTTTTTACTCTTTAGTAACCTGATTGTTTCCCGTCTAACACTACCCAAATTTAGCTCATTTGGCTCGTGTAACGATTTCATTTCTGCTAGGTTTCTTTTCTTTGCAATGTCGGCACATTCCTCATCAAACCATTTCTTGTTTTGCCTCTTTTTTAAATAACCAATGCTTTCTGATGCTGATAAGTTAATAGTATTTCTTATAGTCTCCCATTCTTTATTTATATCAGTTTCTTCTACTAAATTAAATTTTAAATGTTTTTGGGGTGGAAATTTTGGTTCAAATGTCAAAAGTATTTAGATTTTTAGGAAAAAATCCAATCAGAAGTAATATAATACGCAATAACCAATGCTTAGAAAAAGTACAAAATTGCAACTATTTAGGTTGTGAAATATCTTATCAAAGTGAAAAAGATGCGAACAAGGAAATCACCAAATATATACAAATCTTAGGAATAATAAATAATACATTAAATGTTAAATTAGTACAAAAATCCACAATAAAAATATGTAATACCTTAGCATTTCCCTCCCTTTTATACGGAAATGAGATTTGGACATTAAGAAAAAGAGACAATGCAACGGAAATGAAATTTCACAGAAGGACAGCAGGATACACACTTTTAGATCGAAAAAATAGAACAATTAATAGTAGTATCAGTAGAAGAAAAACTTAACAGATAAATTAAACTATCTAGACAATGTAAAAGGAATGGATCATTCCAGAATCCCAAAAATTATACAATATAAATCCAAAGGATATCGACAACCAGGAAGACATCTTAAAAGACTGCTAGATGGGGCCGAAACAGGTCTACAAAGTTAAATTCGTGACGGATGATGATATTGATGGAAATAAACGCCGAGAAATTATTATATCAATTTTTTCATGTACAATTTGTTGTAATTTTTATGCATTTTTATTTTTATTTTTTTTTTCAAATTTTGTATTGCCGAGTGTGTTTGGTGAGTTTGTGAAAATGTCTTAGATATACTCGTATGTATTGATGTATTGTATGATTTTTGGGTTTGTCTCTAGCATGTTCGAGTATAAAGGTCGCGTGAACAATTGTGCTTTTCTGCAATATTTGGTTGTTCTGTAAATCTAGTGACTCCTTAGTGGTATTTATCTGTTAACAATATATCTGATATACAGTATAAGACTCTCGTTCCATTCCTGGAACATCGCTTTATGTGTTTTGGTTTGTATTGATTAGGATTAATGGGGCACTTCAGTCGATATTACCCCAATATAAAAATGTCAAGAAAAAAAAGCTTCATCATGGATTAGAGCTAAATTCGGTACCTAATTAACTAACTCACTGGCACTATCGAACTCGTATGTTCATGGCCGCGCGGACATAAACTTTCCATACATCCCTATCCTGAGCTAATGTTTTCCAATAATTCCCTGTATAAAGTACTTGCCTCAAATCATGGTTAATATTATTCTCCTACCTCATTCTTCGTCTACCAATTGGTTTTTTTACAAGAACCTTCCATGCACGTCTTTCATTCCCCATTCGTGCCACATATCCTGTCCATCGCAGTCTACGAGACTTAACTGTTATTATTATATCTGACTTCCTATAAAGACCATATAGTTATGTAGTCTTCGACATTCACCTTCTATTCATCTCTCTTTGGTCCAAAATTGTTCCTAAGTACTTTAATCTCAAATACTAGAAATCTCCTTTCCTCCCTTAAATAAGAGTCCATGTTTTCGCATCCATATAATATAACTGGTATAATAACAGTTTTATATATTATCAGTTTAACGTTTTTTGAAAGGAGTTGGGACGAGAAGAGTCCCTGTAATGCATAATAGCATGCATTTCCAGAATTGAGCCTATGTTCAACTTATTTGTGCATCTGATTCCTGTTTGTAATTATTGTTCCTAGATATGTGAATTCAGCCACTTCAGAATTTTCCCTCATTTGTCATTAGTGTCAATTTCCAATAAAATAATAAATCGGTTACTATTAATTTTTTAACATTTTACACTATAATATTTTAGTTGATTAATCTATAAATTATTGAAAAAAAATAGTAATGGACATAATGATTGTTATCGATTGACGCATCAAGGAGCGCGAGACGAAATTCAAAGCCACTTGGATGAACAACTTATAGCCATTTATTTCTTCATCGATACTCAAACATTCAGAAAAAAATCAACATTAAAAAATATATATTTAACATGTTTTTATAAATATTATTCCCTGAGAGAAGTTAATAATAATAATAACAACAGAAATTAATCGTTATCTCAGTCAAAAAAAATATTCAAGTCAAAGTTTCAATGGTGATTGTGAAAAAAGTCTTATGTGGACCAAACAAAATGATTTCTAAGAAAAATAATTGACGAACATAAAAAGAACATCAGTACACCAGGTGCAGAATTGTCAGTAATCAGTGAACATAGAATTAATCAAAATCATGAAATGAAATGGGATGACATAATCATTTTACACATAGAAAATAATTACCACAAAATATTGATAGCAGAAATGGCCTTTATATAAAAAAAGAACAAAATAAATCATTGAATAAACGAAAAGATTTAAGTGAATGGTGTGAAACATATTATTCCTTGTTAAAATATTAGTAATCATAAATTGGAATTTTAAATTTGTTCATTTAAATTTGTAAATAAAAAAAATTGTCTTGGTAATGGTAACTAATGTGCTATGTCAAATGTCTTGAAGTTGATCTCACATAAGTTGATTGAAACGTCGACTTGAATAAATTGATTTTTTGACTGAGATAACGATTAATTCTTCTTGTTATATTAAAAAATACGTTGTTCAAATGATCCAACAACGCCCTAATATTGAAAATTTGGTCCCTCTGCCGGAGTGTTATTCATTAATGCATTGTCATTGAGGTAATGATGGTGTTTGATTTCTAGATATATTCTGCAAATCATTCACTTTCGCAGAGCACTTTGAACTGAGCATGGATTTGGGTGTCCATTATTTATTGTTTTTTTACGTAAGAACTAATATTCATTTATAAAATATAATAAAATTCGATATACAGGTTGTCCACAAAGTCCTGCTCCCAATACAAGTAACTTAGCTCGTAAACTATTTGAGATAGAGTCATGCGGTTTTTGCAACGTATTCTACATCTCTCAAAGATTTGTTTACATTTGTTGCAGATTGTGATTCAAACGACAATGTTGACACCTAAGGAAAAGACCCAATATGTATGGTGGCACATGTATGCTGAGTGTGGTAAATCACCAGTACCCCCATATCCGAATATTATGGCGGTTAATGTGTCCAGTCACAAAAGAAAGTAGCTTCATTAGAGAACATCAACCTCTACATGTACTCATTTTCTTCGTCAATTGCATTCAGCATGGAATCAGCAAATTCAGCAGCAACGTTTGCGTAATTTGCACTTTATAGTCCTGAAGATGTAGCCGCTTATGGAGGACTTTATGAGTGGTTGATATTGGTAAATGCAGTTCCCGTGATGCACGACGAACCGATTTTTGAGCGCTGCGTTGAAATGAAAGTTGCGTATTGTCAATAGTTTCCTTACTCACACCTGGTAGACCACTCCGTGGCAAGTCCATTACACTGCCAATCGCTAGAAACTTCTCGGCCCATCTAATTTTGTTTTATCTGGGTGGAGGATCTCATTAATATTCCCGGCAGAAATTTCGCGGAACAGTTACTGGTAATTTATCAGACTCAGCACCGTACACATTGGGTATTTTCCAGTGGTGTCATCATTGTCGTTTGAATCACAATCTGCAACAAATGTAAGCAAAACTTTGAGAGATATAGAATACGTTGCAAAACACCGCATATCTTTATCTCAAATAGTTTACGAGCTACGTTACATTATTTTGGTAGCAGGACTTTGAGGACAACCTGTAGAATGAAATAAAATATTGTGCCATACAAGAATTCAAGTTGTTTTATGAATTCGTTTTGTTATTCCGGGTTCTGATATGCTTCAACCATTATCGTCTCAACTCACCCATGAAGCCTCAATTTCAATCCCTGCAACGTGTTTTAAAACACAATATTTTCCAGTCTCTATTTGCAAGAACACGGAATTTTCTTCCACTCTATGGCAGAGACTGACAAAAAGTAACAACTTTCGGAAACAAACTGAAGAACTTTTTGTAAAATGACTACCGAAAACATATAACTAATAGTATTCTTTTAACAATTAATAATTCATTTTCATTTATTCAACAAAAATGATATTAAGATTTTTTAGTATTTTTAGATGATGTGTTGATATATAAGTGGGGGCTCCGTGACGCAAGTGGCTAGACGCTCGCCTCTCATCGCTGTTGTCTCGCGATCGAGTCTCAGTCACTCCATATGGGTTTCGTGATCTATGAAACGGAGCTTGAGCAGGTTTTTCTCGGGATTTTCTCCCGTTTTTCCATGCCACAATTTCATTTAACTGTACTCATCTCATCCATTTCTTTCATCTGCCCCTGTGATGTTGCGTCAGACGTAGTCGGCCGTTACCCTTGTCAATCACAAACCTCCATATTTTCTAATATATAATCGATAGTTTAATTCATTACATTTTATTAATATCCTTGAATTTATTTCATGTATTGTAGATATGAGCTCTTCTTACTTACTTACTTACTTACTCACTGGCACTATCGAACCCGTAGGTTCATGGCCGCACGGACATAAGCTCTCCATACATCCCTATCCTGAGCTAATGCTTTCCAATCATTCCCTGTATAATTGACTTCCCTCAAATCATAGTTAATGTTATTCTCCCACCTCATTCTTGGTCTACCAACTGGGCGTTTTCCTCTAGCTTTCCTACAAGAAGCTTCTATGCAAGTCTTTAATTCCCCATACGTACAACATGTCCTGCCCATCGCAATCTACGATACTTTTTATATCTGGCTTCCTATAAAGACCATGTAGTTCATAAATTTGACCTACGGAAAATTTTACCCCAGTTGAACCCATGTCCGCATTTCTAGACGGTTGTATTTTTACGGTGAAAGATCGTCACTCTTTCGACCAAGGTACTTTTTCGTCTGGCTTATCACCTTCGACCAGTCCGGCATGGGTAACCCTATCGGCAGCAATGCTACCGCCGGCTTAGCTCTCAGGATCATTTAAACACGCAAGCCACTCCACCACGACAAGGTAAAGATACCACGGATGACTTCCTTTTATATTTTATTATTCGTTTTAATATTAATTTTCGGCCATCATAATTCCTTGCCTCTAGTTCCGAGGGTCGCGGGTTGAAACCCAAGGGACAAGTCCTCCAGGAGTGACTTTAAACCACGGATCCCGAGTCTGAAGTTGTTCAGTCTCGTTAAAAACCGCAAGCCTGAAAAAAAAGGGTTCTGTACAAAATTTACCGACCGTTATCCATTCAAGTAATGCCTTAGTTGCTCACTAAGTGTCTCACTGAGGAGATGTGCCAACACCATACCACTCGCTGACATCTAGGGTAAATAAGCGTAACTAAATTATCTTGGTTAATACACTCCCACTACGGAGCACCCTAATCCCACGCGGGGAAGAACGGGGTGTGTCGATAGAATTTTAATTATAATTGACCTTAATGTGTTAGTCCACCGCTGTGGTCTCGAGGTAGCGTGCTGCCTTGTCACGCAGCGGGCCCGGGTTCGATCCCCGGCCGGGGCAGTTTTTCTGGGTGAGGTTTTTATCGGGGTTTTTCCTCACCTGCAAGACAAATGTCACGAAAACTTTAAGGCCCAAACGGTCCCCGAAATCATATGGCCATCATCATCATCCTTATCATTATCATCATCATCATCATCCTTCACCGGTGTGGAAAGCAATGGGAAGCTACCACACCTACAATTCCCTAGTAAAACTGCAAGCATAGAATGAAAATGCTATGGTTGCAGTGAAGGACCTGCTTCGGGCCGAATTACTATAGATGGATGGATTATTGTGTTATTAGATCCTAACTAACTAACTAACTAACTCACTGGCACTACCGAACCCGTAGGTTCATGACCGCGCGGATATAAGCTCTCCATACATCCCTATCCTGAGCCAATGTTTTCCAATCAATGTATAATCTACTTCCCTCAAATCATAGTTAATGTTATTCTCCCACCTCATTCTTGGTCTACCAATTGGGCGTTTTCCCTCTGGTTTTCCTACAAGATGCTTCCATGCATGTCTTTCATTCCCCATTCGTGCCACATGTCCTGCCCATTGCAGTCTACGATACTTAACTGTTATCAATATATCTGGCTTCTTATAAAGACCATGTAATTCTTTGTTAAGCAGTCTTCTCTATTCACCTCTCTGTTCATCTCTCTTTTGGTCCAAAAATGTTCCTAACTTTATTCTCAAATACTCGTAATCTCATTTCCTCCCTTAAAGTAAAGTCCATGTTTCGCATCCCTATAGTATAACTGGTAGAATAATAGTTTTATATATTTTCAGTGTTATTAGATCTTACTTTTATTATTGCTTAGTTTGACCAAATAATCGTTTGGTGTCTTATATTATTGAGATTTCTCTATATTAGCGTGGCATATGGTTGTCCTAGTGAGTAGAAGTGGAGGCCATATGGCCTTGTTATATGCGCATTATTTCTTCATTGCTGAACCTACTCCGTCAGCTCCTGTGACAATAGAATTTCTCATACCTGACCACAGCTGATCTGCTTCAGCCAATTAGCAGAGCATTGTATGCAGTCACAGGATACAAAGATACAGCTTGAGTGCCAGTTCAGTGTGGTTAATATACAGTGTGATTATAAAGTCCCAGTACATTTTAAAGAAATCGTTTACATATCGTATTTCTGTTACAGCCATTCGAAAGATACAAATATGTTCACCATTGAAGAGCGGATAGAGATTGTTTCTGCGCGTTTAAGAGGCCAGTCGTACGAAGAAGTTAGAGACTGATTCCAAAGGAAACCATCACGGGAGACGTGTATCTTGATATGTTGCAACTTTTCTTACAGCCACAGTTACAGGAAGATGGTATCATTGATACAGTGGTGTTGCAACAAGATGGAGCACCACCACACTTTGCTCTGGCTATACGCGGGTATCTCAATGACAGGTATCCCAAAAGGTGGATTGGAAGGGCATATCCTCGTATCTGGGCACCTCGTTCGCCAGACCTCGCACTCCTGGACTTTTTTGCTTGGGGGTTCATCAAGCAACAGGTGTACAGAACCAAGTTTCCTAATCTGCAAGTGCTGAAAGAACGCATACGCCAAGCGAGTGAAATGATTACAGAGGATATGTTGGTGCATGTTTTCCGGGCGACGCGACAGTGCGTCGTTGGGAAACATGTTTTGAGATTGATGGAAGTTATGTTGAACACTAACTTGATAGTATAAACTACCTTATAATTTTTGTTTCATTTGCGCTACGTTATCAACAAAATGTACTGGGACTTTATAATCGCACTGTATATTTCTTTATTCGGTATATTCCATTCCATTCCATAGTGTTCTGCCCGAGGGTAGGTCTTTCACTGCAATCATAGCATTTTCATTCTATGCTTTACAGCTTTGCTAGGGGATTATAGGTGTGGTAGCTTCCTGTTTCTTTCCACATCGGTGAAAGATGTTGGTGATAATGATAAGGATGATAATGATGGCCGGATGATTTTCGGTGAAAGTTGGGCCATAAGCTTCCTGACATTTGTCTTACAGGTGAGGAAAAACCCCGAAAAACCTCACCCAGGAGCCTATCCCTACCGGATATTGAACCCGGGCCCGCTGCGGGACAAGGCAGCACGCTACCTCGAGACCACAGCAGTGGAGTAATTAAAATAACACCAAATTGTAAATAATAATTTGTAAAATCACTTTTGTATGCAAGTGATTTTCCGAAAAAACCACTATCGACATATGGTAATTCCCTGTAATACCTGTTAAAAAAGGCTTGCACAATTTCCATAAAAATCTTATTCTATGCCAGTGTACCACCTGTGAATATTTGATCGGAGAAGAAGTGACTGCTAGCGCCATGTTGGCCAATGTTATAACACAAGTTCCTTCTAGAGCTAATTGTCAACATGTTTACTCACCTGTAAGGACATTCTATTCTAGGAGTCCATCTAAATTAGTGAGCACATTAGGGTGAGAAAATGTGCAAGTTAGTACACACCTGACACGTTTGCGCAAGTTAGGGTGAGAAAATGAGCAAGTTAGTCACCGTACACTAGATTAGTTTAGCGTTCACTTATTTGTCAGCGTGTTTTTTGTAACTATTTAACTCATGCCCCAAATGGGAGTCAATGACCAATCACGTTACAATGATTTTTTATTTACAACCAATCACAGTCGTGTTTCGCCTAGAATTTACCAACTAAAGTTTATCATAATAAAGAAAGCACCTCCTTTTTAACATTCTGTATAGGTCATAGCATTATTTTGCAGCGACTGACTCACTAAGAAATACGGCTACCAGATTGTATATAGGCCTATAGTGTATGAATGTGAACACATACCGCATGCGGAAGTTAATATAAAACATTTGTAGCAATTTATTATACCACCAAAAAAAGAAATTACTGTTTGCACTTTCTTAGATGTATTCTTTCCCAGAAAAATATAATTGTCATATTTACATCATAGGGCATCAGAAATGAATTAATATACAGTTTGAAGCGTTTCATTTTTTCTCTACTAGAGTGCATTCTTACAATATTGCGTTTTTTGGCAATAAATAATATGATCTGGTTGCAGTGACGAACAAAATATGCAAATGAAGCGTACCAATCGTTTCTCATTTGTATTCAAACATCGCCGTTTACATTAAATATATACTTATTTTAAAATTACTATATTTGAATGATTTGTGAGTAAACAGCTTAATTTTATTCGTTAAATAGTCCTAACAAATGCCACTCTTGATTTCCAAATTCTCTAAATAAATTCACTCCTCACCTCGTGAGTCGTGAATGTATCGATAATTTGGAAATCACTAGTGGCGTTACTTATGATAAGTTCTCTTCACTCTTTGAGCAATAACTAATACATATTAATGTAAATATGGTGGTTTTAGGTTACTTTCAGCTCAATTTCTCAGTTCATTTTAAGGCATTTCTGACATCCTTTTAGGGAAAAAAATCAACATGTGTAATTCTCTCACGTAATTATTCACGTACTGCAAAAATAAAGTGTGTGTACGGTGGCATAGAATCCCAACAATTTTAGTCCATATTTCGAAAATATTTAATCCATATTTTACTCCAAATTTTGAGAATCTTTAGTTCGCATTGATGTAAATATTTAGCAATATAATATATTTACTTACTAGCTAATACCCGGCGTGCACTGCTACGCCTAAATAAATCAAAATTGATGTGCTTGTATGTTTAGTTGAATAAGTAAAGTGAAAAATAATTATAAATTTGTATTTTTTAGATACCTCTTGCTCATTACCCGGCGTTGCCCGGGAATCTACTTATCCCGATCTTCTTGACATAAATGAGCTGAAATACGAGAATTAATATGTTTTATGTTTTATGTTTAGTTAAATAAGTGAAAGGATAAATTTATATCCTAATTATTTTTAGATACTACGTGCTATTTACCCGGTGTTGTCCGGGAATCTACTCTTTCCGATCATCTTGGCATAAATGACCTGAAAGACAAAAAAAATGTATTTCTTACGATTAGATGAATAAGTAAAGCTGAAAATATTTATAAATGTATATCGTAATTATTTTAAGATTCCCCATGCTGATTACCCGGTGTTGCCCGGGAATCTACTTATCTCGATTATCTTGGCATAAATGAGCTAAAAGACAAAATTCGTTATTGTGAGTTATCATAAGTAATGCCACGAGTGATTTCCAAATTATCGATAAATTCACGACTCACGAAGTGAGGAGTGAATTTATCTAGAGAATTTGGAAATCAAGAGTGGCATTTGTTAGGACTATTTAACGAATAAAATAAAGCTGTTTACTCACAAATCATTATTTAACTACAGTTATTTAAAAATATTTTTATATTTAAAGTAAACGGTGATGTTTGAAAACTAATGAGAAACGATAGGTAGCCTACGCTTCTACTGCTTCTTTTGTTTATCACTGCAACCAGATCATACTATTTATTGCCAAAGGAACGCAATATTGTAAGAATGCTCTCTAGTGGAGAAAAAATGAAACACATCAATCTGTATATTAATTCATTTTTGATGTCGTATACATTTAAGAAAGTGCAAACAGTGGTTTCTTTTTTGGTGGTATAATCAATTGCTACAAATGTTGACATGTAAGCACTATTATATACAATCTGGTAGCCGTATTTGTTATAGGCTCAGTCACTGCAAAATAACGGTCAGACCTGTTCAGAATATTAAAAAGGAGGAGCTTTGCTTAATATATGATAATCCTAACGTTGATAATTATTTCGTGAAACACGTCTCTGATTGGTTGTAATACAGAAATCATTGAAACGTGATTGGTCATTGACTCCCATTTGGGGCATGAGTTAAATAGTCCGTAAAAGAATATCCGCCATGTGCTGCTATGCTTGCACAGGAATCTACGCACTTGTCTCGATCTTCTTGGCATAAATTAAAGACAAAAATGATTTATGTGAGTTATCCGTAAGAGATAAACATATGCTGTCGTGGACGTTTTTGTAGAATTCAATTCTGTGTACATTAATTTATGTATTTGTTATGGTTTAGGCAGCGTAAGCCATTTAAGCGTCCAAAGAGCTACTTTTTTCATGTTTTCCACTACAAAGGGCGATTTTTAAGGGTGTAGGAGATGATTATCACAACTCTCTTATAGCCTATGTTCATCCCGGGAATCTCCTGAACATTTTGCAAAAAGCCCCATTACAATCGTATCAACGGAATGGCTGCGCATAAAGTACAAACAAACAAACAAGCCTTTTTATATATTAGATAAATCCTATCCCTGCTCATCAGTATATCTACGAAATTCAGTTCTTGACACAACATTCTTTATAGCAACACTAAAAATAATTCATACGCTGCGATTTTGATTAATTGCATAAGAAACATGCGCATACTGGCCACAAAATGATAAAATGGGATTTGATGAAATCAAAGTATAAATGCGTCGTCACTGCGAAATGATGAGTAAGGCAGATGAGAGGAGAAATAAAAAGAGAATTTCTATCTAAATTATAGGTTTGCAGTGGTCGTGTTGCAATCCTAATTGGAATGGAGAGGGTTTGCTCTGTAATCTCTTAACGTGTTATTAATGGTATGCACATCTACAATTTTATTGGAGGGGGAAGGAGTAGAGCCAGGAGGGGGCAGTCGAGGAGGACCACACACGACGATGTCGGTAACAGCGGGGGCTACCATAACTTCTATTCCTTTCACTTATTCACAGATCAAACAAACAAAAAGTTTGAGCAAGCTATTAGCCATTGTATTTTTTTTCTTTTCTTTTGAGTGTCAGTTGTAGTCCTACTTAATATAAAATAGACCGAGGGACTACTGCTGTTACAGTGTATGCTAAGATAAAAAACTTGGACTTAAATGATTTTTTTTTGTTCTGAATTTAATCTTCTCCGTTTTCTGTACTTCTATTTACTCTAATAACATTCCTTCAACATCACAACCGAACCTGGTTATTCAATTTCACACAGGGCACAATAATTTTTTAAACTAGAATACCAGTACAGTGTCCACCGCTGTGTTCTCGAGGTAGTGTGCTGCCTTGACACGCAGCGGGCCCGGGTTCGATTCACCGTCGAGACAGGCTCTTGGGTGAGGTTTCTCCGGGGTTTTTCCTCACCTGTAAGACAAATGTCAGGAAGCTAAGGACCCAATGTTCTCCGAAAATCATAAGATCATTATCAGCATCCTTATCATTATCATCATCATCTTTCACTGGTTTCGAAAGCTACGAGAAACTACCTTAATTACTTACTTACTTACTCACTGGCACTATCGAACCCGTAGGTTCATGGCCGCGCGGACATAAGCTCTCCATTCATCCCTATCCTGAGCTAATGCTTTCGAATCATTCCCCGTATAATCTACATCATAGTTAATATTATTTTCCCACCTCATTCTTGCTCTACCAACTGGGGCGTTTTCCTTCTAGTTTTCCTACAAGAAGCTTCCATACACGTCTTTCATTCCCCATACGTGCCGCATGTCCTGCCCATCGCTGTCTACGAGACTTAACTGTTCTTATTATATCTGGCTTCCTATAAAGACCATGTAGTTCATCGTTATGTAGTCACGCCTATAATTCCCTAGTGAAGCTGCAAAGCATAGCATACAAATGCTATGATTGCTGTGAAAGACCAGTCCTCGGGCAGAATTACTATGGATGGATGGATCACTACAGTATTTGCCGCGGTGGTCTAGTGGTTATGTTCCTTGCCACTGGTCTCGAGGGTCAGGGGTTCAGATCCGGGTGGAGGTCGATATAATTTTAGAATTAAAAATTCTAATGGACAAGCACTTCGGGAGGGAATTTAAGCCATTAGTCCCAAGTATGAATACATTCTGGCATGTAAAGTAAACTTTAGCCTGAAATAGTGCTGCAGAAAAATTTAACCGTCCTTCTCCATTTTGGTACAGGAACTCCCATACACCTCTTTTATTCCCCAATCGTGCAATATGTCCTGTCCATCGCAGTCTACTATAATTAACTGTTCTTATTATATCTGGCTTCCTATACACAGCAGGTAGCTCACTATTATATAATGAATGGAGAAAAGTACACCACAGTGAGCTACATGGTATGTATAGGAAACCAGATATAATAAGAACAGTTAATTCCCGTAGACTGCGATGGACAGGACATGTGGTACGAATGGGGAATGAAAGAGGCGCATGGAAGCTTCTTGTAGGAAAACGAGAGGGAAAACGCCCAGTTAGTAAAACAAGAATGAGATGGGAGAATAACATTATTCATGATTTGAAAGAAGTAGAATTTACCGGGGATGATTGGAAAACATTAGCTCAGAATGGGGATGTATGGAGAGCTTATATCCGCGCGGTCATGAACCTACGGTTTCGATAGAGCCAGTGAGTTAGTTATTTAGTTCCCCATTCAAGTAATCGCTCATACGAGGAGGTCCTCTATGTTCTCGTGTTGTCAAGAAAATGTGTGTATGTGATTCAGAGCTAGAAACGTCTCCCAAAAGTCGTGTCTCTCTAAGATCCTGGTGACGTGGGGCAGGAAAAAAGTATCTGCAAAGAGGGAGGTTAATCTAGGAAAATAAAGAAGAAAGAAAATGTTCTTGTTCGACTCTGTGTCTTATCATTCTGCCGTACCATAGAAATGTTTTAAGCTATGAAAGTTCTAAAAGCGAAGTAAGATTTTCTTTTTAGTTGTGTCACTTCCAATCATAGTACAGTCAGCCCCTTAAATACATGTAACAATTTTAGCTGATATTTACATAAATTTATATAGTAATGGTCCACCGCTGTGGTCTCGAGGTAGCGTGCTGCCTTGTCACGCAGCGTGCCCGGGTTTGTTCCCCGGTCGGGCAGTTTTTCTGGGTGAGGTTTTTATTGGAGTTTTTCCTCACCTGTAAAACAAATGTCATGAAAACTTTAAGGCCCAAACGGTCCCCGAAATCATATGGCCATCTCATCATCCTTATCATTATCATACATCTTCATCATCATCTTTCACCGGTGTGGAAAACGGGAAGCTACCACACCTACAATCCCCTAGTAAAACTGCAAAGCATAGCATGAAAATGCTATGATTGCAGTGAAAGACCTGCCCTCGGGCAAAATTACTATGGATGGATATAGTAATGCATTGTTTAAAATGAGGAATTTGTGTATGTAACAAATAATCGTTCATCACAATTTTTTATATAGAATTTAATATCAAATATGGCTGACTAGAAAAGAAGAAGCACAAAACGTACAGAGAATGGAACAGAACTCCACATCCATACTTTTGGGTTGTTTAAAAACTTAATTGGATGTTCAGGGATATTAGATGAGTGATTTGATTTAAGGAAGCCTTGGTCTTAGAACACAGAATGTGCTGCTGATGTGCTCGACATATATCATGTACATAGGACCATTGTGTGATGGGTTGTACAAGGATTCAAAGGAAAATAAAAAATAACCAATCAAAATTTAAATTACTCTGAAAATTATAAATAGCAACAATTATCTAATTCACTGGTACTATCGAACCATATTTTCAGGGCCGCACTGACATAAGCTCTCCATACATTTGTATCCTGAGCTAATTTTTTTCAATCATCATCTGTATATTCTACTTCCCCGCAATCATAGTTAATGTTATTCTCCCACCTCATTTTGGCCTACTAACAGGCCGTTTTCCCTCTACTTTACCTAGATGAAGTTTCTATCTCCCCTTTTTTCCCCATTCGTGCCACGAGTCTGCCCATCGCAGTCTCCGAAACTTAACTGTTTTTATTATTTCTGATTTCTTATAAGGATCATGTAGCCCATAGGTATGTAGTCTTCCCCATTCGCCTGTCTCGTTATCTCTCTTTGTCAAAAATATCCCTAAGAATATTATCCTTAAATACTCTAAAACGTTTCTCCTTCCTTAAAGTAAGAGTCCTTGATTCACATCTATATAATATAACTGAGAGAATAATAGTTTTATATATTTACAGTTTAACGTTTTTTTGAGAGAAGTTGGACAAGAATTCCTCTAATGCATAATAGCATGAATTTCCAGAATTGAGCCTATGTTCAATTTCTTTGTACACCTCATTCTTGTTTGTAATTACTTTTTTTTTTTTTTTTTTTCAAAATTTCCATCATTTTGAATTTACTGTCCATACTGTGCAGCTATTGCTATATCTGACCATATATTTAGTTACATTGATATTTACTTCCAGTCCCAATTTCTTAGTCTTACTTAATGTAGTGTGGATGTTGGCCCTTACGGTAGTATCTCCTGGTTATCACCTAATAATATTATGCCACCAGCATAAAGTAACAGCTTATTAATAGCAATAAATTGTAATATAAATAATAATAATAATAATAATAATAATAATAATAATAATAATAAGATTGCGTGAGTAATGAATTAAAAAAATTACAAATTTCATACTAGTAATGGCTTTTATACATTGCTCTACTTAGTGGACTGCGCACTCTTCAATAATGAACAGCTATTAAAAATGAAAGTTACCATTGTCATAAAGAACGAAGGTTCTTTCGAGTATTTTCGTAATTACTTGGAGAAGGCAATGTACATGTTCTTGTACCCTGGCCTAACGTGTCCTGATATCTACAGTTATATATCAAGGCAATTAGCGATAAAAACCTCATTTAACAAAAAACCCTGGCCAATATTTTAAAGCTATAATTAACAGAAAAATCCCTGGAATTCAATGCATTTGTTTTTTAAAAAAATTGTTGCGGTGCAAACAAATTTATAAATGTGCCAATTTTTTTTTTTTTTTACTTTACAGCTAACTAACTTACTGGCACTATTGAACCCGTATGTTCATGACCGCATGGACATAAGCTCTCTACACATCCTATCCTAAGCTATTATTTTCCAAAAATCCCCTGTATAATGTTCTTCTTCTTCCAATGGCGATACAGCTCATAGCGGGCCTGGGCCTTCTTGATGCGAGACCTCCAATCTTCTCTATTCACTGCTCTCTGTTGCCAGTTCCGACAGTTCAGGATTTGATGACAATCTTCCTTCACTGTGTCCATCCACCTTTTCCTAGGTTTTCCCACAGGCCGCTTCCCAAACATTTCCTCCATCACTTTCTTAGGTTTGCATTCTTTGTCCATTCTTTGAACGTGTCCGGTCCATTGCATTTTTTTTTTTTTGATTTCGCAAGAGTTGATAAATCATGTTCCTTAAAAATGCCATAGATTTCCTTATTATATCTCATTCTCCATCTTCCATTCTCTTTTACTGGTACATATATCCTTCTCAAAATCTTTCTTTCAAAAGTGTTCTTCCTTCAAATCATGGTTAATAATATTCTTCCAACTCATTCTCGGTCTACCAACTAGGAATTTTATCCCTGATTTTATTACAAGATGCTTCCATACCGCTATTTCATCCCCCATCCGTGCCACATGCCGATCGCAGTGGGCTATGATTAAAAATTAATTAAAACACACGTTATAGTGCCCTAATATATAAAAAACACAGCCCTGAAAAGATAAAATCTGCACAAAAGTTTAGGCAGAAAAATAAAAAAGGACGAATATGTATAATTTCTCACTATTGTATTACTAGGGTCCACCGCTGTGGTATCGAAGCAGTGTGCTGCCTTGTCACGTAGCGGGCCCGGGGTTCGATCCCCGGTCGGGACAGTTTTTCTGGGTGAGGTTTTTATCGGGGGTTTTCCTCACCTGTAAGACAAATGTAAGGAAAACTTTGAGGCCCGAACGGTCCCCGAACTCATATGGCCATCATCATCATCCTTATCATTATCGTCATCATCATCCTTCACCGGTGTAGAAAGCGATGGGAAGCTACCACACCTACAATTCCCTAGTAAAGCTGCAAAGCATAGCATGAAAATGCTATGATTGCAGTGAAAGACCTGTCCTCGGGCAGAATTACTATGGATAGATGGTATTACTAGGCCCGTAATCTTAGAAGAGACTTTTTCGGGGTTTTAAATTGCAACCTTATAGGATGGTTGAATATCATAAAAATGTTGTGTAAACATATATGTAACTTTCTGCACAATTCGCTAAAATGTAATCCAAGTGTCTCAGTAATATGCCATTAATCAATTTTCTGGCTGATCTACGTCAAAATTCTATTTCTGTAAGAAATAATTTATTTCCGTTTTTCTGTTGAATTTTCAATACAACAAAACACTTTGAAACAGTGATTTAGTCTATAAATTTTAATAATTTATCTTTCTTATTAGCTATTATTGTTCTCGTATTGTATGTACACACCCTTACGATCCTCGTGGATGCACGGCTGCTACCCTAGCGAGAATATATTAACTAAGACTATTTTTTTTCGCTTATTTCCCTACACATGCCAGAAACTGATATGTGGTCAGCATATCGTCTGAATGAGACATCTTGTAGGCAAGTAAGGTATTTGAATTCAGTCTTTCCCGGCCGGTAAATCATAATATTAAGAAATTCCGTACTATGTGTCCTGGTCCGTGACTTGTGCTTCTTTGAGACGTTTCTCCCTCAACTGCGGGGGGCATCTTTCAGTGGCGAGTACTTCTAGGTTGCGTTCCCTGGTCGGAGGCTCGACTATTCACTAGAAGTATTCGCCACTGATGATGCCCTCCGCATTTGAGGGAGAAACGTCTTGAAGGAACACCAGTCCCAGACCAATGCCACATAGCTCGGAATCTCTTAATATTACAAATAAGGTATTACTTGGAATGCATAAAGAAATTAAACATAGGCTCAATTCTGGAAATGCGTGCTATTATGCATTGCACAGACTCTTGATGTCCCAACTTCTTTCAAAAAACGTTAAACTCAAAATATATAAAACTATTATTCTACCAGTTATATTATATGGGTGCGAAACATGGACTTTTACTTTAAGAGAGGAAAGAAGATTACAAGTATTTGAGAATAAAGTACTTAGGAAAATTTTTGGACCAAAGAGAGATGAACAGACAGGAGAATGGAGAAGACTACATAACAATGAACTACATGGTCTTTATAGGAAGCCAGATATAATAAGAACAGTTAAGTCTCGTAGACTGCGATGGGCAAGACATGTTGCACGTATGGGGAATGGGAGACTTGCATGGAAGCTTCTTGTACGAAACCCAGAGGGAAAACGCCCAGTTGGTAGACCAAGAATGAGGTGGGAGAATAACATTAACTATGATTTGAGGGAAATAGATTATACAGGGAATGATTGGAAAGCATTAGCTCAGGATAGGGGTGTATGGAGAGCTTATGTCCGTGCGGTCATGAGCCTACGGGTTCGATAGTGCCAGTGAGTAAGTAAGTATTACTTGGAAGGTGAGGATCGGTTATAATCTGCTCATAGGCACTAATTTCGGCTTGAGTTTCTTTTACGAGCCCGAAAATCTTCTGCTATGGGACACACGGCTTAATGCACCTCCCGAAGGACTTGTGCCTTGTATTTCTACTTCCTAAAAATCCATCGACCCCATCCTGGTTTGAACCCACGATCCTCGGGACTGGAGACAAGGAACATAACCATTAAACCACCGAGGCCGACCTTCTACTGTTACAAATATTATTGAAGTTCCTGTGTTTTATTAGATGTTATGAAAGTTATCCAATTAATTTAAAACATTCTTTGTACAGTATTGAAGAAAGAATTCTTCAAGGAAATAAATATTTTCATTTAAATAAAGAAAGAGAAACAGACAAAAGTGTCTCTTAAATTGAATTTATAAAAGTGTCCATTAACTTTTTGGACACATCCAAGTGTCGCCTTCCTGCAGCATTCTAAAATATAGTCTAGCTTCTCGAGTTACCTTGGCTGTAGTCAGAGGTTCTTATGAAATATGACAACAAGAACTAGACTTAAAAAGTGTTTCTTTTAATAGGTTGCTTCGGAGAAGAACAATATTCATCTGTCCTGTACAACATTTCCAAGAATTAAGTTAAATCAAACTTTTTAAGGCAGTGTCATGTGAAAATAAAAGAAAGCCGTGTTCAAAAGTGTTAACTTGCCTGGAAAGTTTGTCTTCTCATGAAATTTTCTACATATTTTCCATTTTATTTCAATAGTTTTATCAATTGCTTAACATTTAGAATTTCAATAAATCCGAGGGAAATAAAATCGTACAAAGCTATTAATTAGGAACATGAAAAAGAAAATCATAATTAAAATTTTAATTTTCTTTGTTTACTGAATGATGTATTAGACGCTGATTTTTTAAAAAATTGTATAAGCCATTCAAAATCTCTGTATTTGGCTTCATAATATTATTACGTTAGCGTATTAAATGTTCTTATTTATTATTTCATTTATAACTGCTATGGTTTAGTGACTCACGGTGTAACTTACTATCTAACTCACTGGCAATATCGAACCCCCAGGTTGATGGCCGCGCGGACATAGGCTAGCCACATATCCCTCTCCTAAACGAATGCTTTCCAATCATACCCTGTACAAAATACCTCCCTCAAATCATGGTTAATTTTATACTCCTACCTCATTCCTGACTACCTACTGGATGCTATGCGTCTGATTTTTGTACAAGGAGATTCCATGCTCACCTTTCACTTCCAATTGTACCACATGCCCTGCCCATCGCAGTCTAGCAGACTTAACTGTTCTTATTACGATCTGCTTTCCTATAAAGATCATGTATGCAATCTTCTACATTCATCTGACTGTTCGTCTCTTTTTGGTCCAAACATGTTCTTAAGAACTTTATTCTCAAATATTCATATTATTTTCTCCTCAATTAAAATGAGAGTCCATCTTTCGAATATGATTCATAAAATATAACCGAAAGAATAACAGTTCTATATATTTTTTAGTTTAACGTTCTATCAGAAAATTTGAGATGACAAGAATCCATGCAATGCGTAGGCCTAATAGCATGCATTCACAGAATTGAGCCGATATTTAATTTCTCTCAACATCTCATTCCTCTTTGTAAATTAATGTTCTAGGTATATGAATTCAGCTACTTCTTCAAAAGGCTTACGATAAACACAGTAAAAATTCGAAGAGACCTACTGAATCATAAATGATAAACTCTCAGCCCCCTACGAATTAGGCCTACACACTTTTATCATAAATGTGAACAATTTTGAAGTTGGTGTACTAGGCTCAACGCCTACGTTTATGAACTTTTAGCTCAAAGATAAATTCTCCTTTAATTAGTAATTGTTACATTTACCAGATATGCCTTCTACGTATATGCAGGAATTACTAACCTGGGGACGTCGTTTAGCGCTGCGCCCTTGGTTAGCTTCTTTATTCATAGTCATTATCACTTGACAGATAACTCGCGTAACTATAATAGAATTATAATTCTACAGTTCACTTTTGGGTTCACATAAAGATCCCAAAGTTAGGACCAATATAACAAAATTTTCTTTCGAAATTATAATTACATAGCTGTCAAGAAATCCATTAAAACACAAACATAACATAATTTGTCTAATTTTAATTTGAGGACCGAAGAGGGTGTGTTTCACTTGCATATTGTGTTGTCTCAGTGGAGGCACTAACATTTAGCTGATTCTCATTTAGGGAGGTCTTGCATGTCCTCGTGTGATCGAAAAATATGTCTGTGATCCATATTTTAAAATCACTCTTCCGTCATGCCAACATTAGAACCTGGTGGCGTATGGTATATTAAACGTACCTATGAAGTGAGAGGTTAAATTAAGTCAAAAGAATGTTATGGACAGAAGAGGATATGTGTGTATAAATTTGAAAGTTCTTGTTCCACTGAAATTGGTCATAACATCCGATTAATTAAATTTTACCTTCAAATTTTTCCTTATTGTCTACTAGGTTTTATAGTCACAAATATATCAAGTTACTATAGAACGTTATATTAGGATCTCTATGGCACTCGGCGGCAAACGGGATCGGCGTCAGCACTTGTCGTTCCTGGTGATAGGTGTTCGTTAGTCAGCTATTAAAAGTGCAATATTCATAGTGTCTTATAAACTTGAAGGCGGTATATGCCAGATAACGCAAGGGCAGGAGAGAGAAAAAGAAATATAATCTGCAGCGGACTCCGTTCAACGGGAACGCCGGACCCGCCTGTCGCCTAGTTCCGTAGAGAATATCATAGTCCGCTCTGTTGTACTTTAATAATACAAATATTATCTGATGCTATTTGTATCAACGAATCTCCTCCACATTGCTTTTTTGTCTTTAGCGTTTTTCAGATTTAATTTAGAGAGATCATCATCATCATCATCATCATACTCCGTTCACTAATTCAGGTCATTAGTTGACCTATTTCGGTCTCACTAGAAATAACATCCAGAATTCTTTTGAGTGGACATCCTCATATTTTCTTCCTACAGGTTGATGGCTTAACATCTGCTTGGTATCCTATAATCTTACATTCGATGAACATGTTGCTTCCATCTTGACTTGTAATCAGAAATTTTGTTTTGCAAAACTTCCATATGCAATTCATTTAAGTTTCCTTAATTGTTTATGATCTAGTAGTGTGTATCCAGCAGTTATCCGATTGTAAATCATTTCAGCAGATATATCCTTCTGTTTCATTGTCTAAACTTCACTAACATACAAAAGACTTGGAAGGGCCAATGTTCTAAACACTTTTGAATTTGAATGTTTTTGTAATGACTGTGGCTTGAAGATAGAATTTATTAACCCTAAAACCCATAAACAATTTAATATTTTGACATTTACATCTTTTTATTCTTCATATGAGATATTGCATCCTAATTAACTAACTAATTAACTCACTGGCTCTATTGAACCCGCAGGTTCATGGCCGCACGGACATAAGCTCTCCATACATCTCTGTCCTGAATTAATGTTTTCCAATCATCCCCTGTATATTCTCCTTCCCTCAAATCATGGTTAATATTATTCTCCCACCTCCCCCTATTTTGGTCTACCAACTAGGCATTTACCTTCTAATTTTATCCTACATTGAGCTCCTACCCCTCATTCATCTCCATCATTCGTGCCAGATGTCCTGACATCGCAGTCTACGTGGAGACTGTTGCATCCTCTAGATACGTGAATTTTCCGCCTACTACAACATTTTTATGTGTTAAGTACAATTTTTCTTCTGACAGAAGTATCATGATTTTTGTTTCCTCTTCATTATATCTTCAATTCATATTCTTCTATAATTTAGAGAGGTATTTATTAACATTTATTTTCGGACTTTAATTCTTATTACCGGACTAAATGTCACTTATGATGCATTGTCCTTAATTATTTAATATCGTCTGAGGGAATGAAGAATATTTAGTTTCTTCTACTACATAATTGTCTATTTTTTAAAGTAATTTCATATTCAGATGGAATAATTTCCTTCATCTCGTCTAACGGAAAGAGAGTGTCACGTGGTTTTCTTGCTCGTGCTACAAAGTTCCCTGTTTTGTTTCCCGTGACGTCACTAGCAGCAAGAAATGATCTGAATGACATGGAGTCTCTTTGTTTCGTTTTGTTTGTTGAGTGGGGAACCCCCTGCCGGGTATTTCTCTGCTTTTGACACATCAATGCCGCACATGCTGGCGTCGGAAAAATCACACATTGATTACATAAATAAATACATAAAAAATGGAATTTAACGCTTATACCTATACCAGCACAATCCCCTGTGATATTCTGCTTAAGCATTAATAAACCAAGGCGCAACGATTCTATGACTAGATGAATTTATTCTGTTTTTACACGCTTTATATTAGCTTGACCTGTATCTATCTATCTATCTATCTATCTATCTATCTATCTATCTATCTATCTATCTATCTATCTATATATCTTATCTCATCTATCTATCGATCTATCTACGCTATCTATCTATTCTATCTATTCTATCTATCTATCTATCTATCTATCTATCTATCTATCTATCTATATCTATCAATCTATCTATCTATCTATCTATATATCTATGTAACGGAATCTTTCAGCGCGATTTTCACCCCCTTAAAATCATTGGATCGACTTGAAACTTTTTATACTTGTAGAGGACC
This sequence comes from Diploptera punctata, assembly GCA_030220185.1. Classification (NCBI taxonomy): domain Eukaryota; kingdom Metazoa; phylum Arthropoda; class Insecta; order Blattodea; family Blaberidae; genus Diploptera; species Diploptera punctata. Next base: position 286,995 of record JASPKZ010000824.1, on the reverse strand, counting down.
CGTGACAATACAATAATGTCATATTTATTTTCTAAATCCTGGCCATAATCATCAGAAAATCAAAAAAGTGTTTTATGTATCAACGTAACGGAATCTTTCAACGCGATTTTCACCCACTTAGAAACATTGGATAGACTTGAAACTTTGTAGGCCTATACGTGTAAAGGACCCGTGACGATATAATAAATTCATATTTGTTTTTTAAAATCCTGGCCAGAATCATCAGAAAATCAAAAAAAGTGTCTTTGTATATATGTAACGGAGTTTTTGAACACGATTTTCACCCACTTAGAAACATTGGATCGACTTGAAACTTTGTGTACTTGTAGAGGACCCGTGACAATACAATAATTTCATATTTTGTTTCTAAAATCCTCGCCAGAATCATCAGAAAATCAAAAAAATGAAAACTGGTATAATAGGTTGCGGAGTTGTTGACTTTTTAGTCAATCGTAACAGCTCAGATGGTAAAAGGGTGAACTCTAATGGTATATAATTTCAATATTCCATAGGTCGCTGGTTCAAATGTGGCTGGGAGGTTCTTTTTTTTTTAGAAGAGTATACTTTTTAGCTCATACTACATAGTAGCCTTTCGAATTAAAGATATTAACATTTTTATCATTATTCTGTAAAATAATAAAACTAAAAATAAAAAATAAATAATAGTTTTAAAAAACTAAAAAAACACACGCTTTATTAGAAAAACCGAACTAAAAAATTGAAAAAAAAATTAATTTCAAAACACGCTTGGGATAAATAATTTTACCATCAAACGCGGGGGTGCTTTTTATTATTTTTACATTTTCCTTCTTAGAGACTTTACTTTTACCAATATCTGTTTATTATCAAATATATTAATTGGTAAACAGCACCCCACGCTTTTGATGGTAAAATTATTTATCCCAAGCGTGTTGGAAATTAAAATTATTTTTCAATTTTTTAGTTTGGTTTTCTAATAAAGCGTTGTTTTTTTAGTTTTTTAAAACTATTATTTATTACTGAAACGGTGTATAGTGATCTAAACAAAAATGTATTGTATTAGGTTGTACACCACCACTCTATCGAGTAACACTAGGGAATTGTGACTGGAAGTATACATCAATAAAACTAAATATATGTTGACACATATAAATGTATTATATAATGGAAATACACAACTGATGACAAATGACGGAAATTTTCAAGAAGTTGCTGAATTCAAATATCTAGGAGAATAATACAAATAGGAACGAGATGCACAAAGAGATTAAACAAAGGCTCAATTCTGGAAATGCGTGCTATTATGCATTACAGGGACTCTTGTCGTCCCAACTCCTTTAAAAAAGACTTTAAACTGAAAATATATAAAACTGTTATTCTCACATTTATATTATATGGATGCGAAACATGGACTCTTACTTTAAGGGAGGAAAGAAGTTTATGAATATTTTAGAATAAGGTTCTTAGGAAAATTTTTGGGTCAAAAAGAGATGAACAGACAGGTGAATGGAGAAAAGTATGCCATAGTGAGCTACATGGTATATATAGGAATCGAGAATAAGAAGAGTTAAGTCTCGTAGACTGCGATGGTCAGGGCATGTGGCACGGATGGGGAACGAAAGAGGTGCATGGAAGCTTCTTGTAGGAAAACTAGAGGGAAACCGCCCGGTTGATGGACCAAGAATGAGGTGGGAGAATAATATTATCCATGATTTGAGGGAAGTAGATTATACGGAGGATGACTGGAAGATATTAGGTTAGGATAAGAATGTATGGAGAGCTTATGTACGCGCGGCCATGGACCTACAGGTTCGATAGTGCCAGTGAGTTAGTTAGGTTATACACCATACCCATGACTTTAACGAAATTAAAGAAGTTTTGAATTTATATATTGAATAGATTGGAATATATTTATTTAGCCTGGTGCAGTTAAGGTCATGTGGCTTTCTCTTCACCAGGACTATTACATATAAATACAAAAAATACAATAATAGTACTTACTAAACAATTAATTATCTGTGAAATTGAATAATAATTAAAATAATGTCTAATAACACAGTAATAGTCCACCGCTGTGGTCTCGAAGTAGCGTGCTGCCTTGTCAGGCAGCGGCCCGGGTTCGATCCCCGGTCGGGGCAGTATTTCTGGGTGAGGTTTTTTTCGGGGTTTATCCTCACCTGTAAGTTAAATGCCAGGAAAACTTTAAGGTCCAAACGGTCCCCGAAATCATATGGCCACCATCATCATCCTTAACATCATCATCCTTCACCGGTGTGGAAAGCAACGGGAAGCTACCACACCTACAATTCCATAGTAAAGCTGCAAGCATAGCATGAAAATGCTATGATTGCAGTGAAAAACCTGCCCTCGGTCAGAATTACTATGGATGGAATACAATAATATTAAATACAATTAAAATTAAATTAATGATATAATGTATACAGAAAGGAATACTTACTTACTTACTTACTTACTCACTGGCACTATCGAACCCGTAGGTTCATGGCCGCACGGACTTAAGCTCTCCATACATCCCTATCCTGAGCTAATGTTTTCCAATCATTCCCTGTGTAATCTACTTCCCTCAAATCATAGTAAATGTTATTATTCTCCCACCTCACTTCTGGTCTACCAACTGGGCGTTTTCCCTCTGGCTTTCCTACAAGAAGCTTCCATGTAAGTCTTTCATTCCCCATACGTGCAACATGTCCTGCCCATCGCAGTCTACGTGACTTAATTGTTCTTATTATATGGGGCTTTCTATAAGACCATGTAGTTCATTGTTATGAAGTCTTCTCCATTCACCTGTCTGTTCATCTTTCTTTGATCCAAAACTTTTCCTAAGTACTTTATTCTCGAATACTCATAATCTCCTTTCCTCCCTTAAAGTAAGAGTCCATGTTTCGCACCCATATAATATAACAGCCCGAAACTATTATACATATAAAGAAAAGAAAGAAAAAATACAAAGAAAACAATAAACTATAATGAATTAATCTATAGCTTATTGTACAAGGCATTAGGTAAATATATTAACAACTCTTAAAACTATTTTTATTAAAAAATCAAAAACAAATTATTAATTTTTAAAAAGTAATATCAGTGAGTTGTTCCTGTTAATAATCTTATAATTCAATTAGTTTGCGTAAGATGGTACAGTTTGGCAGTCTCTGACATAGGGCCCGCTGTACACAATAAATAAAGCTACACATTCACATCTTCAAGTGTGTATTTTCTAATTCTCTGCGTTAAGAATATCACAATCTTCTTTCTCTCACTACACACCTACCATTTTTCACGTAATTACACTGCCAGATGCAATCAATTCCTTCTTGTCGTCTGACGGAAAGAGATGTATTGCATGGTTTTCTTGCTCCTACTGCAGAGGAAAAGTAACTAATGTTTCTAAGCACGCATGTTCGTTGATTAGCAAAATAATTCACACTCATTATTTGACTTGCGTAATGAAAAGCACGATTCATGTTTATGGAATTAAGTGGATTACAGCAATTTGACGTAGTTAGTTTATATCGTAGAATTCAGAACGTTAAGCTAAAAAAGACTAATGTTATATTTGTGTAATTTAAAATAAGCTAAAGCCATTGAACTACAATGTTTTCATTTTGCTTCTTATTTATTTAGCGTAACAGTCTTTAAAATTGTTACCATATCCTTTAAAAACTATCGGTGCCTGCAAAGCACACTCTATGGTTTCGCCTCCATATTTTCACTCCTAATTTTCTGAGGTCTTTATCATATGTAATGCCACGAGTGATTTCCAAATTATCGATAAATTCACGACTCACGAAGTGAGGAGTGAATTTATCTAGAGAATTTGGAAATCAAGAGTGACATGTGTTAGGACTATTTAACGAATAAAATTAAGCTGTTTACTCACAAATCATTATTAACTGTAGGTATTTAAAATATCATCATAATCCTAGTACAGTCACGAATTTTAGGCCATTTGGACATGTTCTGGCCTCAAGATTTCGGCCTCAAGAGAAACACCATCCAGAAGTCTTTTGAGTGACGTCCTGGTCTTCTTCTTCCTGCAGGTTGATATCTTAACATTTGTTGGGTATCTGCAGATTGATATTTGTAAGGGGTAGTGACGTGTGTATAACCTCTCCTACCTAATTCTCATCCTCACCTTCTCGTGGTACAAACCCGTTTTCACAAACGAGGCTCTGAGGATCGAGTCACGGCGGTATAACTGTTCCATCTGGTACTGAGTAAATGCGGTATCCTAATGTCTGTCCAGAGACTAAAAGGTAGCAGCCACACCACTGGACTACTTAGCGTCGGGCCAGTAACCTGTCCTAAGGAACTTCAAAACTACTTTCAAGTCTCAAAACGAAAAAAGCCGGAAGGAATATTTTAAAATATTTATATATTTAATGTAAACGGCGATGCTTGAAAACAAATGAGAAACGATAGGTACGCTTCATCTGCTTCTTGTGTTTATCACTGCAACCAGATCATACTATTTATTGCCAAAGGAACGCAATATTGTAAGAATGCTCTCTAGTGGAGAAAAAATGAAACACATCAAACTGTAGGCCTATATTAATTCATTTCTGATGTCGTATGATGTAAATATGACAATTATATTTTTCTGGATTGCTACCTGGGAAAAAATACATTTAAGAAAGTGTAAACAGTGGTTTCTTTTTTTGGTGGTATAATCAATTGCTACAAATGTTTTTATATTATAATCCCGCATGCGGCACGTGTTGACATTCATGCACTATATATACAATCTCGTAGCCGTATTTCTCGCGGGCTCAGTCACTGCAAAATAATGGTCAGACCTGTTCAGAATATTAAAAAGGAGGAGCTTCCTTTAATATGGTAATTATAACACTGATAAATATTTCGTGAAACACGACTCTGATTGGTTTTAAATCAGAAATAATTGAAACGTGATTGGTCATTGACTCCCATTTGGGGCATGAGTTAAATAGTCAACATAATCCAATCACCTTAATCTGGGCCATCCTCATTGTCTTCTTTCCTCTGGTTTTGTTTCTAAAACCGTTATAAGTGTTCTATTATCTGGCATCCTTATTACATATCTAAGCCATTCCCATCTGCTAACTAAATAACTCACTGGCACTATCGAACCTGTGGGTTCATGCCTACGCGAATATAAGCTCTCCATACATCCCTATCTTGAGCTAATGTTTTCCAATCAACCTCTGTATAATCTAATTCCCTGAAATCATGGTTAATGTTATTCTCCCATCTCTGTTTTGGGCTGTCTACTGAGTACCTTACCTCTGATTTTCCTAATAGGAGATGCCATGTCCCTCTTTCATTCCCCATTCGTGATGTATGCTTGCACATCTCTTCCAATCTGCTAGCATTAATACATATTACAATATTTGGTGAATTGTCCACCGCTGTGGTCTCGGGGTAGCGTGCTGCCTTGTCACGCAGCGGGCACGGGTTCGATCCCCGGTCGGGACAGATTTTCTGGGTGAGGTTTTTACCGGGGTTTTTCCTCACCTGTAAGACAAATGTCAGGAAAAATTTAAGGCCCAAACGGTCCCCGAAATCATATGGCAATCGCAATCATCATCATTCATATTCATCTTAGGTTAAGCTTAGGATTAGGGATTCTCCTGGCGCAACACTATCATCATCATCACCCATCATATCATCGGGGCAACGTAACCTCGCCTTCCAGGCGCCCCAACCTCAGAAGTGGGTTACAAGTACGCCATGCCAGGAGAGAAATCAGGAATGTCGAATGACAAACCTGGGACATTTGAAAAAAAAAATATATTTGGTGAATTTAAATGATTTTGTTACACATTTTTTTAATTTTCTATCTGCCATTCACTCACATGGGTCCATATACTTTATGAAGAACCTTTTATCTCATGCCCATACAAAATTTTTCATTTTAGTTGTGAGGGTAAACAAATCAGATCCATACATACGTAGCTATTTGTCTCATTACTGTTTATACAGACGTACTTTGGATGGTAGTGATAAATCTACGTACTTTTTTAAAAATATGTGTTTGACTGCGTGATAATATTTATTTGTTACCGATATTCTTTCTTTAATATCTGATTCAATATTATTATCAATAAGTATTAATATTCCCAGATATTTAAAATTATCAACTCATTCAAACTTCATTCCACAAAATTCTGATTCATATACTAGATAATCTCTACTTTTTCTATTTCTCTCATAATAATAATAATAATAATAATAATAATAATAATAATAATAATAATAATAATAATAATAATAAATTATTATAACTTTTTTATTATAATTATATTATGATATAAAAAGATGATGATGATAAATAATAATATACATGTATTATTATTATTATTATTTTATATGATTATTATTATTATGATTATTATTATTATTATTATTATTATTTATTATATTATTATTTAGGCCTATATCATTTGCCACCTCTGTAATATACAGTAGTATAATCATTTGTTTAGATATCTGAGCCGCACGTCGAAAAATATGTGTTTCTTTGATCCTAAGTCGACTCACGGAAATAATTCAAAGAGAGTTAACTAATTACATTAAACAAATATACTCTGGAAAAAATAAATACATTTTTATCTGAAGCCCACAATTTGTCTTTCGAAATTTCTGACATTTTCTCCTTAAATTTTGGAGTCATGGAAGACGAATTTACACTACTTTAAGTGTAATATTTAAAGGAAAAGTTACATCATAACAATGGATTTTTGTATTTATAATGAATAAGAAGAAAATTCTGAATAATATGGATGAAAAACTATCTTTTTTTAGTAAAAATATTTACATTTTACTTATATTTTATAACAAGTCATACTTGATTGCCAATTTGATTACGTACATAGATCGAATCTGAGAAATAGTTCAAAGTGTTAAAAATATTATTCTCCTTCTTGTACTTTCCAAACTAGATTTAGGCCCTTAGATTTGACCTAAGGACAATTGAAAGAGTCGGTCTATTTTCTCCGTTTTAGTCCAATGTTTCTTCGTCCAAATGGTTTATAAAATGATTATTCGCGGTTACCTTGAGAGGAACATTCTTAAATAATGATCTTTCAGTTGTTTATAAAATTTTTTGAATCTACAACAATTAAAACTGTCTCCAGTCTTTTCCATCAACTGTGGATCTCATAAGTGTTGGTGTTTTTTATTCGATCTAATCTTGTTACTTCAAACAGTGGTCATAAAAATCTCACTTCAACTGGTTTCAATGTTGATTTCTCTCTAGATGTTAGGACCGAAGTTTCGCAAGAATATTTTTATTCTGATTTTGACTTAGTTTCATGTACTCTTTGTTTCCCTTTTCTTCTTGTAATTTTAGTAAGTGTCTTTTTATATGTCCATTATTTTTATATAATTGCGCAAGTTTGTCATTACAGTAATTAAATAATACCAGGGAAGTTTGAAATTTTAAGATAAATAATTTGCAATACGACAATGAGTTATAATGATGGAAAAACAGTTCTTAAGATTCAACAAGAAAAAGGTCCTTATACCCGTTTGAGTTTATTATGTCAAAGGATCAAAATATTAAACTAAATAATTAAACTATTCACCTTGAGATCACAGTCAGTCTTAAGTATTATCGCCTCACTCATATGTGCTTAACCAAGCGGCTCGCTTTGTTTCCCCCGCAGCTGTTCTGTTTTATTTTAACTCAAAGAGCTTCCACTCCACTGTCGCGACTACCACGATGTTGCCACATTGCTATTCTTCCCTCAGTTTCAATTAAAACTCGGAACGTGGGGGCAGTTGGATCCAGTTATACAATTGTATACCGTAATTCATTGTTATAATTATCAGTGATTTATTGTGGTAAGTAGCTCGAATAATAATAGATAGAGAGATCATCGGTTGATTAATGTCTTTGACATCGTCCGATTCCTAATAGCCAGTTTTGTCGGTCCATCCAATCTCCTGGTTGCAGATGTTTCTCCTTCATATATAAACATATTCCCTGACTCCAGGAGGTTTTAGGTCTTTCTCTGCTTCGCCTTCCCTTGGGTTTCCATTCCAAAACAGATTTCTAATAATAATAATAATAATAATAATAATAATAATAATAATAATAATAATATAATAATAATAATAATAATAATAAAATATTTCAACATGATGTTGTATGAATATTAAATTTATGTAGACCTAAAAAGCTATATAATGTTGGAATTAAATATTTAATATTATATATTATAGATATATATATTATCTATACACACATACATAATTTTAATTTTAAAAGTTAAACAATACCAAAAACAACATAAAATAACAAATAATCAATGTCTTCTGTCCTTGTGTAATAAACGCCCATAGCGCTATGAGAAATGTGACAACACCGCATGTCAAACATTGTCGCGCGGCACCCGCTTTTATATAAACGGTTAATCATCAGAATGAGGTAATAATAACTACAATTACAGTTAAAACATTTTGCACATATTGCTGTTCTTTTTAAAGGCTGATGATGGAATACGTTCCGAAAGGCCTACAAAGTGTTTTAAATTAAATTGTAATTAGGTGAGAAAGACTGAGGTCTCCCGTAAATATTTTAATATTTTTCAATCTAAAACCAATTATTTCTTAAAATCAATCTTTTCCCAATTTAATAACTAAGTAGGAGGCTTAATTGACTTACGGAGTATGTTTATTGACCAAAAGAACATTTCGCATCTCCAGAGTGAGATTTATTAATTTAGATGATCATCATTTACAAGTATGTAAGAAAAGTATTGTGCAAATTAGACAATTACGATAATTAGATAACACTATGCAACAAAAAAGAAACTTTTTTTTTGTCTCAGAAAGAAAAATATGTGATTCAGATAGTAGTTTTTTTCTCCTGAATTCAAATATGATATCGGTTATTCTCCATCATGTAAGGTTTCCGAGAGACATGCATTTATAATAATTTCAAACAATTTAATGTTTTCTACATTCGTAACTACACAATATTCGATCATTCGGACTCACCTAGAATGAAAGAAATGACGATTTTCTGCTATATTTCGCCTGTGGAGCATCCCTCTTGATGGTTGAACAATAATCGGCCAGCATATTAAGATTCCATTTGCCTTTATATCTCTTTTCTCCAGCTGAAATCTCCCGATGAAAGTGTTTCCCCGTGATCATCCGATTGTCCAGAAAAGTAGGAGCCTTAACCTCCTTCTACCCCAAGAACCTTTCGGGGCTTGTAATGGGATCACTTTACTTTACTTTTTCTCAGTAGTGTATAATATTTCCTCCTAATACATGGTTTTGTTTATGTGCGGCCTATTCAATTGATTTGACTATTACAGAAGTAGATAGAATTTGTTTACATTGAAATAAGATTAATCATGAATCTTGAGTATTATATTATACATGCATCATTGGGATGAATATATGTTTTAGTAATAAGGATTGTAATAAATACATGTGGATGATCGATGCTTAATTGTTCCATTTTTAACTTCATTTAGCAGCCAGTAATGAAATGAAATGCTGTTTTTCGTAGAAAATACCCGCAAAATTATTTAGCAAAGAAGTTTAAATAATTATCTGATTGAAACAGGCATGCAAATCCATTTACGGAATAATTGAAGCGATACTGAATACTTGATTATGATAAATGTAGAAATAATTTGAGGTTATAAAACAAATTAATTATTTTAAAAATTCACGAAATAAAATTTTCTATTTAGTTACTCCATGATATTGGATTCTCAGTTAATATGAATTATTTTGGACTTCACATAATAACAAGAATGTATATAAACATAGATTGGAAGGATTGAAAATGACGTTGTGAAAATGGATTGACAGTTTTACGGCCGAAGCTTAGCGGAGGCGTGAATTTCCAAACGAATTCGTATTACACATGCAATCATTGTATCATAAAATAAATTTATTTCATACAACGTCCAAATTTGTTTTTATAAATATATATTAACATGCACGTACGAGGGTGGATCGGAAAATAACGAAAATAATTCATTTCTGTGCTGGTTTTACGACTGCGATGTTGAAATTTCACCGATATATAGTTCGACGATTTCACTGCTACAATCAGAATATTTTTAAAGCCCAGCTCTAGCGAGCTAAACTACGCGACAAAGATGGCCGGTCTGACACTCGCACCTACTTAGATACGCGACGGTAGGAATGATCTGGAATCACAGGCGAGACACTTCTCGGATCGAAGACTCAAGAACCGACTTTTGCAGAATGGTGTTATATACACAAATGGAAACTTCTCCGTGGGCTTTTCGCTTCGTGAGTTGCCATCTCACGAATTTCCCTTTACCTTACAAGTCGAGACTCGATTCTGGTAGCTGTCAGCGAAATTCAAAGGTTAGCCCAACATTAACTAACTAACTCATTGGCACTATCGAACCCGTAGGTTCATGGCCACGCGGACAAAAGCTCTCCATAGATCCCTATCCTGAGCTAATATTTTCCAGTCTTTCCCTGTATAATCTACTTCTCTCAAATCATATTTAATGTTATTCTTCCACCTCATTATTGGTCTTCCAACAGGGCGTTTTTCCTCTGGTTTCCTTACAAGAAACTTGCATGCAAGTCTTTCATTCCCCATTCGTGCCACATGTCCTGCCCATCGCAGTCTACGAGATTTAACTGTTCAGATTAACATTGTTTCACAATATTTATTTCCATATTATTTACATTGAATGAATTTGCTCCTTTATTTTTAAAATAAAGCCGAGCGGTTAAGGTAGGAAGCCTTGGCGCAGAGCTACAGGACTTACGCCGGTTCGAGTCTCCATGGGGGAAGAAATTTTCTCATGGTATTTCGGCCAGTATGGGACCGGTGCCCACTCAGCATCGTGAGGCAATTGGGTAGCTACAATAAGTAGCGGCTCCAGGTTGAGGAACCAGCTATAACGGCTGGGGGACTCGACATGCTAACCACATGTCTCCCCTACACTGGCTGTTGATCATCTACCTCTGTGATTGACACATGTGGATGTGAAGGGCCAGCAGCCGGCTGGTAAAAGGGCAACCGCTGAAAAGTGGAAAGACCCTCAATCGGAATTTGTAAAATAATATACGACGTTTTATAAACTTACTTTATGTTTGTGAAATTTGAATTCGTTTTTGTGATCATACAATAGGCTATATTATACTATTTTTTTAATATTCCCGGAATTTTGTGAATTCGCAATTCACTCAAAAGAGACATAGGTCCTAGTATGGAAAATAAAATAATAGGATTTTTTTATTAGAGCAGAGAGAGAGAGAGAGAGAGAGAGAGAGAGAGTAATGCAAGTATGAATGTGATACATCTTGTTCTATTGCATTTAGTAATATCCGGCTATAATTTTAAGTCTCACTGTTGAACGGTTAATTTAATTAGTTTTGTAATAACCCTTTTGAACTGATTGGGATGAGTTTTATCTTTATAGTAACAGATGGAAGATAAAATGACTCAGAGGATGTAATGGATCCAATCTCAATGTTTAAGCAGGCTACACTCTTTTATGTCAAAGCAAACTAGTAAGTGTATAATCCACCACGACTGCTAAACTAATCTAAATTGAAGGCCCCACCCTACTCGAATGCGTCCATGCCCTACGAATCAAGGGCTGCGGAGCGGGCGGGTGCATGAAAATAAGTTGTGAAATTGGAAAATCTGACAAGTAATTTCGTAAATAGAAGAAAGGATTTGAAAGATAGTAGGGAGTAAAGCAACCAAATAAAACTAAAATATAGGCCTAAAGAATAAATGTTATATACAGGTTTAATGTTCCACGCAATAAGCAAACGATCTAAGGCATGCCTTGGCGAATAGCTTGGGGACATGAAGTTTGAATGGAATTTCGGACAGTATTTCATCGTTGCCCATCGAGATTCGTGAAGAATTTGGATGAGAAATGGCTGTAGGTTAAGAACATTACGTATAACTACTAGGGAACCCGACATGCTGACCACATTTCACACTTATGCAAGCTGAATGATCGTCTGTGAATCACGTATATGGATATCAATCCAGCAGCCGAATAGTAGGCTATGGCCTTCTTAGGTCTGTCGCCCAATAGAGTTTTCCGTAATATCTTTCAGTTTGCCAAATTAGGGTTGAATTGACTGGCTCAAACCCTGAAGGAATATGGATGATTCTGAAGGATAATCGGGAACAAACATTGTGTGTTCATATGTTTGTGGAGGTAGAGGTATAGAACGAAGTCAAGAAGCACTGTGAAATAACATAAAAATGAAGATACATATTAATAGAGAAACTTTGGATATGATTTCATCGTTCATGATAATAATAATAATAATAATAATAATAATAATAATAATAATAATAATAATAATAATAATAATAATAATATTAATAATAATAATATTAATAATAATAATAATATAATAATAATTATTATTATTATCATTATTGTTATTAGGCCTATTATTATTTTCTATAATATTATTATGTCGGCGGTGATGGTGGTGGTTTTTTTTTTTTGCCTCTAGTCCCGAGGAACGCAGGTTTAAACCCAGTCGGTGTCAATGGAATTTTAGGATGGAAAAATTCAAGGGACAAGTCCTCCGGGAGATCTTCAACCTCTGGGTCACGAATCTGAAGATTTTCCTACTCGGAAAAGAAACGTAAGCCTGAATATAAAGGCCAATTTGCAAAATATAACCCACATTCATTCATCAAAGTAATGCCTTAGTTGTACACTAGATGTCTCATTGAGGTGATGTGCTAACCACATATCACTAGTTGACATCTGTTGGTAAAACGCATAAATTAATTAGCCTGATTAAGAAAATCCTGATGGGCAACAACCCGTATCCCTAAGTGGCGCGATGCATTGCGCTGGAAGCAGTTGTGAAACATTATATATATATATATATATATATATATATATATATATATATATATACAATAATAATAATGATTTAGTTTAGCTGGCAGAGTTAAGGCCATAAGGCCTTCTCTTCCACTCAACCAACGAATCGTAAAATTATACAAAAATTACGTACATATTACAATTTTAAGATATTATTAAAATACAGACTAAACAAAATACAATGATGATGTAAACTAATACTAGCTAATACTAACAAAAATATAGAATATAAGAAATTAAAATGATATAAAATAAAGTAAGTAGCTTCCTAGATGATTATTAATGGAATGCTCTATATAGTTGTTATGCAGTTAATGTTTTCATTGTGTCGAACTTAAGATATCAGTTAATTTGGATTTAAATAATGATAGCGATTGACAGTCCCTGACATGACTGGGAAGTGAGTTCCATCCTCTAGCCATAGATATTGTGTAAGATTCAGAGTATAGACAGGTCCTGTGCTGTAGTATCAAAAGTAAAGAAGAGTCTTGTGATCTTGTTCCTAAATTGTGATGAGCCGAAAAATTTTGAAAACGTGTTGTTAAATAAGTTGGTAAATATGTGTGAAGAATTTGGAATAGTAAGGTATGTGAATGTGAAGTTCTTCTGTCATTTAGGCGTAGCCATGATAAGGCCTGAAATGAAGGAGACACGTGGTCATAACGACGGAGATTGAATTTAAATCGAATGCACGCATTATGAGCACGCTGTAGTCTGTCAGATAGATCAGTTATATATACATATATATATATATATATATATATATATATATATATAATACTAAACTTGTCGGCGCGGCAGGTATACAAGCCCCTTTGCCTAAGAATCGTCTGCTGTCCTCTACTATGTACTAATCACAGAGGTGGATGATCATTCAGCCAAAATAGGGGTTACATGTGGTCAGCATGTCGGGACCTCCAGCCGTTAAATCTGGTTTTCTCTATCTGAAGACGCAACTTATTTTAGCTACACAAATTCCTCACGTTGCTGGAGTGGGTACAGGTCCCTACCGGTCGAAATTCCATGATATATTTTTTTTCTCCATGGGGATTCGAACCAGCGCAAGTCCCGTAGCTCTGCTCTAAGACACCTTGCCTTATCCACTCGGCTACGGCGCGGAACGCACGCACAACACAACACAACACACACTTACACACACACACACACACACACATATATATATATAGCAGAGTATGAAATATCATATATATAATTCGAAAAACCGTCAAAATGCAAGTGTAATATGTGTCATGGAATTATTTACGTCGGCGATTTAAAAAAATATTTCTAAACGTAATGTAGAATTTTATGCATAATAGAAGGACACTAGAATGTCTGTCTGGCACTAAGAGGGTTAAATACTTTGAATTGCGGTACCTCGTTACAACAAATTAAAATAAATAAGCGACCTTTAGGTTAACCATACATCCATAGTAATTGTGCCCGAAGGCAGGTCTTTCACTGCAATCGTAGCATTTTCATGCTATGCTTTGCAGCTTTACTGGGGAATTATAGGTATGGTAGCTTCCCGTTGCTTTGCACATCGGTGAATGATGATAATGATGATGATGATGGCCGGATAATTTTCGGGTACCGTTGGGCCCTAAGCTTCCTGACATTTGTCTTACAGGTGAGGAGAAACCCCGAAAAAACCTCACCCAGGAACCTGTCCCGACCGGGAATCGAACCCGTGCCCGCTGTGTGACAAGGCAGCACGTTACCTCGAGACCACAGCGGTGGACCTTTAGGTTATAGCCTATTAGATTAGTATGGATGGGTTGTGTTTTTTAAAACCCAAACACAGCTAACTTATTTTTAAGTTCATTGTATTTCCCATCTTTACTTTACGGAATGAATGAGATGAAATCTACTCTATGGTTTTATGTAGACACATATCAAGTATTCACACAAATAAATAACGCATATTAGTCATTCAAAATATCTCTGCAGGCGGAAACATCACGAAGCTGTGTTTGTTGCTACACGTGACGTCATATAAGGCAGTATACAGTGGGCAAAGAATCACAGTTACCTTTCAATAGCACTTGTAACTACATCTTTCGCTCTTGAACAGCGATTTCGTGTCGATACAACAATGTGTTTTATATACCTACGTTTATATTGTATAAGTATGGAGAGGCCTAAAAGTCTCCAAAAACGTCATTAATTCACAAGACAGAAAGATAATTTACGTATTCCAATCTGCACCGCTTACAACTTTCTACTAGATATGCACTGTCAGCGTCCCACGTCCCATTCCCCTCTGCACTTCATAGATAGAGGGGCACGCCGTAGCGTAGTGGTTAAGGCACTGAGCTACAAGCCGGAGGGTCGAGGGTTCAAGTCCCGTTGGGGTCAGGATTTTTAAACTGACCCAAACCCTCTGGCGGCACTATGGCCCTGGGGTCGACTCAGCCTCTAACGGAAATGAGTACCAGACGCTTGTTCTGGGGGTAAAGGCGGCCGTCACGCAGGGCTGACAACCCGGCTGACATAAAGTGCCGATTGTCTAGGAAAAGTGGGATCCTTAACCTCCTACTACCCCAAGGGCTTCCGGGCCTGTTGTGGGATCACTTTTACTTTACTTTACTTCATAGATAGAAGTGTCACGTGTTCTATTCCAGCATAAGTAGGACTATAGTGCCCTCCGTCAACAACTGCGCTTACTCCTTATACGGGTAATAACGCAATTTACTTTGGCTGGGCCCAAGACCTCTGGAATATGCTACAACTCTCCCTTTGGCCCTATTCAGCCCTAATTTGACAAACACGATTCGAAGTCATAGGGTATTATATGAGTATACCCCATTAGATCACCACAACACATATTTTAAACACCTGTGGTGAGCAAAACCAGACTTTTTTTTACCAAACATGAGATGAGATGAAAAGTGATATCATTCATATGAAATGAATGAATGGAGATGAAGTGACATGCTGGGGGAGGAAGAGGTATGGAAAGTGTTGGAGTGATGTAATTCGGGAAACGGGAGAATCCCGAGAGAATCAAAAACATTTCGATGTGTTCATCACCAATACCCCCCGGAACTGGTAGAATTCGAATCTGAGATCCTAGTCAGGGCAGCCAAGCTTCCACCCATCGAGATGGCAAGCTATCTTTAATTAGATTTTTCTAATAATTGTCTACACGTTCATAAGTAATAAAATCCTTTCTTACGTTGTTCCTCAGTGTTCGTCTGATTGTTCTACAAATATGTTGAAATTTCTGCATTTTCTTATTTATATCTTCTTCTTCTTCTTCATAATTTATATCGCAGTCCAAATACTGGAAGTGTGAAACCTGTTCCAACACTTTATCTTCTATTGCTACTTTTGTAGTATTTTTGGAAGTGTGGAAGTGAGGCCTGGGTCCAGAAGGAAATAGGAAAGGTAAAATCCAGGTAGCGGAAATGAGCTTCCTACGGGCTGTGAAAGGTTGTACAGAGAAGAACATATTATAGGCTACTGTACATGAGAATATCAGAGAGGAACTAAAAATACAACCACTTCTTCAACAAATAGAAGAACACAGGAACAATTAGATAGAACATCTGCAAAGAATGACAGAGGATCGGATACTAAATATGGCACTGGTCTATAATCTTGAAGGAAGAAGATCGGTAGGAAGACCTAGAAAGCGCCGTGCTGAACAGAGTGAAATCGGAACAGGCAAAGACCTAATCCGTGAAGGATGATGGTGATGACTAATAAAATTCCTTGAATATGTCACCAATATGTAAATACTTATCGTCCTTATTATTTTACATAAAATTATAACAAGTGAGAGTGTTAATGTTATTGTTGAGTATATTAGACCCTCTCATAACATCATTGATAAGAAGTCTGCAAGGGAAGGTGGAGTGCGATGAGCCGCCTGCAGACGTGTGCGGACTTGCAGGCTATAGTACTGTTCCAGCGATTTTTACAGCTGCAGGACTAGTGTTAATTGGAGAGGGGAAAAGGGCTAGAACGGGAGGAGCTGGCTATTTGGTATTTAGGTAGACGGAGCTAAGGGAGAGATAATAGTGTGACCTGCTGGAGAGTTTCAGAGGTGGTAACACAGGACAGACAATGACCTGTGTACCACTTTCGTGTTCGTAAATTACTTTGGCGCGTGGCATTTCGCCTCGGCTTCATCGTGAGGAGTTTCTAAAACAAGCGGAAATTTCTCCACATGGATATCGCAATTCACCAAATAACTTCAGCATCTTACTTCTTTGAGACTTCTAAGCGAATTTAATTTTAAACGGTGTAATATATCCTATGTTGTCGCACGACATAATCGCCTACATTTAAAGAATTCACTTACTGGAATTGTTATTTATGAGAGTTAGTAGAGTGAAGTGAGGGATTATCGATCACCTTAGGAATTTTTTGGACCAAAGAGAGATGAACAGATAGGTGAATGGAGAAGACTATATAACAGTGAAGTACATGGTCTTTATAGGAAGCGAGATATAATGAGAATAGTTAAGTTTACTTATACATGCGATTGGGCATGACTGGTGGCACATAATTGGAGAATGAAATACATGAATGGAAGCTTCTTGTAGGAAAACCAGAGGGAAAACGCCCAGTTGGTAGACCGAGAATGAGGTGGGAGAATAACATTAACCATAATTTGAGGGTTGTAGATTATACAGGGAAATTGGAAAACATTAGCAAAGGATAGGGATATATGGAGAGATTATGTCCGCACCTAAGGGTTCATGTCCGCGCGGCCATGAACCTACGGGTTCCACAGTGCCAATGAGTAAGTTAGCTAGGAATTAGTCGAATAACTAATATTAACCGTAAATTAGAATTGAAACAAACTGAGAACTGTTTACCGTTCTATTACTTACTTAGATAAACATAAAAATACAAATACACTATCGACTAACTTTTAAAAATATGTATTATAGTACTTAGGTTTGATCGTAGCTCTCTTGACAGTTGGGCAATTCCGATCACCTTATTGAAAGTTAAAGAAAAAGCTGAAATACACATATATGCAAAAGTGTTTGTCTCTGCGAACAAAAATACGCAATTCTTTGCTGTCATATCCACTTGATTATGCATGAACCTTCTGAACATGGAGTGTTGTACCACAATTTGCTGTCCTGGCCTGCATTATAACAGGTATCTTTCATGACGTGCATTTCCATTGTTTAAATGTTAATAATTAAGAACAATGCGGAGTCACTTCTGCCACTCGGGGCAATAATTATTGATCTGAGTTACCCCGACGTGCCATGTTGAAAATATTTTGGCACCATTTCGTATTGGAGTTACGTTTTGAAATATAAGTAATTATTTCATATTAATATTCACCCTATTACCACAAACTGTAAAGATATTACATTTAATTGATTATATTATTCATCAATCTTAGCTTATGATAACGTTCCACAACAATGTATTACTAATATCTTCAACATCTATAAAGATAATGAAATCTCTGTTAAACAAGATGGCAAATTATCTTCTTGGGAAAACATCAACACTGGAGTAAGACAGGGATGTGGACTTTCACCGGTGCTTTTCATTATATACATGAATAGAATAATAAACGAATGGAGGAAAACAGAACGAGGATATATAACCCATCAATAGGAACCTCAAACTCGATGCTATTCTTTTTTGCAGACGATTTAGCTCTTCTGGCACTCTCCGAAAATGATTTGCAACGATCAATTTATAATTTACATAAAATAGGTGCCAAATTTAATATGGAAATATCAATTAACAAAACTAAAATTATGGCATTTCATGGGAAGGACCCCGTACAAAGTAAAATCTGTCTCCAGATTAAAATTTTAGAGAGATCTAATCAATTTAAATATCTTGGATATTATCTCTCTATCTGGGATGAAAAGGATATCCCTGAAAACATTACTAGTTATAATAAAAGTTTGGGAATTATTAATCAAGTTATGAATCCATGATATAGAGCATGATACACTTCAAACTCATTTAAATGCCTCATTTTGTCAGAGACTTCAATAAACAAGGCAATAATCAACATTCGTCACTATAGCAACAACAGGAAGCTTACCAATTAGAAGTGGCCAGTGCCTTCCAAAATAAAAAAAAAATCTCTATATTTGTTATTTGAGGTAATTTCTCTGTATTTTGGGCCATGGATCTTTAAAATGTGTATCTAATGATAAAATTAATAATTCAATTTACATATTGTCCAACCTTCAGCATCACAGCTTTAAAAAACAATTACTTATTCAATTTATTACAAGTGTTCCTCTAATTGTTTTGAGTAACTTACAAAAATATTTCTCAATATTGTTTTTTGCGGGATCTAGGCAATATTACATTAATATCATACAGAACTTAGGGTAATTTGGACCTCTGTTTTGAATTTGTTTTTTTCTTCTTTTAATTGAGGAATTTGAATTTTGTTTAATTACAGTGATTATCGTTAATGTGTAACTATCAAGTAACATTGTTATTTTATTCATAATTTATAACCTTTTTTACATTACAAGAAAGGTCCACTTTAAACCTCCATATTCGGATAAAGTGGACCCAGAGTCTACCTTATTTTTAAGTTTATTTACTTTATTAATTAATACAGATAGGCAGAGATTAATCTGAAAGTATTTATGACTGATCATAATTAAAAAGCATTGCTATTTATTTAATGTTTTGAAAAATTATTGTTGATTTTAACACTCACACATCATTCAACTGTAGAAAGCGACGGTCTTCGAGTTTAGTAAAATTACAAGGATATTAAATAAAATTAACTAAGTAAATGGTTTTTACAGATAGCATCCTTATTAATATAATACACGTATTCGTGTAAAGTGAACCCAGGTCCACATTAACCGAATTCCTTTGTTAATTTTAATTATTTTATACAGCCACCATATCACTAATATCAAACCAAACCCGTCAGTAATTCAAACAGTATCTACATAATATTATATATTAGGAGTTTTTTTCAACATTTGTAACATTCAATAGCAGAAATTAAGAATTGATTCTTAGCTTGAAAAACTTTTAAAGTAGTAATTTTCATAAATATCACAAATAAACCCTTCTTCTCACAAAGAATAAAAGATACTGGCCTTGAAACCGTCAACGTTGATGTGGGGAAGAAGTTAAAATATTTTCTGTTCGAGGGCAGCACTAATTAAAGAAGATATTAACAGGGTCCATTCAAACAGAATGGTCAACATTAACCGAACTTCCCAATATTTAATTTTAAGAGGAGAATGTACCTTGTAGAATGGTCAACATTAACCGAACTTCCCTATATTTAATTTTAAGAGGAGAATGTACCATGTAGAATGGTCAACATTAACCGAACTTCCCTATATTTAATTTTAAGAGGAGAATGTACCTTGTAGAATGGTCAACATTAACCGAACTTCCCTATATTTAATTTTAAGAGGAGAATATACCTTGTAGAATGGTCAACATTAACCGAACTTCCCTATATTTAATTTTAAGAGGAGAATGTACCTTGTAGAATGGTCAACAATAACCGAACTTCCCTATATTTAATTTTAAGAGGAGAATGTACCTTGTAGAATGGTCAACATTAACCGAACTTCCCTATGTTTATTTTAAGAGGAGAATGTACCTTGTAGAATGGTCAACAATAACCGAACATCCCTATATTTAATTTTAAGAGGAGAATGTACCTTGTAGAATGGTCAACAATAACCGAACTTCCCTATATTTAATTTTAAGAGGAGAATGTACCTTGTAGAATGGTCAACATTAACCGAACTTCCCTATATTTAATTTTAAGAGGAGAATGTACCTTGTAGAATGGTCAACAATAACCGAACTTCCCTATATTTAATTTTAAGAGGAGAATGTACCTTGTAGAATGGTCAACATTAACCGAACTTCCCTATATTTAATTTTAAGAGGAGAATGTACCTTGTAGAATGGTCAACAATAACCGAACTTCCCTATATTTAATTTTAAGAGGAGAATGTACCTTGTAGAATGGTCAACATTAACCGAACTTCCCTATATTTAATTTAAGAGGAGAATGTACCTTGTAGAATGGTCAACATTAACCGAACTTCCCTATATTTTAATTTAAGAGGAGAATGTACCTTGTAGAATGGTCAACATTAACCGAACTTCCCTATATTTAATTTTAAGAGGAGAATGTACCTTGTAGAATGGTCAACATTAACCGAACTTCCCTATATTTAATTTTAAGAGGAGAATGTACCTTGTAGAATGGTCAACATTAACCGAACTTCCCTATATTTAATTTTAAGAGGAGAATGTACCTTGTAGAATGTTCAACATTAACCGAACTTCCCTATATTTAATTTTAAGAGGAGAATGTACCTTGTAGAATGGTCAACATTAACCGATCTTCCCTATATTTAATTTTAAGAGGAGAATGTACCTAGTAGAATGGTAAACATTTACCGAACTTCCATATATTTAATTTTAAGAGGAGAATGTACCTTGTAGAATGGTCAACATTAACCGAACTTCCCTATATTTAATTTTAAGAGGAGAATGTACCTTGTAGGATGGTCAACATTAACCGAACTTCCCTATATTTAATTTTAAGAGGAGAATGTACCTTGTAGAATGGTCAACATTAACCGAACTTCCCTATATTTAATTTTTAGAAGAGAATGTACCTTGTAGAATGGTCAACATTAACCGAACTTCCCTATATTTAATTTTAAGAGGAGAATGTACCTTGTACAATGGTCAACAATAACCGAACTTCCCTATATTTAATTTTAAGAGGAGAATGTACCTTGTAGAATGGTCAACATTAACCGAACTTCCCTATATTTAATTTTAAGAGGAGAATGTACCTTGTAGAATGGTCAACATTACCGAACTTCCCTATATTTAATTTTAAGAGGAGAATGTACCTTGTAGAATGGTCAACATTAACCGAACTTCCCTATATTTAATTTTAAGAGGAGAATGTACCTTGTAGATGGTCAACATTAACCGAACTTCCCTATATTTAATTTTAAGAGGAGAATGTACCTTGTAGAATGGTCAACAATAACCGAACTTCCCTATATTTAATTTTAAGAGGAGAATGTACCTTGTAGAATGGTCAACATTAACCGAACTTCCCTATATTTAATTTAAGAGGAGAATGTACCTTGTAGAATGGTCAACATTAACCGAACTTCCCTATATTTAATTTTAAGAGGAGAATGTACCTTGTAGAATGGTCAACATTAACCGAACTTCCCTATATTTAATTTTAAGAGGAGAATGTACCTTGTAGAATGGTCAACATTAACCGAACTTCCCTATATTTAATTTTAAGAGGAGAATGTACCTTGTAGAATGGTCAACATTAACCGAACTTCCCTATATTTAATTTTAAGAGGAGAATGTACCTTGTAGAATGTTCAACATTAACCGAACTTCCCTATATTTAATTTTAAGAGGAGAATGTACCTTGTAGAATGGTCAACATTAACCGATCTTCCCTATATTTAGTTTTAAGAGGAGAATGTACCTAGTAGAATGGTAAACATTTACCGAACTTCCTATATTTAATTTTAAGAGGAGAATGTACCTTGTAGAATGGTCAACATTAACCGAACTTCCCTATATTTAATTTTAAGAGGAGAATGTACCTTGTAGGATGGTCAACATTAACCGAACTTCCCTATATTTAATTTTAAGAGGAGAATGTACCTTGTAGAATGGTCAACATTAACCGAACTTCCCTATATTTAATTTTTAGAAGAGAATGTACCTTGTAGAATGGTCAACATTAACCGAACTTCCCTATATTTAATTTTAAGAAGAGAATGTACCTTGTAGAATGGTCAACATTAACCGAACTTCCCTATATTTAATTTTAAGAGGAGAATGTACCTGTAGAATGGTCAACATTAACCGAACTTCCCTATATTTAATTTTAAGAGGAGAATGTACCTTGTAGAATGGTCAACATTAACCGAACTTCCCTATATTTAATTTTAAGAGGAGAATGTACCTTGTAGAATGGTCAACATTAACCGAACTTCCCTATATTTAATTTTAAGAGGAGAATGTACCTTGTAAATGGTCAACATTAACCGAACTTCCCTATATTTAATTTTAAGAGGAGAATGTACCTTGTAGAATGGTCAACATTAACCGAACTTCCTATATTTAATTTTAAGAGGAGAATGTACCTTGTAGAATGGTCAACATTAACCGACTTCCCTATATTTAATTTTAAGAGGAGAATGTACCTTGTAGAATGGTCAACATTAACCGAACTTCCCTATATTTAATTTTAAGAGGAGAATGTACCTTGTAGAATGGTCAACATTAACCGAACTTCCCTATATTTAATTTTAAGAGGGGAACGTACCTTGTAGAATGGTCAACATTAACCGAACTTCCCTATATTTAATTTTAAGAGGAGAATGTACCTTGTAGAATGGTCAACATTAACCGAACTTCCCTATATTTAATTTTAAGAGGAGATTGTACCTTGTATCTCGGCTATGTTAATGTTACTTTTCAGAAGAACTGTTAACTGTAGAACTTTTTTTCTCACATACACTATTTGGTAAAAAAATACTTTTTTCTAGAACACAGCATTGAAAATGGGACAGTAAGCATTTTTTAAGAACAGTGATATTTTTTGGCGCACTTTAAAAAGGAAAATAATTGTTGGTGACCTTAATAATGACATTAAAATGTTCAAAAAATGCCAGATTATGCCTAAGTACCAGACAAATAGCCTGTGATAATTTCATTTCTATGGGATGAATAGTTTCAGAGAAAAAGAACATGAGGCTCGGAAAAACAAATGTAGCGGGAAATTGAGTTTAAAGTTTTACACTACTCACAGTCCTACCCTACAGCCTGTCCTTTAAACCCACACTTAGGGCCTTTAAATAAGTCTGTGGTGTAAAACCAATTTATATTCATATAGAACACACTTCAAAGTATGAAAATGAGCGAAAAAAAAAACAACAATTCAAATGTTGCCCATTTATCAGATTCCTTCTCCCCTTAATTTAAAAGTAAGATGTATAATATAAATGTAATATTGATAGACCCCACACAAAAATTATTGAGAAATATTTTTGTAAATTATATTATTAAAAAATCTGTTGATTGGATATAAAGACTTATTACATTAATTTTATCATTATACTATGTTGCAGTTTTAACTTTTAGAATGTAAAAATCCGGTCCCTCATATCAGCAACTACTGTAGAGATTCCTTTCAGAGTTACAGGAAATATTTCGAATGTAGAAAATTGACATCGACACATAAATGAAGGCGTTCTACGGAAGATTATTCCGATCAATGAAAAAATCTATTGTTGCCCGCGTGCTTCTCTTATTTGTGGTGTTGACTTCCTGTGTTTAGTGTAGCCTATCCAAGCAAGCATTCGACCCACAAAATAGTAAATCATGTGCCGAGAGCTCAGAATAACTTGAAAGTTATTGTAGTGATTCAGTTTGATAAATAAAAGTAAATACATTTTATATGAAGAATATTAGTAATTCGCTGAGCCTCGAGAGCTGTTCTTGAACACGTTCTTAATTTATACCATCATGGAAGAGAGTTGGAATGAAATGAACATGTTCTAACAATTTATACGGAAAATAGTGTAACACAAGCATAGAGAAAGGTTCAAGGCTGATTCAGCTGTAGAAAATGGATAGATGGCCCGATGTTGTAAGAGGAAAAAAAAATAGAAGAGGAAAAGTACAGAAGAATTCAGCTTCGATACATTAACCTAAAACATAGGCCTAATATCGCCCCAATATTATATGAAAAAGTCGTCATCCACTTCTTTTGATAGATTCGATATATATGCCTATATAATTGGATATGTTTTGTTTTTATGTAAAGTAATTTTATTTGTTAATTTAGTTGAATCTCGAAATACATTAAATTTGTTTATTCTAAGTACGAGATTATCAGATTTCATCTAAAGTGTGGGTGCTATTTCTTTACTGAAAATATCTCTTGTATTTTCGATATTTTTTTCAGTCTGATAAAATATATAGGCTATATCTAGATATTTAGATCGGCTGTTTGTGTGACAATAATCTCAATTGTACACACAGATAAACGGGATAGTCTACATTTCGTGGTATTATCCATTTTAATCTTATTTTTCTCTTTCCCACGATGTCTAAAAACATTGACCAGTATAGATGAATAGGAAAGAGAAGAATTCTGAATAAGAACGAATCAGAGACTAGGTAAGCTCATTGACGGAGCGGATATTATAAGTCACAATGTTTGAGATGACTAAAATATAAAGCGCATGTCAGAAGAAATGCTCTACAAAGTTATTCACGGTGAAGTTGATAATGTAAGGAAAAGTCAAAGATCAAGAAAAGTTTATTGCATTCCATAAACTAGGATATGGCGAATTTCAGTTTTGATAAATTCAGTTGGTGGGAAAATGTGTTTGCCATTTAGCATTTAGATACCCAGACATAAGATAGGAATGCAGTCCTGCATTAAATGTGATATCATAAGAAGAAAGAGAGACAACAAATGTTTTGTTTTAAGTGACGTAATTAAAATTAGGCTAAACATTGTTATAAACAATATAATTTTAAATAAGAATAAAAATAAAATTAAAAGTATTGGAATCATTTCATTATCGCAGTTTAACCTCTTACTTTACGGGTACTTTTACGTGCCACACGCCACCCGGGCCTTACAGTGGCACGACCAGTAGGAAGAGGGACTTTAACTCTGAATCACACACATCGATTTTTCACCACTAAATGACAAGGAGGCCTCCTCGAATGAGTGATCAGCTCAATGTCAGGGCCTCCTCCGAGAGAACACAACATTTACACACATTCATATTAAACATGACGAATAATAGTGATTATTGTGAATGCCAGATGATGTTCCGGGGCAATTTGGGCCTTATAGTTTCCTGACATTTGTCTTATAGTTAAGGACCCCCTCTTAAAAAAATATCACCCTGGAATCTTGTCCCGACCGGTAATCGAACACGGTCCTCCTGCGTACGATGCAGCGATGCTACACCTAGACCATAGTCCTAGACATGTATTGGAACATTTTTTTAAATTACCTAACATTTAGGAAATATATGAGTTATTTTTTATCTCATAAAATCGTTCTTGTTTTTCATGGATTATTAAAAAAACCTCCAAGTTTCATGTTTTTTTGTTAGGACATAAAGTGCCTCAAATTGATCTATTCCGTATACATTTGTTAATGGCATTGTCTGTTCAGTTTTCTTATTCAGTTCCTTTATATTTCATGTTGGAGAGCTGATATATATTGAAACTGGTTGATAAATCCTTGGTATAAAGTTATTATGCTTGAAGGTATATAATGAAGGACAATAAGTTGGAATGACGAGATACTTCTCTGGAATTACAAATGGAATCCCTCCACAATATTATTTGTCCGTTGTCATCCATTTAGTACGAATTCATAGACATTCCAGGTTTCAGGAAGGAATCTGGGATTAACTGATTCAGTCGTCCTGTTCTTGCATGGCTACTAACACGTGGAGCTAAACTATAAATCCAATTCATCTATAGCTTACTCAAAATAATACAACTACTCTTCTGTTATTTTTCCTTACTTTCGTTTAATTTAAAGATGATACATTTGTTTAACCAAGTTCATTTACCACATACCGCCTTCCAGGTGCCCCAACCTAAGAAATTGATTACAATTCTGCCAATGTCAGGGGAGAAAGCCAGAAATGTCATAAACTACAACCTGGTGGCATTCGACAAAAAAAAATGTTTTCTTACGACCAGGGGCACGGTATATAGCTCGGATTGATCCACAAATGTCCATATTACGAATGTTGGGAAAATCATCATCATCATCTACAAGGTATGGGCCTGTAGGCCCGTTCCGCTCCCCGGTGCACTATATGCTTCAGGTACAGGTCGTCTTTCCAACGACGTTTTGGTCTTCCTACATTTCTTCGACCTACAGTTTTATAATGAAGCAGCTGTTTTGATAAACGATTGATTATTTTAAATTCTTTGTATATGTTCGAACCAATTACATTTATTTCTGTGTATTCTCTCGTTTATGTTATATATTTGTAGTTCATCTCTGATATCTTAGCTTCTCTTCTGATATCTTAGAGATACACCTGCAATTGATCTGAGAAATCTCATTTCTATTGTCTCAATTTTATGTTTATCAGAGATCGTTAAAGGCCAAGTCTCAGACCCGTATGTTAACGTTGGAACGGCTACTGTTTTGTAAAATTTTAATTGAGTTTCCCTTGTGATCTTATTTCTCAAATATATTCTTATTGAACCCCACATCTGTTGAAGTTTCCCTAATTTCTTCTCCATGTCCAAATTTTGCAGGTACGATATCATGCATCCCAGATAATTGAAACAAGTTACTTGTTCAATTATGTTTGCTCCAATTACAATTTTTGTTGGGAAAGTATAAGATAAAATGAACTTTATGGAGGTCGATCTACTTATTGTGAAATAATGTTAAATATATCTTAGAGAGGAAAGTTGTCTGTTTCTTCCTCGGAATAAAAAATCATACTAAAGTTTACACAGCGTAAAGAGAGAATGCAGCACCCGTACAATTTTCAAGCAATTAAAATGCAAGGGTAAATCATACTCGGTTATAAAGAGCGTACATGACAAGTGATATAAGCTGTGAATATTTTACGTTACTCATGTTTGCGCGTTTAGTAATAAAAATATGTTTTGTCGTAGATTTATCACCCATACCGTAATAAATAATTATGTACAGCTAGCAGAATGAGTATATAAATATACTTATAAGCCCGACATACCACAATCTCTTCTCAAAATTACCTGGATATAGTTCACAGATTAACATATATATTTCATTCATTTAATATTTAAATGTGTGTGTTAAGGACTTTTTAAGAATAGTAGGCTTCTATAAAATAAATAAACAAAGTTTAATCTCTGCATTATGGTATGTTTTCAAAATAAATTAAAAAAATTGAGGCAAAATATATCTTCACACGTCTATATCTACAATGGCATAACAGCCCTAAGTTGGGCCTTATCCTCTCTTTGTTAGGAGTTACTAGCCCAAGTTATTTCAGTTACCCTTATTTCCCAAAAATGTCATGAATGGTATGCGGTCAACATACCGACCAAATGAGGCATCTAGTAGGTAATTAAGTTATTAGTAGGATGGAGAAGTTAGGTAAATTTTGCTTAGAGTCCTCTTCAATCAGACATAAGGATCTTTTACGATTCTGAAAATCTTTAGGGCTTAAAGTCCTGCCGGAGGACTTGGTCCTTGGATTTTTCCATCCTAATATAATCCATCGGCCCCCGTCCGGGTTTGAACTCGCGACCCTCGGGAGCAGAGGTAAGGAACATATCCACTAGTCCACCGCGACCGACGAAACATAATGTATTCTATATTTATTTATTTATTTTGTTTTCCGTAACAAACTATCTTATATCCATTCTGTTTCAGCGGTTCTTAGTCGCCTATAATGACAACTATTTCAATGACAGTATATCCTGAATTTGGAAATCGACTAATTAATCATTAGATATTTCACGGCGGTATAACCGTTCCATCGAATATGGAGGAAATTCCATATTTTGAACGCCTGACTAGAGGCTATAAGGTAGCAGCCCTACCACTAGTCTTGCTCTGCGGATGGCTGGTAACCAACCCAGGGGACTTCCTACTACTCGAAGAAACTTAAGCAAAGACTGGAATGCCAAAACATCGGTGGAAAGATCAAGACCATCTTCGCTAGGTTTACCGTACAGGCCACATGGCCTAAAACGAATTTGTTCATGATGATGATGATATTTTAAATGTTAGTAATACTCCTACAAATTAGAAATAAACACTTTTTGTTCTCCACAGAAAATTTTGTTTTGTTCATATTGTTTCAATTATTTTCATAATATTCTCCAGAATATATCATAGCACATTTTGAGTAAACTTAATCCTATATATATATATATTTTTTCACAATGTAATATACTTCCTTTTTTAAATGAGGCATACAATTCTTTCTCCACAGTTTTTGTGGGTTTGTTCTAGGTTCCACAACTTTGTTTCGATTTTATGAATATTATTAATGAGTTACTTCCTTCCTTTTTTAATGAATTCAGAAGGTATAGTTTCCGGTCCTCGATACCTCTTTTTTTGTTGTAGCTATTTTAACATATTATTCTAGCTTTTCTCTAAGTTTTGGTTCAGTACCCCTAACCATGAGCCCCCGTAGTTGCTATCAAGATGTCAAGTAGGTGGGTGGGAGAAGTTCGTCATTATTATCATTTTCTAGTTGTTGCTTATCCGAGGTTCTTCTAAACCACATCCATGAAGTTATTGTTTTGATGTTATTTTATTACTTCTGCTGCTTGATTCCAGAGATCCGTTTGAAGCTTCTGATTCATTAGAGTATATGTTGTGGTGATACTTCTTTTGTATTATACTTTGGGCTGATCAGGTATGTCTTCTTGCCATCTAACAGTTCGTACTCTTAATTATCTTATTTTTGCTATACATTGCTCTTTTTATTTTCGCGAATCTCTTTCATTCTATCTACGGTTATTTCCTTATCGTCACAAAAAAATTCTCCCTTCTTATCTCTATAGGCATTAAATTTGAATTAATATAATAATAATAATAATAATAATAATAATAATAATAATAATAATAATAATAATAGCTTTATTTTACCTGGCAGAGTTAAGGCCTTAAGGCCTTGTCTACCACTCAACCAGGTTTAAAAAAATACAAACAAAAAAAAAATAGTCTTAAATCTAAATTACAATATATATATATATAAACGATTACAAGTTATGAATACAATACAATTAATATTTATAATGTATTTTGATTTACTCTAAATTTAACGAATTAAATATATAATATGTACAATATATATAAAAAAACGAGGAAAAGATTAATGACATAGTATAAAATTATATAAATAGAGAAAAATTAATTATTAGACAACAGGTAACTGTATAAGCGTGACTTAAAGGTTCCAAGTGTGCGGCAACCCCTGAGATCTTGAGGAAGGAGATTCCAGGAGCGGGCAGAGGCTACTGTGAAGGAAGTAGAATAGGAGGAAGTGCTATGAAGAGGAATTGTTAGCAGACTGCTATCTAGTGAATATCATCTCTATAAATAAGCCGGAGGTAACAAGAACAATTATGTCCCCTAGACTGTGATGGGCACGAATGGGTATGAAAGATGGGCAGGAAAATCCTTGTAGGAAATCCAGAGTGAAAATATCCAGTTGGTATGTCAAGAATGACTTGGGAGAATAAGATTAACTATGATTTGAGGGATGTAAATTATACAGGGGACGATTGGAATACATTAGCTCAGGAAGGGTTCCACGGAGAGCTAATATGTGCCCGGCCATGAACCTCCTGGTTCAATAGTGCCAGTGAGTTATTTAGTTTAAACTCCCCATAAATCTTTATGAAATCATTGATTGTTTGATATTACGAGTTTATGTTATAACTGAGCGTTAATGTAGTATTCTTCTTCTTTTTCTTGTATTTTTTTTTCTTCTTTCTTCTCCAGGCCTTCCTAAACTTCCCTTCTGTATGGACCATTCTTTCTCTTTGTAATTTGTCTCCATTTTTCGTCGAACCAACCATTGTTCTTTTCACAAGTAATGCCGTGAGTGATTTCCAAATTATCGATAAATTCACGACTCAAGAAGTGAGGAGTGAATTTATCTAGAGAACTTGGAAATCAAGAATGAAATTTGTTAGGAATATTTAACGAATAAATTTAAGCTGTTTACTCACAAGTCATTATTTAAATATAGTTATTTTAAAATATTTATATATTTAATGTAAACGGCGATGTTTGAAAACAAATGAGAAACGTTTGATACGTTTCACTTGTTCATCAACTCAAACAGATCATATTATTTATTGCCAAAGGATCGCAATATTTTAAGAATGCACCCTAGTGGAGATAAAATGAACCAACATTACAGGTTATTAAACGTTTGTTATGTTTCACTTGTTCATCACTGCAACTAGATACTATTTATTGCCAAAGGATCGCAATGTTGCAAAAATGCATCCTAGCGGAGAAAAAATGAACCATCATTATAGGTTATTAATTAATTTCTAATGTCCTATGATATAAATCTGTCAATTATATTTTTCTGGAACGTGTATTTCTGGGAAATAATACGTTTAACAAAGTGCAAACTGTGGTGTATCTGTTGTTGTATAATCAATTGCTACAAATGTTTATATATTACCTCCCGCAAGCACTATCTCTTTACATTCGT
The DNA here is from genome assembly GCA_030220185.1 of Diploptera punctata. Taxonomy (NCBI): domain Eukaryota; kingdom Metazoa; phylum Arthropoda; class Insecta; order Blattodea; family Blaberidae; genus Diploptera; species Diploptera punctata. Next base: position 255,902 of record JASPKZ010000824.1, on the reverse strand, counting down.
GCACTATATATACAATCTGGTGGCCATATGCATTATAAAATTTTTATGTCTTAATATATAAATTGTTATATTAAACGTATTTCTTAGAGAGTTAGTCACTGTAAAATAATGGTCTGACCTATTCAGAATTTTAAAAAAGGAGGGGTTTGATCTTAGAGTGATAAAATTAAATTGATAAAATCGAGGTGAAAAAGACTGTGATTGGTTGTAAATCAAAATTCATTGAAATGTGATAGGACATTGACTCCAATTTGGGGCATAAGTTAAATAGTCTATTCTAGTTTTCCATATTTTCTCTGTAGCAATTTAGAAATTGTCTGAAAGTATAAATCATATCCGGATAGAAAACATTGTCTATTCAAGGATTAATTAAATTCTGTCGTACCGAGATACATTGCAACGAAGCAAACATGGTGGCTTCTAGAATGAAGTTTTTTATTTTGGGGATTCAGGTAACCCTCCACTTATAATGGTCAGAGATCGCTCCTATTTGGAGAATATCTTCCCCGTTTTTGTTAATAACAAATAGTGAGTTTAGTTGTGAAAAATTTAATATTGTGGCAGATAAAACGATTTTTAATTTGTCTTTTCAGGCGAATTTCTACTTTTGACTTTCCGATTTCTCTGGTTAACGAACTCGACCCTAATTTTTTCATTGATTGCTACATGCCAAGTTTGGTTCTGACGAATATAAATGCAGCCGCTAAGACGCTAACAAATATAAGTTACACACGAAAACATATAGTTGTGTGTATATTTCGGTCAAGGTAATTTTGGGTGTCTACTAAATATTATCAGCGAAGATGAGTAAACAATATAAAAAAATATTTACATGAGAACAACACCAAAAGCTTAATTTCTTCGGAATACGCTAGTAGTGGAGAATTTGTTAGAATATATTGAGAGAGTCCACCGCTGTGGTCTCGAGGTAGAGTGATGCCTTGACACGCAACGGGCTCGGGTTCGATTCCCGGTCGGGACAGGCTCCTGTATCAGATTTTTTCGGAGTTTTTCCTCACCTGTAAGACAAATGTCAGGAAACTTAGGGCCCAACGGTCCCCGAAAATCATCTGGCCATCATCATCATCATCATCATTATCATCATCATCATCATCCATCACCGGTGTGGAAAACAAGGGGAAGTTACCACACCTACAATTCCTTAGTAAAGCATAGCATGGAAATGCTACGATTGTAGTGAAAGACCTGCCCTCGGGAGAATTACTATAGAATAGATAGATATTGAGAAAAGAAAGAAAATTGTTCATCATTATTTCTTAAATGTGAAAGAAATGACATAAATTAATTTAAGCTCAAAAAAAGTAAAAATGTCTTAGTCTGCAAAAATATTTATTGAACTCAGAATTTTTTTCTTCATTGTCATCCTCCTCCTTCGACATACGAAATCTCAAATTTGTGTTCGGTTCTGAGGTTATGCCTTCGAATTTGTTTTGTTGCGACACACTACAGAAGGCAGGCTGCTTCATAAACAAAATGTAAACCATCCATCTACCGGTAATTCGAAAATTGGAAGAACAAATTTATTAGCTTCACTCAACTGATTGCTGCCTCATTTACTCAAACTTCAATATGGCCTGAGAGCACATTTCAAGGTGATGTGAACGTTTATATCAGAGAAATAAAAGACCCCTCCAAGATGGGGCAGTGTCACAGCCAGCTCCCGATAAGAGAGTGGAACATGATTCGATACGCGAATCGCACAATGCCCCTGAGACCTAGATGAACAATAAGCCATGTTAGGTAACAGTTATGACAGTTTCTGAAACATGGGATGCATAGTTCTTGACTCTGCGAGTGTTGACATTTGCTATTGGACGTGTCCATGTTGAATAATTTGTGTGTCATGTACTGCAACCCCAGGGACAGGAGGGAACAATGTCGGCTTGTCGCCAATCACAATCGCTGTCAATCATGATGTGACCACCAGGCCGTGTTTCATGCAGCGTTTCGCTAATCAAAAGGATAAAGGGGTAAAACTAATATAGAATTGTTACAACCTTGTGTTCAGTGTATAGCAATGTGTAGGGGTGAATGTTTGTACGTTTGCAGTACAATTCAGGCAAATCAATCGTAAGAATCAGTGTCGGCTCGTAGAAGAACAAATTGCCCGTGAAAATTTAAATACCATAATACGATTGTCTGAAGAAAATTGTATGTTGACTATTGAATCGTTTATTATAATTTCTCTTCAGAATTTTATTTTGGAATTCGCAATGGGTTAAAGCTAGGATATACACTACTTCCTCTTATTTCCAAATGTGTAATAGAGCATACCAACAAATATTTAGAGGTATTAATATGCTGTTAGTATAGCGGTATGCTGATTATATGGTATTATTAGGAGATAGCGAGGAGGTACTAAGGGCCAAAACGCACATTCAAATGAGTAACACTAAGGAATCGGGGCTGGAAGTAAACATCAATAAAACTAAATATATGGTTTAACTAACTCAGTGGCACTGTCGAACTAGTAGGTGGACTGCCGCGCGGACATAAGATCTGCACATATCCATAACACTGAGCAAAAAAAAAAAAAAAATTTTTTGTCTCAGAAAGACAAATATGTGATTCTGATAGTATTTTTTCTCCTGAATTCAAATATGATATCGGTTTTTCTCCATCACACAAGGTTTCCGAGAGACAGGCATTTATAATTATTTCAAACACTTTAATATTTCCTACATTCGTAACTACACAATATTCGAACATTCGGACTCACCTAGAAAGTAAAAAATGACGATTTTCAGCTATATTTCGCCTTGGAGCATCCCTCTTGATGGACCAACAATAATCGGCCAGCATATTAGGATTCTATTTGCCTTGATATCTCATTTCTATATCTGAAATCTCCTGATGAAATTGTTCCCCGTGCTCATCGCTCACTGCGCCAAGATATTCCGGGAAGAAATCTAGGATTATTAAAAAATAATTATTTAAATCCAATAATTCAAATTGAAATAAAAAAACTGTGGGTGAAGGAGAAATTCCGAATACATATTTGAAAACTCGATAAAAAAATGACTGCATTAAGTACAACTATTGATGCTCATGATACAAAAATCATGTTGACCAGTGTAACTTGAGCTAATGTTTTCCAATCACCTTCTGTATAATCTATTTCTCCCAAATCATGGTTAATGTTTTTCTCCCACCTCATTCTTGGTCTACCAACTGACGTTTTCCTTCTGGTTTTCCTACAAGAAGCTTCCATGCACATCTTTCATTCTCCATTCTTGCCATGTGGCCTGCCTATCGCAGTACACATGACTTAAATATTCTTATTATATCTGGTTTCCTATAAAGATCACGTATAGTCATACATAGAGTTATATTGTATAATGTAAATGGGTTGTTAAAGACGAATGATGGAAATTTTGAACAAGTGTCTGATACCTGAAACAATAATTGCAAACAGGAATGAATAACTCTTAACATTCCAACTTCTCTTAAAAACGTGAAAATATAGAAAACTGTTATACTCCCAGTTATGTTGAATGGATGCGAAACATGGATTCTTATTTTAAGGAAGGAGAAAACCGTGATAATATTTGAGTATGACGCTCTGAGGAAAAAAATTGGACTAAAGAGAGACGATCAGACAGCTGATTGGAGATGACTGCATAACTGTGAGCTACACAATTTTTATGGATAACCAGATGAAACATGAAGAGTTCAATCCAGTAAACTGCAATGAGCAGGACAGGTTGCACAAATGGGAAGTGAGACAAGGGGCTTGAAAACTTGTAAGTAAAGCAGAAAGATGGCTCCCAGTAGGTAGATCTCTAATGGGGTGGGTAATAAAAATAACCATGATTGGAGGGAGGTAAATTTTACAAGGGGTAATTGATAAATATTAGCTGAGGATATTGGTGTATTGAGTGATTATTTCCGCGCGGCCATGAACCTACGGATTCGGTAGTGAAAACGAATTGGTTAGTAGAAGCAAAAAATCAATTAATTACTTCAAGAGATGTGTTAAAATATATTGTTTTTCTTATCAGAGCTAAATTTTTGTTCTCGCACCTACAGTAATCATTGTATGTCTATATTATTTCTGCATTTCTTCTCATATTTCATCCAATATTTTGCCATGTTTCTTTGCCTCTTTTCATTCACCTTTCAGCTTCTTATTCAATCATTATATTATCATGATTACAAATGGACCATTCATTGCTCTTCAGTATCCCTAATTTATCTTGAAACAATGCAGCTTTTTACAAAATCATGGTTGCTATGAACTTCAAACTTTCGACTCGCACATTTATATCAGGGATATGAGAACTTTAGAGCTAGGTAGATGCAACGATATGAATGGCAATACAAATTGTTAATTTTATTAGAAGTCTGTAGAGAGAAATGATGGGACTAAAATTATGGAAATTAAACAGAAATGTAAGAATTCGCATCGTTCAAATTAAGTAAAAAGGAATGATTCCAGAAATATGTTTTAATGAAATTAGCTAGTATTTTTTACTAAAATTAATAATGATATTGTATTTTCTGGAATATATTCTTATTTTTCCATTAAGAAATAATTAAAATCCATTTCATGATGAGATTGTTGGATGCCTTACTTCAGACTAGGCTAGCTAAACGCCTACTGTGTACGGTAGAACAATTCATTGATTTATGAAATAATTATTTCTTACTATAATCTGACAAGAGAACTGCATGCCGAAACTTACCTAGAAATTTTTCTCAGAGAAGCATAGTGCTGTGCCAAGGCCGTGTCCAGAAAAATATATATGTATCTGCCGCTTTTAACTGCAAGGCACAGAAATCGAAGACAGAATGCAGCAATAGCAACCCACTGTACTGAGCAGTTAGACATTACTGCATGAGTAAGTACGGAGTGGATTGAGGCGGTACGCGACTGTAGGTAGTGAGTACTATCCAATCTACGAATTGAGGAATTGTATTACTTCCAAATAGTTTAAATGAGAGATTTGGCGCTGGATTTTAGTGCCTTGCAGATAAAAGGGCAGATATTTTTTGGACACGGCCTTGGTACATCACAATTCTTCTCTAGAAGATATTTCAAGACATGCCATGGCTGACAGTTCCCTTGTGTGTGTACATGGAAAATATTTTTTTAGTATGTGTACCTTAGTTGTATTATCTCTTATTAAATTCAATGTATAGCCTATATCAATATTGTAACGCATTGTTTGACCGAAATTTGAAATTTGTGGGCCTGACGAGAATGAAGTGTCGTCTTAAATGGTAAAAGGGAATTCGGGACCTGGCGACTTATGAGTCAGTGGGGACTGCTGCAAACTTTTAGATGTGTCGATGTTTCCATTTCTGGAGGGATAGACCTGTCGAGTTTTCTATTCTGTAGGGACTGAGATTGGCGCTTCAGATTGTTTGTTCATCGGATATAAAAGAGATGCGAGTGGTCTGACTATTCAGTCAGTCGCGAGTGAGTCTCGAGAGCAAGTCGTTATTTCAAAGCTGATAAAGTGAGCTGTGATCTTCAACAAAATTATTTTTTACGAGTATGAACTATTAAGGGGGTGAACAACTGAACTATAAGTTAAATATGTCTGTAAGATAGGCTTATAGCAGAAAATTATGTGTGTTTATAAAATTAATTATTGTGAAAGAAATAAAGAAGATTTGGAATTTTTGTGTAAAGTGCTGTGAAGTAAATTAAATAAGTCCGACCCGATCCCACGCCACCGCAAGTAGTGACAATATGTTTTCCTAAATAGAATTAAGTGGACTATTTAACTCATGCCCCAAATGGGAGTCAATGACCAATCACGTTTCAATGATTTCTGTATTACAACCAATCAGAGACGTGTTTCACGAAATAATTATCAACGTTAGGATTATCATATATTAAGCAAAGCTCCTCCTTTTTAATATTCTGAACAGGTCTGACCGTTATTTTGCAGTGACTGAGCCTAAAAAAAATACGGCTACCAGATTGTATATAATAGTGCTTACATGTCAACATTTGTAGCAATTGATTATACCACCAAAAAAAGAAACCACTGTTTGCACTTTCTTAAATGTATACGACATCAAAAATGAATTAATATACAGATTGATGTGTTTCATTTTTTCTCCACTAGAGAGCATTCTTACAATATTGCGTTCCTTTGGCAATAAATAGTATGATCTGGTTGCAGTGATAAACAAAAGAAGCAGTAGAAGCGTAGGCTACCTATCGTTTCTCATTAGTTTTCAAACATCACCGTTTACTTTAAATATAAAAATATTTTTAAATAACTGTAGTTAAATAATGATTTGTGAGTAAACAGCTTTATTTTATTCGTTAAATAGTCCTAACAAATGCCACGTGGCATTACTTATGAAAAATTATAATGTCCCGGCTTCTAATATAAACAGTGATATTTATAATAAGTGTTTCAATTACTTTAGCTTCACCCACGAACAAAGAGCATATATTAGAATAGTTCCCCCCCCCCAAAAAAAAAGAACCCCACAGCGACACCTGCTCAAAGCGACAAAAAGTAGAATTCCACATCAGTAACAGAACTCAAAATAATAACAATAACACTGAGCATAAAAAAATAAACATTTTTTTTTGTCTCAGAAAGAAAAATATGTGATTCTGATAGTACTTTTTCCCCTGAATTAAAAAATGATATAGGTTATTCTGCATCACGCAAGGTTTCAGACAGGCAGGGATTTATAATTTCAAACACTTTAATATTTTCTACATTCGTAACTATACAATATTCGAACATTCGGACTCACCTAGAGAGTAAGAAATGACAATTTTCTGCTATATTTCACCTGTGGAGCATCCCTCTTGATGGTCCAACAATAATCGGCCAGCATATTAGGATTCTATTTGCCTTGATATCTCTTTTCCATAGCTGAAATCTCCTGATGAAAGTATTCCCCGTTTTATTTTACAATGGACAAATGGACGAAAAAACGTTTATTAAAAAATAATTATTTAAATCCATTAATTGAAATTGAAAAAAGAAAACTGTGGGTGATGGAGAAATTCCGATTACATATTTGAAAACACGATAAAAAAAACTTCATTAAATACAACTATTGGTACTCATGAGACAAAAATCATGTTGACCAGTGTAATCAAGCCATTGTTCAAAATTTCAACATAAATTTGGGAACACCGAATCAAACTTTCCGGGGGTAAAAGAACATCATTACTCGTTACCAGGGCTGGCCATACTTCCCAACATAGACTTAAAAAAATATATCTACCAGTCCCGTTCAAAATGGGACGCACAAAATTCTCTTCATACCAGGCTTCACAATGATTCACATAATCTTCCTGCGCCCAATTAATCTCCTTACAAACTTCTTCACGTCTCTGTCATTCCGATCTCCTTTGTTCAATCATTTTTCCCTTTTACTGCTCAGAACATCAACAATCCACGTTATTTTTGGTCGACATCGTCTTCTTCTTCTTCTAACAAGTGGCACACATTTTAGTATTCTTTTTTGCAATCCGTCTTCTGTCATTCTTTTTTACATTACCATACCAATTTAATTGTTTTTTTATGAAACCCACAATGAAGTATCAACATTCATCTTTTGTTTAATTATACTGTTATAGAATAACTGCAGTTGAAATGGATTTTTGGAAAAGAGCTGCCAGAAAATCTCGACTGGAAAAAATTAGAAATACAGAAATTAGAAAATGGATGAATGCAGAAAGAAATATAATGGATGAGACTGAACACAGAAGGCTAAAATGGTATGGACAAGTAAGAAGAATGCAGGATGGGAGACATGCAAAATTGAAAGAAGGAACAGAAAAGGAGGACCAAGAACAACCTGGAAGAACAATATTTAAAATTAAATGAGGAAATTTGGTGTAACAGATGAAGAAACAGACAGAGGACAGAGAACGATAGAGAACTTTAATTAAGGGGAATTTTTTAATGTTTGTTGCAAACTGATGGTCTGTAAGTCCATAGTCATATATATAAAATTCATGTTAATTACTAAGATTTTTTGGAGAAAACCTTCAATAATGAGACAATTCTCAGAATGAATGATATACGTATGTACATATATATATATATATATATATATATATATATATATATCATCATCATCATCATCATGAACAAAATTCGTTTTAGGCCATGTGGCCTGTACGGTAAACCTAGAGAAGATGGTCTTGATCTTTCCACCGATGTTTTGGTCTTCCTTGGTCCCTATGTCCAGTTGGGGTATATTGGAATGCCAATTTTGGAAGTCTATTTCTTGCCATTCTTCTCAGATGATTTTTCCATTCTTGTTGGTATCTTTGGATATCTTCATTTAAACTTGCTACTCCAAGTTTTATATATATATATATATATATATGTTATATTGCAGATTTTCGCGGATATAAGTATGAATAAGAAAGTTTTCTTGGGTTTTCCGCTTCTTGGATTCAAGTTCGGCCCCTGGCCACTGACTCCGACCTTTCGGCATGATCCCACATGCCATTATCAAGGAATGATAAGTTCGAGTCACAGGTTTAGGTCTTATATAATTATTTACTTATCATTCCTTGATAATGGCATGTGGGATCATGCCGAAACGTCGGAGTCAGTGGCCAGGGGCCGAACTTGAATCCAAGACGCGGAAAACCCAAGAAAACTTCCTTATTCATATATATATATATATATATATATATATATATTTCCAGGATAATGTTTTTTTCAGGGTTTTTCCTCACCTCTAAGGCAAATGTCAGGAAACTTCAATACCCAAACGGTCCCCGAATATCACATAGCCATTGTAATCATCATTGTCATGTTCACCATATTGAATCTGTGTGAATGATGTGTTTCGTCTTATTTTGTGTTGTTTCAGAGGTGACCGTGACTCTGAGCTCATCACTCACTCAGGGAACGCCTCCATGTCATTGTATAGTCCAAAAGTAATGTGTGATCAATAGATTAAAATCTCTTCTCCCGACAGGTCGTGCCACTCTAAGGCCTCATGGCGTGTTGCTTGTAAGTTGTATTTATAAGGCTAGAGGTTAAACTAAGTTAATAGATTGGAATGGGAAAATGGATAGAAAATAAATCCACGTGCTACGTTTTCGCGATTTAATTTATCTTGAGAAAATGTAGATCAAGAGTTATATTTATTTTGTCTATTTAGCCAATAATATGTAGGCCTAACACATAAAATGCAAATAACCATTGTTGTAATAAATTCGGTAATGATTAAGGGCACCAAGTACTTATTTGGTTTAAAAAATATTTTTTTCTTTTGCTTAAAAATTGCAGGAAGGTCTATTTTATCGATGTGTAATATTATTTTGTTGATTTTGGACATTGAAACCCATACTATTTATTTAAAAAATGGCGTCTCTGTGTTATGCAAATGTGCACATTTTTTTCTTGCATTTTCCTGTAACTTGTGTTTTTTCATATTTTGGTACACTTTTCTGTGAAACCATGAAAGATAGGTGAATAATTTTTGGCTTTGATATGGATTTCAAAGAGCTCTTAAATAATGAGGTAAATTTATATATGTGCATTGATAGTATTTGAAATTTAAAAAAAAATCTATACAAAATTTTTGAAAAAAACATTTTTCGCCTTTGATTTTCTTAAATAAATCACAATTCATATCTGCACACAAGCACACATTATTATTGTCAAATAATCTATGGACAATAATATACTAAATTATGGAAACAATTGGATAAGTAGTTTTGAGAAAATTGTACTAAGACGATAATTTATGAAGTTGGATTTTTTATTTTCTTTTTTTGCATTTTAAATTATTCATGGCAAAATGTGTCTAAAAAGTTAACCAAAGTGCCATATGTTCAGGTAGACTTGTTTGATTAGTGACATAATTTTCATGCACATAATTAAAAGTAAGCTTAAAAAAATAATTTTTGTATATTGCATATTTTTAAATCGAATTGCAAGAAAATTAGTACCAGATGCCCTTAAACCTATGATACATTTAAGATAGTTCTGCAGTAATTGAACAGGTACATGTCAAAATTTAATAGTATATTAACAATGCGAGGCGGGGAAGTGGTTTTTACAGACGCGAGGAAAATATTAAAAACCTAGCTATCGCTTGGTTTTTAATTTCAGACACTCTGTAAAACACTTCACAAACATGCGTTGAACATTATTTTTTTGCACGATGGGTGTTATGATAATAATAAAAAGTAGTAAAATAATAACATATTTATTGGAAATATTTGCTTTCATTATAAACAACTGACTAACCTTAACAGTCTGGCTAATGTTTATATGGTAAACGCCGAAAAACATTTAGTTCAGACTACAGCAGGCCGTGACACCAATCAGGGATAAAACGGCGGCAAGTACGAATTTATTGTTTTATATTGTTTCAAATAAAGTTCAGCTCATTTAAAATACAATGATTTGTTTCGTATAATGTATATTAACAGAACGTTTTGGACATATTTTTGTATAATTATACATTGTACGTAGTATACATAAAGGGCAGTGGTTTTACTTCACGCACTAGACAGGTAATTTGTAATATTACAATATAGTTATTTAGATATTTGTAGGTTGGCAACTCCGAAATTTAAGAAATTGAACTTTCAATCATGGTCATCATTGCTGTAAGTACGACAGAACGCACTATCGTGCAAAAACGATTTTTTCGGGTTACATAAAATTTCGCCACTTTTTTAACTAAACTTGTAACAAACTGAAAACAACACGTTAAATATAATAATTTATTTTTATTTGCTACACAAAGTTTACACTAATGAAGTAGTAAAAATAAGGTGTAAATATATTACACTTAGATGCTTTGATGAATTTGTAAAAAAAAAATAGTTGCAGTAGATGTTATAAGAGGAAAGCGTAAATTGTTGTAAAAGTTGTAATTCCTGACATTCTTGGGATTGACCACTTAGTCACTGAAAATTACTTAAATAGTTTATTAAAGTAAAGTGATCCCACACCAGGCCCGGAGGCTCTTGGGGTAGTAGGAGGTTAAGGCTCCCACTTTTTCTAGACAATCGGCACTTTATGTCAGCCGGGTTGTCAGCCCTGCGTGACGGCCGCCTTTACCCCCAGAACAAGCGTCTGGTACTCATTTCCGTTAGAGGCTGAGTCGACCCCAGGGCCATAGTGCCGCCAGAGGGTTTGGGTCAGTTTAAAAATCCTGACCCAACGGGACTTGAACTCTCGACCCTCCGGCTTGTAGCTCAGTGCCTTAACCACTACGCTACGGCGTGCACCCAAATAGTTTATTAGTGCTACTTTTAAGTTACATTGTTTCTTCTTGTTCTTCCCCATCATAGCTTAACCTCTCACTTTATAGTTAATTTTAAGTGCCCCACGTCACTCGGACCTTAAACTGGCACGATCTGCCTGGAGAAGGATTTAAATTTTGGACAAAACATACTTTTTCGAGTACACAAGGACAAGGAGGGTCTCCCTGAATGAGTAATCGGCTGAATTCAGGACCTCATTCAGTTGGCCTACAACACCAACTTTCGACGAAACACATCATTCATTCACACATTGATAATGAAAATGGGGAATGTGATAATGGTGATTACGATGCCCAGATGATGTTCGGGGAACGTTTGCGCCCTAGAGTTTCCTGATATTTGTCTGACAGGTGAGGAAAAACCCCGAAAAAAAGCATCGCCTAGGAAACTTGACCCGACTAGGGATCGATATCGGGACCACTGCTGCTTACGAGGCAGTGGCGCTACACCATCACCACTCCGATGGACAATTGTATCATTTACTTACAATATATGTATATATATATATATATATATATATATATATATATATATATATATATATAGTCGGCCGCGGTGGACTAGTGGTTATGCTCCTTGCCTCTGGTCCCAAGGGTCGCGGGTTCAAACCCGGCCGGGGTCGATAGATTTTTTAGGACGGAAAGATCCAAGGAGCAAGTCCTCCGGGAGGGACTTTAAGCCGTGGGTCCCGAGTCTGAATGTTTTCAGGCTCGTAAAAAATCCTTAAGCCTGAATGAAAAGGCCTCTAAGCAAAATTTACCGAATTTTTCCGTCCTAGTACTACCTTGGTTTCCTAGATGTCAGTATGAGGCGGAACGCTGACCACGTACCACTCAAAATGACATCTATACGAAAACAAGTATAACTAAATTAGTATGGTTGAAATTCTTCCCTGTATGGGGAGAACGCCTAAATCTCTGTAAAGGGAAAACGTAGGCTTACAATACAATACAATACAATACAATACAATACAATATATATATATATATATATATATATATATATATATGTGTGTGTGTGTGTGTGTGTATTTATTAGTAATAATGATTTTTCTTTATCTACAGGTATACAAATTATAAATCAACCTCGGTCTACACATATTCGGAGTCCTTGGTAATAAGCGGTTCACCCGCCATCACTGTGATTAACCAGTCTCTGTCTTTCTAATGTATTACCGTCCGCATCTCACTCTTTGCATTTCCTGGTTGTGAGTGAAGACCACAAATTCGAAGAGGGAGTGTATGTGTGACGTATTCTGAGGGGAGGAGATGGTGACATTAACATGTCCGGCGATTCGTCATGGCGATGGAGAACATGGTAAGTACAGCATACATGTTTAATGTTTTATTTAATCGGTCTAGCTATAGTTTTAAATATCTCCTTAATATAGGAATCTAAAAGTGTAGGCCTATTTATTTAGTTCCAAGGCAAAGGCAGTTTATTCTCATCCTAGCAGCAATTTGTATCAGTTTAGTTTTAATTTTATGAAACTCTAATAATTTTTTAGGGTTTGACAAGATACTGTATATTAGATGATGTAAATTTGTGAAAATAGAATTTAATTAACTAACTTGAAAATGCCGCTGCCGTGTTCCACACGTGTATACATCATCAACCCGAAACTGAACCAATAATGCCCGCAGTAACAGTGATGAGCAGTAGGATTAGCGGTTACCGAATTAAATATTTACATAACCAATTATCTAAAACTGTTAATGATACGGTTCTCATTGCAATACTGGCATAATACTTCATTTAGACCAGGCCTCTAAATAAGCAATCACTAAGAATGAAAAGACGCTCCGCCCCTATTCAACCCTACGTCCGATAGGGTGTCAAGGTAAGACACTGCTATTGACTTGTCAGTTGTGTCGTTTCATTGGGAGTGCACATGTTTGCGGGTAGGTGGAGGGATACCTTTTCACACCTAGTGAGCATTTATTAACATCCCTGATTTAGACAATTTAATGAAATTATATGAGTTCCATTTCACATTACGAAGATTTACATCTTAAGTAATTGACAGTAATAATAATAATGCTTTGTTTTAGCTGGCAGGGTTGAGGCCATAAGGGCTTCTCTTCCACTCAACCAGCGAATAGTAAAATTATACAAAAATTACGTACTTATTACAATTTTAAAATATTACTAAAATATAGACTAAACAAAATACAATGGAGACGCAGTCATAAGTCATCATCTGTAAAATTACTAATCCATGAAGTGACTTTCGGAATGAAGAACAATCAAGTGTAAAATAATTTCTTATAATACGGCCAGAAAATTTTACATCATTTCTATAAAATAATTTTAGTCCACGTTGTACTACATATTTTGGAGAATATTTAGTGTATATATATATATATATATATATATATATATAAAAATCATCATCATTATCATCGACAGGAAACTGCCCAAGTTGGGCCTCGCCTGCTGGCAGGAAAGATATCCAGTTCTGTCTTCCACCAGTGTAAAGTGCCATGCTTCTTCATATCTTCAACAACTCCATCCAACCACCTAAGCATTGGTATTCCAGCTGATATCTTGCCATCTGGTTTTGATTGCATAAGGATTTCTAGCGCTTTGCTGAGTGTTAAATCCATTTTTATTGTTACATCGTCATGAGTTGATCTGTCCGGATTTCTCTCCTTTAAATTTCTCAACATTCAAGCTATATAAAAGAGTGGAATTGTCAGTCTTTCGTCTGAACCCACAATCTGAAATACCAGAAAACTTTCTTTCAGGGTTACCATACCTTAGCCAAGAAGCCCCCGTTTTAGGCGCCGGGAATTCGCCTTCACCCTTTTACAAACAGTAGAATTTACTGGTAAAGTAGGTAGAAACTACCAACAAGAGCATTTCCCAGAATTCTGTGAAGCTCCCCTCGATAACAGAACTCCTTTAACAATGGAATTTTCAACCATTGCATGCCGAAACCTACTTTCAAATTTCTTCCACAGAAGCCTAGTGATTTACCAAGGGTGTGATAAAAGTATCTGCCATTTTTAACTTCAAGGCACAGAAATCGAAGCCAGAATCCAGCAGTAACAACCACTGTGCCAAGCAGATGACATCCCCGCTTGAGTAGAGAGGAATGAAGTGAGGTGGGGCCCGGCGCACACGGCAGCTTGTCAGACTTATCCAATTCACCAAGACAGTAGATGTATTACTTCCATGTAGTTTTAAATGAGAAATATGGCTCTAGATTTTATTGCCTTGCGGTTAAAAACGGGAGATATATTTTTAATACGGCATTAGCACAGCACAACGCATCTCTGGGAGAAATTTTAAGGTAGTTTTCTGCACATAATGATTGAAAGTTCCCTCGTGAGACTTAATATACCAGCCATTTATACTCCTCCATTCTCAGCCGGGCTTGGGACAATCCATGACATAGTTATGCACATGTTTTTATTACCTATAACATCTAGTCTTGTTAATGAGCTTATGTTTGTCTACATCGGAAACGAAGAAGATATTTTCTTTAAAAATACAAGGTTAATTAATGACAATTTTTGTAACTTGTATGTACCCATCCCCTACAGAAAATGCATTTGTTACATTTTTGTATGTAGTGCTCTTCAGGCTGTTTCTCTATTACATCCAACCCCCCTCCCAGTAATCACATGTTCGACATGAGGGTGCTTTTGTAATGAGAAACATCTCATTCATTTCACATATATTTACATTACTTATATAGCTCCCTTTGTCTGATAGCTCAAGTACATAAATGGATATGGCATTGAATTTTTAATGCACCCACGATCGTCTCTTTCGACTCTTAGGGAGTAAAGTAACCAAGAGGAAATATACTGAACTTGACATTACAGGGTGATAGAGAAGCTTTCTGAAGAACGTAGGGTTCGTATAGAACAACACTGGATTAAGAATTTAGACAGTTTTTTTCTTAGCAGTAGGCCTGTCTATATTAAAAGACTAGTTCGTTTTCGATCCAAGTTACTTTTGACGTGAATTTGTCATTAAATGTGCGTTCATAGTGGGAGGCAATTCACAAAACTGATGATAACAGAATCGGGGTATACATATCTATAATCTACATCCAAAATTTAATTACACCACTGAATAGATAAAGAATCAAAGAATTGGTTACGTCGAGCGCGGCGGAGGGGGCAGCACCGTCATTTCGTGGTCGTTTCGCTGCGTCACATAATTTTCAATTAGTATAAATTTTGACTCGGAGAAATTACAACAATCGTTTGAGTTTAAATCGTCAACTTTCGTCAAAATCTATTGATTGCGTATATGAAACATGGGGGGGGGGCACGCCGTAGCGTAGTGGTTAAGGCACTGAGCTACAAGCCGAAAGGTCGAGGGTTCAAGTCCCGGTGGGTCAGGATTTTTAAACTGACCCAAACCTTCTGGCGACACTATGGCCCTGGGGTCGACTCAGCCTCTAACGGAAATGAGTACCAGACGCTTGTTCTGGGGTAAAGGCGGCCGTCACGCAGGGCTGACAACCCGGCTGACATCAAGTGCCGATTGTCCAGAAATAGTGGGAGCCTTAACCTCCTACTACCCCAAGGGCCTCCTGAGGCCTGTAGTGGGATTACTTGAAACTTATATGAAACATTAGTGTGAAATAGTTGTAGTGAATATATATGATGTTAAAGTAAAACATTAAAATAAATAATGCAATGTCGGCCTGTACTGGTCAAAGAGCCAAATCAAAATACAGAGATCTTGTGCGGTTGGAAACGGCTTCTCAAGAGCAATTCAGTTGTACCCGTAAAATACCATATGAGAGAATGAAGCGGTGCCGAGAACGTTAAAGAATGATGGTGTCCGAGCGGATCAAAGACGGCGACAGTATTATATCACCCGTTATGTACACGTATTCAAGTAAAGCACACGGCCGTGTCCACGACACAGCCACACCATGATTTTTTTTTGTGCTGCAGCATCTTTAGTTATCATCGTTTTCGCTACTACAACTATTTGAGTTCATCCTTGACCTCCTGAAAAAAATTCTCACCATTCTGTTCTGTCTTTCATTTTCTGCCCCCATTACTGTTTCCAGTTCTCAAATCCCTCTCCACGTCATTCATCCATCTAATACTGCGTCTACCACGACTTCTTATAGAGTCAAGTTTTGCGCCCAGTACTACCTTATGAGTGTCCCCCGAGGTAGCCGAGTGGTTATGGCAGAAAGCCTTGGCGATGAGCTACAGGACTTGCGCTGATTCCCGAGTCCCCATGGGGAAATAAATTTTCTCATGGAATTTTGGCCAGCATCGTGAGGCATTTGGATAGCTAAAATAAGTAGCGTCTCCAGGTTCAGAGGAACAACTATAACGGCTGGAGGACCCGAAATGCTGACCACATTGTCACCCCTACACTGGCTACGTGATCGTCTAGCTCTGTGATTAATACATGTGGATGTGAGGCTAGTAGGCCAAGGGTCTTCTAGGCCTGTCGCGCTTTGGAAATCATCTCACTACCTTATGAGTTCAATTTGTGCCCATTCTAAATACATATCCCAACCACTCTACACATCTGGCTTTATTAAGTGTTCTTATATCTATGTCTTTGTATAAAGGTTGTAGTTTACGGTTATATTTAGATATACTCAGACTAATACTGTTCCTTAATGCTAAGTAGCAGTAGGGTAATGTGGGGGAATTCCGGTCATGGAGGTAATACCGAACAGGATTTTATTCAGAAACCACCATTATAGCCGCATTTAGCATATTGCTGGCATCTTCTGCCAAGTGTTTCAAGCATTGTATATAATGTCAATGCTAGTTGAGCAGCATCTCTGCAGTGTGGTAGACATTTTGCGTTTTGTATACTTTTATTGTAAAGAAGCTAAGCTTATGCCAAGTAAGTTAGATATTTATCATAAGTAATGCCATGAGTGATTTCCAAATTATCGATAAATTCACGACTCCCGAAGTGAGGAGTGAATTTATGTATAGAATTTTGAAGTAAAGAGTGGCATTTGTTAGGACTATTTAACGAATAAAATTAAGCCGTTTACTCACAAATCATTATTTAAATATAGTTATTTTAAAATATTTATATATTTAATGCAAACAGCTATGTTTGAAAACAAATGAGAAACGTTATGTTTCACTTGTTTATCACTGCAACCAGCTCATATTATTTGTTGCCAAAGGATCGCAATATTGCAAGAATGGACTCTAGCGGGGAAGAAATTGAACATATCAAACTGTATATTAATTAATTTCTGATGTCCTATGATGCAAATATGCCAATCATATTTTTCTGGAACGTTATTACCTGGGAAAAAATACGTTTAAGAAAGTGCAAACAGTGGTTTATATTTTTGTGGTATAATCAATTGCTACAATTTATTTATATTATCTCCCGCAACCATCATAAGGTTACATTCGTGCACTGTATATAGGCCTACAATCTGATAGCCACAAGCAGTCACTGCAAAATAATGCTATGACCTATTCAGAATATTAAAAAGGAGAAGCTTGCTTTTACAGTGATACAATTATACTGATAAAATGGAAGTGAGAAACGACTGTGATTGGTTGTAAATAAAAAATCATTCAAATGTGATTGGTCATTGACTCCCATTTGGGGCATGAGTTAAATAGTCATAAGTAATGCCACGAGTGATTTCCAATTTATCTACTGGATTTTGAAATAAAGAGTGGCATTTGTTAGGACTATTTAGAGAATAAAATTAAGCTGTTTACTCAAAAGTCGTTATATAATTCAACTGTATATATGTGAAACCAAGACAAAAGACAATCTGAAGTCCTACTTCGAATTATACAATACTAAAATCTTAACTTTTTCTGCATTAAAATCGTTTCCCTAGTTATGAATAACGATAAAGATCATATTCCTCTAGACGCCCTCTTTTCTTGGTTAAGGGAAACTAATTATAGTTGCGATGTTGGTAGAAACCGGCACCCCTATCTACTTACGCGACATAAGAATTTGAATATGTTTTTTTTATTATTATTATGAACAACCTTATTTGTGATTCATTGTAATATCCATTTTTAATGTATGGGTTGAATGAGATGGAATCTGCTCTACGGTGATATCTGATATGAGGTCTGTAGTTATGTCGTTCCTGGTTCGACATACATCAAGCAATCACACACAGGACTCATAACGCCGTTTATTTGAGATAGGCCCAAGACCGCGAGGACGCTAAAAACCTCCATTCGGCCCATAGTTGATACATAGGCTCGGAGTCATGAGGAAGTGCTTGAGTGTGCTACATTAGATGACCACAACCACATGTTTTAAGCATCCATCTATATTTTTTACCTAACATGAGATAAGGTGAAAGGTTATATGAAATTAATGAATGGTGATGAAATTACGTGATGGGGGAGTAAAGAGGAATGAGAGAGAGAGAGAGTTCATCATCATCTCATATCAGGAGCAGAGGGCATCCACAAAGCGTCGCTAACGAATCCTATTCTGAACGAAATTCTCCACTTCCCTCCAGGTTTTCCCTTCCTTTGCAATTTTTTTCAAGGATGGTTATCTTGCAGGCCTGTTTCGGTCTGCCTCTTCATCTGTGTGCTTGGGGGTTCCAATCCAGTGCAATTATTTCAACCGAATCATGGTATTTTCTTAATATATGATCTATTCAGTTTCATTTTCGCTTTTTTGACTTCTATTTTAATTTCTTTCTGGTTAGTTTTTTCCCTATAATTCATAATTTGATATTGTTTCTGGCCATATTTTCTTAATATTTTCTGTAGGCATATTTTTATAAAATTACTTGCAAATTTATTTTCTATGATTTTTCTACTTTCCAGGTTTCACAAGCATATAATAGCACAGTTTTAACATTACTATTACAAATTTCTACTTTTGCATATCTAGAAATATAGCTTGATTTCGATACTGGGTATAACTAGACAAAAGCACTGTTTGTTTTCTTAATTCTATTATTGACATCATCAAGGGCACTATCATTTGTAGCAAAATCACTTCCTAGATATATGAAATTCCTCAGCAGTATGTATCAATGTATTTTTCATTTATCAAAAATCGATGTTTTCTTATTCTGCAATCCAATTTATTTTCATTTTTCTGCATTTATATTCACATGTGCATGCCAAGTGGACTGTGTTGGTGGGAGCAACGGAAGAACCGCGAGAAATCCCGGTGCGGTCAACCAGCAATATATCTCCGCAGCCTCAGGTTTCGAACTTGAGGTCCCAGTCGGTCAGTCGCGAGCGTTAGTCACACATCCACCAAGATGGCTTATTAATCCTCAGAGTAGTCGGTGGAAAAAACTGCAAAGTTGCAGTTAGAAATGTCCTTTTTAATTTAGAACTTTCTTTTAACTTCGGGGCTTTAACATTTTATGATTTTTTCAGAAATGTAATTTACAATTGCCATAACTTTATGGAAAGCTACAAAACGATCAAATTGGATAAGCCTAGGCAGTTAAGAGATTTACTTAAGTGTTCCAAAGTTTCTTTTGTTTTGGATCGTAAATTAAATAGGTAACAAATGTTTGCATCTGTTCACCATTTTGCTGTCTCACCCTCCTCTATGAATGAAAAAAGAAGTAATCACCATCTGGTGTTTTCTATACAAAACAGGGTCGAACGGCATTTCCGAATCTATAGTCTACACTCATCTGACAAGTACATTATAATAACAAGGCATTCTAAACGGATGCTTTTATTGTTAAAATTGATAACCCCTATTTATCCCTAATATTATCTTCCCGCGTAGTTGATGTATTTCTTGCCCTTCGTATTCCAGCATTTATTTTATGACAATATTATCAATTTGCTTTGTTACTCTTCATAGACGCTTTTACGCTTATGCATTTTAATACTTACTAACTTACTCACAGGCACAATCGAACCCATAGGTTCATGGCCGCGCGGACATAAGCTCTCCATACATCCCTATCCTGAACTAATGCTTTCTAATCATTCCCTGTATAATCTACTTCCCTCAAATCATAGTTAATGTTGTTCTCCCACCTAATTCTTGGTCTACCGACTGGGCGTTTTCCCTCTGGCTTTCCTACAAGAAGCTTCCATGCACGTCTTTCATTCCCCATACACGCAACATGTCCTGCCCATCGCAGTCTACGAGACTTAACTGTTTTTATTAGGGCCTATATCTGGCTTCCTATAAATACCATGTAGTTCATTGTTATTTAGTCTTCTCCATTCACCTGTTTGTTCATCTCTCTTAGGACCAGAACATTTCCTAAGTACTTTATTCTCAAATACTTGTAATCTCCTTTCCTCCCATAAAGTAAGAGTCCAAGTTTCGCACCCATATAATATAACTGGTAGAATAATTGTTTTACATATTTTCAGTTTAATGTTTTTTTGAAAGGAGTTGGGACATCAAGAGTCTCTGCAATGCATAATAGCATGCATTTCCAGAATTGAGCCTATGTTTAATTTCTTTGTGCATCTCATTCCTATTTGTGAATTACTGTTCCTAGGTATTTGAATTCAGCCACTTCCTCAAATTATTTCCCCCATTTCTCATTAGCTGTCCATTTCCATTATATAATGAATTTCTACGTGTGACCATATATTTAGTTTTATAGATATTTACTTCCAGTCCTAATTCCACAGTGTTACTCAATAGTGTGTGCGTGTTGTCCTTTAGTATCCCCTCGCTATCGGCCAATAGTACTACATCATCAGCATAAACTAACAGCTTATTAACACCATTGAGTAGTAGGCCTTCCTCATCCTCTAAAGATTTGATGGTATGCTCTAGTACAAAATTAAATAGTAGAGGAGATATGCATTTTAATAATACATTACTTATTCTGTTTTTTTAATCAGGCTCACATGGTATCCTGTCATATTAACATAGATTAAATTAATCGATGTGATTCTAGATTGTAGTCTCAAAAAAATAATAAGGTTGAATATCTAAAAGTACATTTCTTTAAATACTCGTATTTTGATGAAAAACGAGGTTATGTTCACCAAATATATCTACGTTGTTGAATCCAACTGAATGTAGTCAGAATTAACGAAATTAATATAGATTAAATACTCGTATAAAAGTAGGGTTCTTGTCGGCCGTGGTAGACTGGTGGCTATGTTCCTTGCCCTTGGTACCGTGGATCGCGAGTTCAAACCCGGTCGATGGAGAAATCCAAAGAGCAAATCCTTCGGGAGGGTCTTTAAGGGAACTGGATAGTAATTTACACATAATAAATTCATTTTATGTCCAAAATTATATTTCAATGTTTCTCAGCTCTTATTGCTGATAACAAATTGAAGATTTGTCTAGATATACTCTGAAACTTTGAGCATCCAATGGTATAAGACACAATTAATTGTTTTTTTTATCTAAAGTAATTACAACATGTTGACTGATGGCCTATTTTCCAAAATTTTAATATATATATATATATATATATATTTAATTTCAAGTGCACTTTTCTTCAATATTTTTTATTCAAATTCATTGTTTTTTAAATCTGTTAAATTATGTCTGTTCTCAATTATACAGTCAAAGTTATTTAATTGTTTCACTCTGATGGTCATTATAAAAAATCTTTAATTTGATTAACTTTTTTTAAAATAATATTTTTCTGTAACTAAATATTTTATTATTTATGTTACGTAGGCGTATTTAAATGTCTCTGATCAGGAAATTTCCACAATGGAAAAGAAGAACCAAGGCAAGTGGAGTTATAATATGCTGGCTGACTATTGTTGGACCAAGAAGAGAGATGTATAACTCTGTCTTCCAGACGTCCCATTCTCAGAAGTGGATTAAAATATTGCACCAATGCAGATATAAATTTCCAGAAATTTCGTAATGCAAACTGGTGGCATTGGACAAAAGAAAATTTTCCAAATGACACTATTTTTTTGGAGATATATTCTAATATATTAGACGAATCTAATGCCCTCTTTACTTGTCGGGAAACGAATTTCATGATTTTAAAATTCCTTTTCAAGCATCATCCATAATCAGAATAATATAAAGTTTGGTTATTCATAATTTCTAGCATTCTGCGCTAATAACCAAAGTCTACCAACATTTTAATAGTTTCTCTATTATTGGACTTTCCTCATGTTTAAAATTATATTATATTATTCTTATCTGTTTAAACAAATGCTGGGGCATGCCTTAGTGTAATTGGTTAAGAAAACCCACTACAATCCGGAAGGTCAAGGGTTCAAGTCCCGGGGGATTCAGGTTTTTTAAACTGACCTAAATCTTTAGGTGGCACCATGATCCTGGGGTCGACTCAAGCTCTAATGTAAATGAGTACCAGACCCTTGTTCTGGGGGTACAGGCGGTCATAATAATGTTTTTTTTTTTATTCTGGCATAGTTAAGGCCTCAAGGCCTTCTCTTCCACTCAACCAGCATAAATACAAATAAATATTTGACAAATATAGATATACACTATAATAATTATAAAGATTTTATAATATATTAAATGTTGCAATGTAAATTTCATATACTAACGATATTTTATACGATAATAATAATAATAATAATATTAATAATAGTATATGATAAATTATACGAGAAACGCCAATTAATATATGTACCATATACTGGGTAATGATGAAGTCGAGGTAAGAGCAAATATAAATTTAGATTTCTTTTAAAAGATGCTAAAGTCCGGCAGCCCCTTATTTATTGTTGTAGGGAATTCCAGTTGCGAGAAGTGAAAATAGTATATCACATCACGCAGGGCTGGCAAACCGACTGACATCAAGTGCAGATTGTCTAGAAAAAAGTTGGAAGACTTAACCTCTTACTACCCCAAGGGTCTCCTATGGCCTGTAGTGGGATCACTTTACCTTTATTTATACAAATGCAAGTGACTTGACAGAAGTCATTGCTCAGATAGTATTATTATTATTATTATTATTATTATTATTATTATTATTATTTTGTATGTTCACCGCAGTGGTTTTGACGTTAGGTCGTTTCTTCGTAATCAGCGGTCCCGGGATCGATTCCCTGTCGGGACAAGTTTTCTGGGAAAAGGTTTTTTCGGAGTTTTTCTCACCTGTAAAACAAATTTCGGGAATCATTAAGACTCAAATAGTCCCCAAACGTCATCTGGCCATCACAATCCTCATAACTTTTTCGCCTTGTTTTGTATGAATGTACAGTATGACTGATGGCATGTCTTTTCTTAATTGCTCATGTTGTCTCGGAGGTGGTCTTGGCATTGGACTGATCACTGATCCAGGGAGGCAGTCCGTTTCGTTGCGTGGTCAAAAACGTATCTGTACAATTCAGAGTTTGAAATTCTCTGTCGACATTTTGACCCCTGGAGTAGCCCCTGTGACGTAGGATAGGTAGTAAACTCTACAAAGGGAGAGGTTAAACTAAGGCAAAGAGAGATTATTTAAGTATAACTTTCCTTTTGACATATCTGAAAAATAGTTATATGCAACTTCAATAATGTTAGAACTTGGCCTCACATCCACTTGTATTAATCACAGGGGCGTATCATCATCCAGCCAGTTTAGGAGTAACATGCGGCCAACATATCGGGTCCCCCATCCGTTATAGCTGATTTCCTCAACCTGGAGCCACTACTTATTTAAATGCCCGAATTCGTCACGATTCTGGCTGGTCACCGTTCTCATTCTGGCCGAATTTTCATAAGAACATTTCTTCTCCATGGGGACTCAACCCAGAGTAAGTCCAGTAGCTCTTCATGAAGGCATCATGCCTTGCACCGCTGGACTACGGCGCGGGACATAAGGACAATAAGAGTAGAATGAAATTACAATATTTTTGAACACGCAGCACTGATGAGTTTGTTGCTGCAAATATTTTATTTAAGGAATCATTCTTTTGTTATTCCCGAAGTAGAAAGATATAATAATACTTAATTCACGACGCCTTCTTTATTAGTAATGCCACGAATGATTTTCAAATTATCTAGAGGATTTGGAAATCAAGTGTGGCATATGTTAGGACTATTTGACGAATATAGTTAAACTGTTTACTCACAAATCATTAGTTAAATATAGTTATTTAAAAATATTTATATATTTAATGTAAACGGCGATGTTTGAAAACAAATGAGAAATGTGTACAAGTAGCCTGGTAGCCAATTCTCCAGAAAGAAGATCTAGGCTTCTTTGTTTCAATGCCAGGACTTATAACAGTTCTCACTGCAGTTGGTGCAGGTTTCGCCAAATACTGATATGATCGTGTGTTCGCCTATTGCACTTAAGCGCTGATCATTTATGTTCATCAATATTTGAGGAACAAAGTTAAAAAGGATACACAGCTAAGATTTTACTGAACGGGGCACTACCAGTGGCGATGTATGGAAGTGAGGTTTGGGTCCTGAAGGAAAGAGATAAAAAGTAAAATTCAGGCACCGGAAATGAGATCGATACTTGCTGTGAAAGGTAGTACACGAGAAGAACACATTAGAAATGAGAATATTAGAGAGGAACTAAAAGTACAACCACTTCTTCAACAAATATAAGAACACAGGAAAAATTAGATAGAACATCTGCAAAAAATGACAGAGGATATGATACCAAGGACGGCACTGTTGTAATCCTGGAGGACGATGATCGGTAGGATGACAAAGAGAGCGCAGTGCTGAACAGATGTGAGATCGGAACAGGCAAAGACCTAGTCCGCAAAGTTTGATGATGATGATGATGATGATGATGTGGTATAAAACACTAGAAAGACTTGAGTTCACGTCCAGCTATGAAGACTGATGGGTCATTTTGACCCTGCTGGAGTTCGGAATTCCTAAAAAGTTAGTTAGACTTATACGAATGTGTCTAAATGGCTCAAAGAGTAGGGTGCGTGTAGGCAAACAGTTTTCAGACACTTTTGAAATCCAGAATGGGTTGAAGCAAGGAGATGTACTATCTCCTCTACTATTTAAATTTGTACTAAAGCATGCCATTAAATCTTTAGAGAATGAGGAAGGCTTACAACTGAATGGTATTAATAAGCTGTTAGTTTATGCTGATGATGTAGTACTACTGGCCGATAGCGAGGAGATACTGAAGGCCAACACGCACACACTATTGAGTAACACTAAGAAATTAGGACTGGAAGTAAATATCAGTAAAACTAAATATATGGTCACACGTAGAAATTCAGTATATAATGGAAATGGACAGCTAATGACAAATGAGGGAAATTTTAGAGGAAGTGGCTGAATTCAAATACCTAGGAACAATAATCACAAATAGGAATGAGGTGTAGGCCTACAAAGAAATTAAACATAGGCTCAATTCTGGAAATGCGTGCTATTATGCATTGCAGAGACTTTTGATGTCCCAACTCCTTTCAAAAAACGTTAAGCTGAAAATATATAAAACTATTATTCTACCAGTTATATTATATGGGTGCGAAACATGGACTCTTACTTTAAGGGAGGAAGGGAGATTACGAGTTTTTGAGAATAAAGTTCTTAGGAACATTTTTGGACCGAAGAGAGATGAACAGACAGGTGAATGGAGAAGAGTATATAACAATGAATTACATGGTCTTTATAGAAAGCCAGGTATAATAAGAACAGTTAAATCTCATAGACTGCGATGGGCAGGGCATGTTGCACGTATGGGGAATGAAAGACCTGCATGGAAACTTCTTGTAGGAAAGCCAGAAAGAAAACGCCCAGTTGGTAGACCAAGAATGAGGTGGGAGAACAACATTAACCATGCTTTGAGGGAAGTAGATTATACAGGGAATGATTGGAATGCATTGGCTCAGGATAGGGATGTATGGAGAGCTGATGTCCGCGCGGCCATGAACCTACGGGTTCGATAGTGCCAGTGAGTAAGTAAGTAAGTAAGTAAGTATATGAAAATATGGTGAACAATGATACTGGGTTTGGTTATTATTATTATTATTATTAATATTATTATTATCATTATTATTACTATTATTATTATTATTATTATTATTATTAGTATTATCATTATTATTACTATTATTATTATTACTATTATTATTATTATCATTATTATTATTATTATTATTATTATTATTATTATTATTATTATTATTATTATTATTATTATTATTATTATTATTATTATTATTGTTGTTGTTATTCAGTCATTTAGTACCATCCTTGGAACATTCTTTATGCCCCACATGTAGTGGGAATGAGTGACGTCTGGTTCCAGTAATGTCTGATTCCTGTAGATCATTCGGAGGATATTCTGGCCTTCCTCAATACATTCTGTTGCTGGTGGTGACATATGAACAGGCCTTCCTCTCCCAGTGAGTAAGTCACGAGATCTATTACTTCCATCAACAATACTAGCCTTATGGCAAGAACCAAGGCTAATACCACCCTTCCCACTCACATGTCTTCGTGCAACTGAAATGATAGTTTTAATTTTAATTTTAATTATTGTGAAATTGACGAAAACTGTACATTGTTGTGCAGCACTCTCCATTTCATGCCACTCATGGCATAGTATTTCGATATTTTTTTTTTAAATACTGTATTTCGGTAACAAATACTATAGGGTTTTCTTTTTGACACCTCAGTCGTTGTAGGTTGAAAATTCTCTAACTCTTATTTTTAACTTTTATTCGAATTAATCACTATGAGGTTTAATTTATGGTGAAATTAAAGAAGTACTGAAGATGAGACCGCTGTGGTCTCGAAATCGCGATCTACTTAGAAGATTTATATGAGGAGACGTAAGAAACATTTAATTTCACCATTCTGTAACTCTGTTCATACCGCAATTGCATCTTCTGAATTTCATAGAAAGTAAATTTACATCAAATAATACAATGTCATAAAATCACAAAAAAATGTTCAATCATACGTATGGGGGATAAAGGTTGTGGAATTTCACAGCTAACTAACCAACTAACTCACTGGCACTATTGAACCCGTAGGTCCATGACTGCGCGGACATAAGCTCTCCATACATCCCTATCCTGAACTAATGTTTTTGGCATGGATTCCCTGAAGTAGTCCCCGACCGGAGAACCGAATGGGGGACTATTTTACTTCCGGGAAATTTTACTCCAGTGGAACCCATGTCCGCGTTTTTTGACGGTTGTTTTTTACGGTGAAATATCGTCACTCTTTAGACCAAGGTACTTTTTTCATCTGACTTATCATCTTCGACCAGTCCGGCATGGGTAACCCTATCGGCAGCAATGCTACCGCCGGCATAGTTCTCGGGATCATGTAAGCACGCAAGGTACTCCATCACGACAAGGTAAAGATACCATGGAGGGCGAGGGATGAAAATAACCCCGCCATAGTACTAGTGTTAACCTATTCTCACTCTGATAAGTGCAGACAGCAATGTCACTGATTAAAACATAAATAATAGTTTAAAAAACTAAAACAACACGCTTTATTAGGAAACCGAACTAAAAAATGAAAAAGAATTTTAATTCCCAACACGCTTGGGATAAAATGAATGTGGTCAACAAAAAAATAATATCCAATACATTTAGAATATCTACAAAAAAATAATTTTGCCTTCAAAAGCATTGGGTGCTCTATATCAATTAATATATTTGATAATAAACAGATATTGGTAAAAGTAAAGTCTCTAAGAAGAAAAATGTAAAAACTATAAAAAGCACCCCACGCTTTTGAAGGTAATTTTTTTTTGTAGATAACTCTAATTTTATTCTAAATGTGTTGGAGATTATTTTTTTTGTTGACCACATTAATAGTATCCCAAGCGTGTTGGAAATTAAAATTATTTTTAATTTTTCAGTTCGGTTTTCTAATGAAGAGTGTTGTTGGTTTTTTAAAACTATTATTTTTTATTTTTTAGTTTGGTTTTCTAATAAAGCGTATTGTTTTAGTTTTTAAAACTATTATTTACTTTTTTTTGGTTGGTTTTCTAATAAAGCGTGTTGTTTTAGTTTTTTAAACTATTATTTATTTTAAACTATTAATTATTTTTTAGTTTTAATATTTTACAGAAAAAGATAAAAATGTAAATATCTTTAAATTCGATACTATTGTAGTATGAGCTAAAAGTATTACTCTACAAAAAATCCTCCTTGCCGGATTTGAACCATTGATCTATGGATTACTAAAAATATATACCACTGCAGTCCACCGCTCTACCAACTGAGCTCTTACACCGATTGAGTAAGAAGTTGAAGTCCACACACTATTATTTGCCGGTTTTTATTATTTTGATTTCCTGCCGATTCTGACCAGGATTTTAGAAACATTTGTAACATTATTGTATTGTCATTGGTCCGTTACAATTATACAAAGTTTCAAGTCGATCCAATGATTTTAAGTGGGTGAAAATCGTGTTGAAAGATTCCGTTACATAATTACACAAACACTTTTTTTTATTTTCTGATGACTCTGGCCAGGATTTTGGGAAAAAATCATGAAATTATTGTATTGTCATTGGTCCTTTACAAGATAACAATGTTTTAATTAGATCCAATGATTTTAAGTGGGCGAAAAAGATTCCGTTACATAATTACACAGACACTTGTTTTGACTGTCTGATGATTCTGGCCACGATTTTAGAAAAAAAAATTAAATTATTGTATTGTCATTGGTCTTTTACAAGTATACAAAGTTTCAACGATCCAATGATTTTAAGTGGGTGAAAATCGCGATGAAAAATTCCGTCACGTAGACAGATACAGTTCAAGCTAATATAAAGAGTGTAAAAAGAAAGAGATTTTAACATAGCCGACATTATCATTTGACAGTTTAAATAACTATAGGCCTATACCTGCATAGTGAGTTGGAATGCAATATTAATATACACAGGGATTTGACTGAAGTTATTAAAAATATCTCTTTTAGTTAGTTCTGCTTCATATTTTATTCCGATTGGGAGGACAGACTACCCTGAGCACTACAACCTGGAAGATATATTGCGCTATCTACTATTATGGAGACGATTGGAATAAAAGTCTACGGAGTTATGTAAGTTGTAGGTCGTCTTCCAAGTCTAACACACCAGGTTATCCTTCCATCACCCATACCGCCATTTTTGGTTGGATCCGTGGTCACGAGGAGGATTACAACCTTCCCGTTAGCTCATTTTACTCATTTTTATTGCTCAAGCTCTGAGTAATGAGCCAGTACCACGGAGGGCACTTCACTAGATCCCCGCATATTTTAAACCATTGGATGAGAAGTGATAAATTTAATATTAAACACCTTTAAGTTGCCAACCAAACTATTTTTCATAACATGTGGTGAGGTGAAGGGTGATATGAAAACAATTATTGATAAATTAAATATAATTAAGGGGGTGGAAGGAGGAATAGAGTGTGTTGGTGGGATGCTATTCTGTAAACGGGGAAACCCTGAGAAAACCCCAAAAATCCCGTTATGGCTCACCGCCAACACCATGAAACTGCCAGGACTCAAATCTGGGATCCCAGACGAGACATCTGCGCGATCTAGCCACGTGTAAACAATGACGGCATATGTTTTAACTAATTTTCTATCCTTTCTCTTCGCAGAAGTCAAATACGCACTGTTAAAATAGTAACCGGTTGAATATAATACAATTTTTTGTAACTGCAAATTCGATGTTATTGACATGGGTCGTTGCTGCTCTAAGCATTTTGTGACCATGATCAAGAGTTTTTGCCTATTTAGACATGCAGGTAGTTCCCTCAGTCCCGGAAATTAATGTCCCCTGTAGAATATTGATAGCTTCCCCCAACTTTTATTCGTAAAAAAAAAAGGACAAGCTCTCTTCTTTTCTTGTGAAGCAGGAGACATGTTATCCCCTTCAGCTCTTCCACATAGAGTATTAGAGGCGCTGCCATTCTCTCATTACAGTCAAAATAAATGAACGGAGTGAATGCTTCATATTTACACACGTGTTGTTAAGTACTTTAGATAACACTTCCTGGTCCCATCCGTCTATCCATACATAAGACAGAGGTGTTATAGTCAAGTACTAGTAACTGTAGCCGTCTTGGTTAAACCGAAGGCGCGTGGCAGGAGGGAACATTGCCGAGTGGGGGAGGGAGCTAGTAGCCTAGAAAAGAAAAACACTTTTTTGTTAATATTAATAATAATCGTAATAAAACAAATTGTTGCAAAAACAACCCTGTTCTATAATGAACACTTCAAACTTATTAGACATCAAAACTATTCACTAACACAGAACCAGTAGATAAGAAAATTCAACATATTGTAACTTATGTTTTCAAAACTGAGGGTACTTGCTGGCAATACCTGCATCTCGCCCTCCCCTCTTGCCGCACCATACAACATGGACTCCTTAAAAGCAGCAACAGAAGCGAGAACTGCACAGTACTATCTTTCATAACGAACTAACTCACTGACACTATCGAAACCGGAGATTCATGTTCGTACAGACTTAAGGTATGTGGTGCAAACATCGCCCAACTAGAACAAATTGTAGCTTGAAGATTTATTATCTTCTTAATTAGAACAACAGCCCGGGTGGTTAAAACGGCCACTATACGGAATGTTACATTCGAATTGACCTTAATTTGACATATTATAAGAAGGAATACACCAAATTTGATATTACAAAATATAATAGAAATATACACGGACAATAAATAAATGCCAAAATAAATAATCGTATCTCTGAAAGAAAATGTGTTAATAATAGAGTTCGAGAAGGTTGCCAACACTTTAATATTTACATGAATGAAATCACTTCTAAATGGAACCTAATCTATACATCAGGAATCATATTAAGCAGTACCTGTCATTAAATATCCCATTTTTCGCAGATGATCAATTTAGATATTAATTTACAAATATGACTATATACACTAAATAAAATAATAAAAGGTTTTGGAATGGAAATATCAGTACAAAAGTCAAAAGTAGTGACATTCTTACGAGATGATACAATCAGATGTAAGATAATACACAATAATCAATGCCAAGAACAAGTACAACATTTCAACTATGTAGGCTGTCAAGTACGTTATCAAAATGAAAAAGACGTGAACAAGAAAATCATCAAATTAACACATACATTAAAAGCTAAATTACTACAAAAAATAAAAATATATGTTACCTTGGCATTAGTCTCCCTTTTATATGGAAGTGAGATATGGACAATAAGAAAAAGAGACAGGAGCAGAATGAAAACAACGGAGACGAAATTTCTCAGAAGGAAATGAGGATACACACTTTTAGATCGACTATTTAACTCGTGATTCAATGGCCAATCACATTTCAATGAATTTTGAATTACAACCAATCACAGTCGTTTTTCACCTGGATTTTGCCAGTTTAATTTTATCACATTAAAATCAAGCTCCACCTTTTTAACATTTTGAATAGGTTAGAGCATTATTTTTGCTCTCTAATAAATACGTTGAATATAAAAATTTATATATTGAAATGTAAGAATCATACATTTCAAGTGGCTCCCAGATTGTATATATAGTGCACGAATGTAACCATATTCAACATGTGGGATATAATAGAAAAACATTTATAGCAATTGATTATACCATAAAAAAATAAACCATTGTTTGCACTTTCTTAAACGTAATATTTTCCAGGTATTCATTTTCTAAAAAATATAATTGACATATTTACATCATATGGAATCAGAAATTAATTAATAACCTATAATGTTGAATATAATATACAGTTTGATGTGATTCTTTTTTCTCCGCTAGGGTACATAATTACAATATCGTGATCCTATTATTTGGCAAGAAATAATATGACCTGGTTGCAGTGGATGAACAAATGAAACATAACTATCGTTTCTCGTTTGTTTTCAAACATCGCCGTTTACATTGAATATATAAATAACTAAAATTAACTATATTTAAATAATGATTTATGAGTAAACAGCTTAATTTTATGCGTTAAATAGACCTAACAAATGCACCTCTTGGTTTCCAAATTATCTAGATAAATTCACAACTCACTTCGTGAGTATCGATAATATGGTAATCAGAAATGAGTAGTGAATTTATCTAGACTATTTAACTCATGTTATAAGGTCAGATTCAGCACAATAAGGGAAATTATGCAAGTTGAAAAAGAAATATTAGAAAAAATCTGAAATGGTACGGACACCACATGAGAATGGAAGAAGAGAGAATACCAAAAAAGATCCATAATTAGAAAGCTAATAGAAGTAGAGGAAGAGGCAGACCTAGAGAACGTTGGATGGATGGAGTGAGGGGAAGTATGGAAGCTAGAGATTTTAGGGGAAAATATGTTCTAGGCAGGAACCACTGGTGACAAAATCACTTTGAGTTGAAGGAGAAACAATGTATTGTGGAATTATCCTAATAATAATAATAAAAATGCAATAATAATAATTATTACTATGGGCATTACATTATTATTTTATTATTATTATTATTACATTATTATTTTATTATTATTGTTATAGGGTACGGTCTGTGTATTATTTATATAAAAGTATTTTAAAAAACTTTTCAACTTTTACTTGTACTGTAATTTCTATATTTCATATTAGGTTATTATTTTGAAGTTTTCTGTTTGATATTTTTGTACGTATTACATAGGGTATTACTATATACATATTCGGCCTCTACCCATGATATTGTTACAACTGCAACTTTTCTAGCTTTTCGAAGTAAAAATAGAGTCATGTAGGGTTTGTAACCAATTGTCGTATAAGTAGTAGTAGATTCTCGCACATAGATGGCAGAGTGATTAGTTGTAATCGCCAACAAAGTTACAGCTAGACCATAATAAATAAAATACACATAAATTTACTCATTTTTATATTATTATTCTCATGACTAAAATTTTGTTTATTAGGATGAAAAAAATATTCAATGCGATGTCACAACATTTAACACATGTTAATTTTCAATAAAATTGCAAGCTGTTATTCATAGTTGACAGATTGTACACTATGATCAATTGTTTATCCCTCCTCCTTCCGGATTAGGGTGTCGAAATATCTAATTTTTGCAATCGATTTTAGGTTCTTGCCTTAAAATCGATACATTCATGATTGGAAATCACTAAACGATTTTGTGAACTATCCGAAGTCCGTAGCAGGTGGCATTTAGTTCGCTCTACTGTTTCCTATTATGTTTGTAAAAATTGGGGTTGGTATATCATTTATATACGTATATATATATATATATATATATATATATATATATACTGTATATATGATAATTTTCGTTCTCAGTAAATACAGACGCAGTGTAAATTTCATGTACCTACACATTTTATACGATAAATAAAATCACAATAAGTGGACTAATATAGTAAGTTAAGTGGGGAGCGCCAATTAATGCATGTGCTATACCTGTGAAGACAGTCGTCAATTCAAAGTAATACCAAATATAAATATAGTTTTCTTTTAAGTTATTGTAAATTCCCGCATCATTTGAAGTGACTAATATCTAACTTTTACTACAACATTTTACTTATAATACACCTAATTCGATGTTAAAAACAGTTTATTCATAGCAGGGCCCTGCGATATAAGTAATTATGGAGGCAATGAAGAATAGTGGAATAATTATTGATAGGTAAAAAATTGTGATTTATTTCTGCACCACACATTGATATGTTAGGGAATTCTGAAGAAATGTAGCATTTATGTTTATCCTTAAGAGAGAAAAAATCGTAACTTCATCGATTATATTTCCTAATAAGACATTACAAATGGCTATTAGAAAAAATTAAATATGCGTACATAAAAACAATTTTGCACTCGCTACTGCCTTAACAGCGTATACACTGTCGGCTGGATGTCTAGAGGATATGTACTTTACGTGTAATCCCTGGAATTGCTGGTATAAACTCGGCAGTGGTGGATGGATTTTTTTTAGGATGGAGACATCCGAGAGACAAGTCCTCGGGTGGTATTCTCGGCAAACCGACACGTTAATAATATTTGAATCATACACTGGCTGGGTGATTAATATATGTGGATGTAATGCCAGCAGGCGACAGGTAAATTAAAGAATTTAGTCGTGTCACTGTCATGGCTTTTATGCATTAGTATGAGAATCTAAGGCGTTGACGTTTGAACTATAACGAGCATTGAAGTACCTATTTATATATTTTTTTCATTAATGGTAAAATAATACACATTTAATAACAATTAAATATTTTCCGAATTTTCTTTATTACTTAACATAAGAATTTGGCAATAAAATTATAATCTAAAATATTTTAAGTTAAACATTTGATGTTGAAAGTTGCCACAGGAGGATTGGTGTATATTTTACAGCATCGTAATGGACCACTACAAGAGTATTTGAGTATTTCCTGCCATCTTGCTCTTGACGGTGTAGCTGATTGATCGGTTTTGATATACACCTTTTTATAATAGCCAGCAAAGCCTAACAGTAAAAAATTGAATAAATATATATTCTGGTTTATTGTGTCTCGGGACATGATGGACTTTTGGATTTTATCCTATTCTGATATTATTATTATTATTGTTATTATTATTATTATTATTATTATTATTATTATTATTATTATCATTACGTGTGTAATTTTTATTAAAGTGTTTTGAAATTATTTTTAACATTTATATTTGTGTCGTAAATTCGATATTACATTTTAGGTACATATTTATTTTGGTTTAATGTTTCATATTTATATACGTATTATATGGGGTGTTACTACTTTAAAATCGGCCTCTATTCATGATATCACAGCAACTGCTACATTTTCTAGCGTTCGGCAATAAAAGCAGAGTTGTGTAGAAATTGTAACCGAACGTCGTTTGAGTAGTAGTAGAATCCCGTACGTAGATGGCAGAACGATTAGTAATAATCGTCAATGAAAATTACTAATATATTATAATAAAATGAAACGCATATATGTGCTACTTTATATAATATTTCCACGATAAAAGTTTGTCGTAATAGAGAGAATAAAAATCATCAATTTGATGTCACATTTTTTAAAACATGCTCATTTTAAATTAATTTGCCAGCGATTCCACATAGTTGGCATATTGTACACAAGAGTTACGCGTTTTTGTTCTTTGGTCTTTTATAGTTTCTACGATGAATAATAATTTTTGTATTCAGTTTTAGGTTAATGCCTTAAAATCGATACGGAATAGTTCTGTATATGTGGTAAATTCCGCACCAGGTTATGTTGTGTCCTGTGTTCGACTGCTCTACGGGATGTTTTAATTTAATTGTCTCAAAAAAACTGCTGTGAGTAGATTATAAAAGTGCATATATATATTATATATATATACATACGTTACGGTTATCTTCTTACTCTGCTGGGTAGTAATGCAGTACAAATTTCATTTACGTTTGTACACATTTTATACGTAAAAGAGTGTGATAACTGTAATAACTTAATTAATGAGAGGTAAAGAATTTGTGATTTGTATTTACCCTTCCTTCGATATGTTAGGGAATTCTGAAGAATTGAAGTAATCGTATCTAATATCACGAGGGTTTTTTTCCCCTAACTTCATTTATTCTACCTACTCAGACATGAAAAATGGCCATGACAATTAATTGAATAGGCGTATATAAAATCATATATTCCTTGCTTCTAGTCCCGAAGGTCACCGGTTCAAACCCGGCCTGTATCGATTTTTTAGCATGGAAAAATCCAAGGACAAGTTCTACGGAACGGACTTTAAGCCGTAGGTCCCAAGTTCTGAAGATTTTTAAGTTCGAAGATTAGAACAAGCCTGAATAAAAATGCATTTGTGTCGAATTTAACTGACATTTAATCCATCCTAACAATAACTTATTTCCCTACGACAAGTCTCATTGAGTCTGATTGATCACGTAACATTCACTGACATACCTAGCAATATAAGAAAAACTAAAATTAGCATATGTATAATACCTACATATAGAGGATCATCCTTACTCAATGAGGGACAAAAGAGAAATAAAACAATATATATAATTACAGAATTTTAATGTTTACACATCATTCTGTGTCTAAAGTTTTATTTTTCTTCTCCACTCGTCTGTTTCCATCCAATCCATGTCCTCCAGTCCTCTTGCTCTCATTCCAGTTCTTATTTCCTGCATCCTTTTATCCTCTATGATGTCAACCATTATATTTTGAACACCTCGAATATTCCACGTTCCAACAAGAAATGTCCTTTTCCTTTGCTTTTGTCGTCTTGGTTCATTTCTGTCCGGCTTTAAATCTTTAGGCGTTTTAGCATTGTGATGTTTTTCGTGACGAACAGGGAGCTGGCCTGATGTATCAACCCCCAACCTGGAGGAGCAGGTAACTTTTGGTCTAGGTTTTCTTCCTCTAGCCTTTGTCAAACCAATGACGAACTGCAAGGCAGCAGTATCTGTACCCTAGATAAAGGGGCCCTCACAGAGTACTATCAGCTGGGCGTACTGAACCCTGGTTTTTTAACGAAGTTGTTACTCATCCCCCTCACCCTTATCTAACCTGGCTTGTGACTGGCTTTGGTGGATTACATGATAACAAATATAAATGCCTGGACTTGATTCGAACCCGGAACTCTGGGTCGGTACCCCAGCGTGTTATCCCTGTATTTCCGAAAATAAATCTGGTATACTCGCAAAAGTTCATGTTGACTGATTGTATATTTCTCTCGTGATGTTATCCTTCAATTCATGAAATGTCTGCAGATTTCATGCATGCACTTTATTATTTAACGTTCCCCATAAGTAAAAACCGCATGACATAGGTCAGGGGAACTTGGTGGCCACAATCGTCGACTAATTATTCTGTCACCAAACACACTTCAAACTCACGCATGGAATTCGCAGCAGTGTGCGCTGTCACTGAATCCTGCTGAAACCAGCCACAAAATTTTCATTTCTTGTTAATTGCGGGAAAAAAATTATAAAATTGAAGTTACATAATCGTATAAATCAACGGTTGCTTCGAAAAATATTGGAACAATCATTCTACATGCACTCACTGCGCACCAAATTCCAATTTTTGAGGCATGGTGAGGAATTTCATGAATAATATGGGAACTTTCGGTACACTAGTGTCTACTGATTTGAATAAAAATGTGACATTTTATATGAAACCTCACTTCATCAGTATAGAATATTAATCTTGGGACCATGTCACAATTGGGTCAACATTTCCAAAATTACCATTTACTTGCTGGTCGTGTGAATGTGACTTAGGCAGAAGGCGCGCCGGTGCTCGTCATGAAACGTGATTGGTCATTGACTAGCACTTGTGGCATGAGTTAAATAGTCAATTTGAAGTCACAGTATCTAAGTCATGTTCATTTTCAAATATTTTGCCAACGATTACGCATATTGTATACCGGAGTTAGTGTTTACGTGCAATTTTTTTTTTGTTATGGGTTTCACTGAACACTATGGAATTAGTTTTAGGTTCTTGCATTAAAATCTATGTCATGCATATACTTTATAATAGCCGTATTCCGTAGCGAGTAGTATTTTGTTTGCAGTAGTGTAGCACTACGTGATATGTAATTTAATTATATAAAAAAATTCCCGGTCGGTAAATTGAAAAGGTATATACGTACACTATGATGGCTTTTGTAGTCTATTGAGTCGGAATGCAGCCTGAACTTAATGTACAAACCCAAGCTCCAAATGGCAGTCAATGACAAATCACGTTTCAATGAATTTTGATTTAGTATCGATGACAGTCGTGTTTCACCTCGCTCTTTAACCCATTGGAGA
The DNA here is from genome assembly GCA_030220185.1 of Diploptera punctata. Taxonomy (NCBI): domain Eukaryota; kingdom Metazoa; phylum Arthropoda; class Insecta; order Blattodea; family Blaberidae; genus Diploptera; species Diploptera punctata. The sequence goes on along the minus strand of JASPKZ010000824.1, from coordinate 218,081 downwards.
CTTTTAACGAGTCTCCCTCGTGAGCAGGTAGAAAGTCCAAACAGCCCCACAACGAGGTAGACTCGTTGTTGTGTTATAACCCCCACTGTAAGACGTTAGGTTTCTTTAGTGGTTTACATTTTCGGTTCACCATCAGTAAAATGTGTTGTTTGTTTATGTAAAGTAAATATGTATAGGCCTAGTGTATTGTATAGTTTATTTTAGTTATTATTTATAGAATAGTAGACTATAGTTGTAGGCATTTATTACGGTAAAATATAAGTGAATATAAATTCAGTGCTTATTTGTTAAAATTCATAGTTTTAAAATTATTTTTTTTCTTGCAATATGTGCGTAATTAGGAGAGAACGTATTGCTTTTGAGAAACTAAGTGAAGTAGTGGATGAAATATTATGTGACAGTGATTGTAGTGAATTATTATGGAACGAAGATTCGGACGATGAAATAATATACAGTGACAACGTAACCGTGCATGCTACTGATGGTAGAAATATTAGGTGAGTTTCGTCCAGTTTTTATCTATAGTATTTTATAATTTACAGGTCGATATATAACTATGATAATTTAAAGAATATACGAAGAACTTTTCCTGATTTTATAATGTATAGGTCTATGCTTATTTTATTTCATATATTTATTTTTATTATGTACAGTATTATATTGCGTTTGTTATTTTTTTCGGTCTTGTTTGAACATATGATTTGTGTTTACTTTCAAGGCAATGTCCGAGAACTTTTACAAATAGATGGTTTCTGAATTGTTTGTCAACTTTCACAGCCTTGAAAATAACAAAACATAACGGTTTACAATGCACAAAAGAGGGTAGCAGGTAGGCCACATTCCTTTGCTATTCGTAAAAGTACAAGATACTAAAAGAAATTCAGGGGTAAACAAAATATCTGAAATCATAAGTGATAGAACAGAGTATGTGTATTTAAAGTCCAGCGCAGCCGGAGTAGCGGCGCGGAGATTTAAATGGGTTCCCAGTGAACATGCTAGGCACTTTAAACGTGTCTCCAATGGGTTAACGAATTCTCTTTTCCACCTCCTTCTTTTGTGAAGAAGAATGCAGCTACCTTTTAATATTCAGAATTGATCTGAGCATTAATTTCCAATGACTGACTCTCCAACAAGTATATTGAATATAGCAAATAAAGAACACATTATTTCGAACTACATATTTGGTAACTCTATATTCAATAAATGAGTGTTTAAAAATGATTTACTTAGCTGTTTACAAATAAATTAGTAAACTATAATGTTGGTTATAATATACAGCTTGGTGTGTTACATTTTTCTCTACTAGGGTGTATTCTTACAGTATGGCTATTTTATTTGGTAATAAATAATATGTTGAACTTGCAGTGGATAAACAAATGAATCATAACTACACATATCTGATTTGTTTACAAAAATCGTTGTTTACATTAAATATATAAATATTTTAATTATCTAAATAATGATTATTTGATTAAACAACTTAATTTTATTCGTTAAGTACTCCTAACAAATGCCACTCTTGATTTCCAAATCCTTTAGATAAATCCACTCGTCACTTCGTAACGCGTAAAAATAAATATATAAAAATAAATTATTAACCTTTAATGTTGTTTATAATATACAGTTTGATGTGTTTCATTTTTTCTCCACTAGGATGCAATCTTACAATATTACGATCCTATTTGGAAATGAATAATATGATCAAGTTGCAGTGAGCGAAGGAGTGCAACATAACCACACATATCTGATTTGTTTTCAATAATCGCCGTTTACATTAAATATATAAACATTTGAAATTCCAATCATAGTTTATAAATAATTATTTTTGAGTAAACAGCTTAATTTTATTCATTAAGTAGTCCTAACAAATGTCAATCTTGATTTCCAAAATCTCTAGCTAAATTTACTCTTCACTTAGTGACTTTTGAATTTATAGATGAATTGGAAGTCACTCGTGATATTAGTTATGATAAAGAGAGTGATATTAACTGTAATAACATGATAAATTAAGAGGGAACATAAATTAAAACATGTTCATTACGCATGAAGTCAATTATCAATCCGATGATAAACCAGTAATAAAATTAAGTTTTCATTTTGAACATGTATGACCTCCCTTTGCTTTGAAATTACTATTTCCAAAAATTTCATGTCTTGTTTTACGTAGGCTATATTACGTTTATTTCAAAGTTAAAAAATGTTCAATTAGAGAAGGGACTTTTAATTGATGTCATTATGCAAGATATGAAGAAGTGTAAAGTTATTATTTATATGTAAAGAAAATGCTATTTATTTTCCCCCACAATTCCATATGTTAGAGAATTCTGAATAAATGAAGCTTTTATATCAGTACAATTGAAAATATATGTTATAACTTTACCTAGTAAGACATGAAAAACTGACATGACAAAAATTTAAGTACATCCATATGAAATCAAATTTGTACCCACTACTTCGTTAGCAGTATTTAATATGTGTATAAAGTGGCATCAGTGTGTAATGGAAATGTTTCTTGCTTCTAATCCCGAGGTTTGCTGTGTCAGATCCGCATCTGATGGATTTTTGGGCTAAAAATTCTAGGAGATAAGTTCTGAAGATATTCAGACTTTATTACCAGCCGCCACTATTCATCACTCGGTTTATAGCAAGTTCGGGCTTCTAGAGACTCAGTGTGAGCGCGCCTCTCCTTATGAAGTTTTCCTTCTTCTAGTTGCATATATGAACGGTATAAATTCGGATTATCTTACTTACTTACTCACTGGCACTATCGAACCCATAGGTTCATGGCCGCACGGACATAAGCTCTCCATACATCCCTATCCTGACCTAATACTTTCCAATCATTCCCTGTATAATCTACTTCCCTCAAATCATAGTTAATGTTGTTCTCCCACCTCATTCTTGGTCTACCAACTGGGCGTTTTCCCTCTGGCTTTCCTACAAGAAGCTTCCATGCACGTCTTTCATTCCCCATACGTGCAACATGTCCTGCCCATCGCAGTCTACGAGACTTAACTGTTCTTATTATATCTGGCTTCCTATAAAGACCATGTAGTTCATTGTTATGTAGTCTTCTCCATTCACCTGTCTGTTCATCTCTCCTTGGTCCAACAATTTTCCTAAGAACTTTATTCTCAAATACTCGTAACCTCCTTTCCTCCCTTAAAGTAAGAGTCCATGTTTCGCACCCATATAATATAACTGGTAGAATAATAGTTTTATAAATTTTCAGCTTAACGTTCTTCGAAAGGAGTTGGGACATCAAAAGTCTCTGGAATGCATAATAGCATGCATTTCCAGAATTGAGCTATGTTTAATTTCGTTGTGCATCTCATTCCTATTTGTGATTATTGTTCCTAGGTATTTGAATTCAGCCACTGCCACAAAATTTCCCTCATTTGTCAATAGCTGTCCATTTCCATTATATACTGAATTTCTACGTGTGACCATATATTTAGTTTTACTGATATTAACTTCCAGTCCCAATTTTTTAGTGTTACTCAATAGTGTGTGCGTGTTGGCCTTTAGTATCTCCTCGCTATCGGCCAACAGTACTACATCATCAGCATAAACTAACAGCTTGTTAATACCATTGAGTTGTAAGCCTTCCTCATTCTCTAAAGATTTAATGGTATGCTCTAGTACAAAATTAAATAATAGAGGAGATAGTGCATCTCCTTGCTTCAACACATTCTGGATTTCAAAAGTGTCTGAAAACTGTTTGCCTACACGCACCCTACTCTTTGAGCCATTTAGACACATTCGTATAAGTCTAACTAACTTTTTAGGAATTCCGAACTCCAGCAGGATACTATATAACTTCTCCCTCTTAATTGAATCATATGCTTTATTGAAGTCTACATATAGTTGATGTACAGTACCATTATATTCCCATTTATTTTCTAAAATCTGATTATCTGTGGGGTATAATACATTTTACGTCATCAGTACATTTCTTCTGCAGGATACGTATTGGAAAGACAGAACACTGAACTACTTTCCATTTACGCTTATATGCACTCAGTGCAGCATTGTTTGTGTGAGTGCACCGGCGGTTTGAGAATAGGTTACCCCCACCTCAGATAGCATGAATATATCATCACTATCTATGTAGGTTTAGAACAGAATTTCATGCATCATGTTATAATATAACGTCGCGACTACCCTCAGGATTTCTCCGTATAACAGATTTTCCATTGCATAGCCGTAGCCGAGTGTTTAAGGCAATATGACTAGGCGCAGACTTGCGCTGGTTCGAGTATTCTTGAGGGAAGAAGTATTCTCATGTATTTTGGACCATAATAGAACAGGTTTCCACCCCGCGCCGTTAGGAATAACGGCTTCAGGTTTAGAAAACCAGCTACAACTGCTGGGTGCCCGACATGTTGACCAATTTTCACCCCTACTCAGGCTGAATGATAATCTACCTCTGTGTCTAACATATGTGGATGTGAGGCCACAAGCCGGCTGGTAATAAAAGGGGTCTTCTTGACCTGACGCACCATGGATATTTTATATAACACTATGAGAATGTCTAGTCCCGCTCCGCATTCCAGTTGTTAAGGCAAGATAACTTGGCGTAGTTTTACGGGACTTGCGCTGGTTCGAGACTCGATCGAGGAATATATTTCCTTATGGAATTTCGCCCTGAATGTTACCGGCGCCACTCAATGATATGAGGAATTTGGGTAGCTATAATAATTGAATGTTCCAGGGTCAAAATATCAGCTACACGGCTGGGGGACCCGACGTGTTGACAAAATTTCACTCCTACACTGGCCAAATCAAAGTGTATCACTATGATTGATATGTGTGGATGTGATTCCAGCGGCTGACTGGTAAGCTAAGGGAATTCTAGTCCTGTTACTGCCGTGGTTTTTTATGCACTGGTATGAGAATTTAATGTTTTGACATTTAGACTGTAAAGATAATTTTTATTCCTTTTTATGTTATGTAATATGTATTCGGTAAAAATCCACGATTAATAATAATTACATATTTGCAGCACTCTCTTTATCACTTAATATAACGATTTTGTAATAAAATTATAATTAATAATACATTAAGTTATACATTTAACGTTGAAGGTTACCTGGAAGGGAATTGTGTACATTTTACAGCATCACAATGAACCATTGCAGGTATATTAGAGTATTTCCAGCCATCTTGCCCGTCACGGAATTGCTGATTTAGATATTCCACTCTAAAACATTTTTCTTCTAACAGCCAGCAAATCCTATCACTGAAAAATGAGTGACTCAGTGCCGTAGGTGCCTAACCCACAATTTGAAAAATATCCTCTTCCTTGTAATTCAACTAGGAATATTCATTCATCTCTGATAGACACATTTGCCGGTAACATTATGAATGAGTTAAAATTAACACAAAAATGTCATAGGCACATGTGGCTCTCACAGAGATGATCATTTCTAGTGCAATTACAGGGACTATTTAACTCATGCCCCAAATGGGAGTCAATGACCAATCACGTTTCAATGATTTCTGTATTACAACCAATCAGAGACGTGTTTCACGAAATAATTATCAACGTTAGGATTATCATATATTAAGCAAAGCTCCTCCTTTTTAATATTCTGAACAGGTCTGACCGTTATTTTGCAGTGACTGAGCCTATAACAAATACGGCTACCAGATTGTATATAATAGTGCTTACATGTCAACATTTGTAGCAATTGATTATACCACCAAAAAAAGAAACCACTGTTTGCACTTTCTTAAATGTATACGACATCAAAAATGAATTAATATACAGATTGATGTGTTTCATTTTTCTCCACTAGAGAGCATTCTTACAATATTGCGTTCCTTTGGCAATAAATAGTATGATCTGGTTGCAGTGATAGACAAAAGAAGCAGTAGAAGCGTAGGCTACCTATCGTTTCTCATTAGTTTTCAAACATCACCGTTTACTTTAAATATAAAAATATTTTTAAATAACTGTAGTTAAATAATGATTTGTGAGTAAACAGCTTTATTTTATTCGTTAAATAGTCCTAACAAATGCCACTCTTGATTTCCAAATTCTCTAGATAAATTCACTCCTCACTTCGTGAGTCGTGAATTTATCGATAATTTGGAAATCACTCGTGGCATTACTTATGATAAGCAAGCATAAATGTTTAAGTTGCGGGTTAGGCACCTATAGCGCTGAGGCACTTAAATATGAGTAAGTGTATATCCTGTCTTATTGTATTTCGTGTCATGATGGACTTTTGGACTCAACACTGTTGTGATATTATTACTGTTATTGTTATTATTATCATCATCATCATCATCGTCATCATCCAGGGATTAAGCATGTTGACTCGTTCCGGCTTCATGAAAGCTAGAATTGATCAGACCATCTTCTGTGTGAGCGACCAAAATTTACTGTTATTATTATTATTATTATTATTATTATTATTATTTGCTTAATTTTTCAAAATTTAAACGTTTCTTGAAATATTTTTAACGTTTATACTTGTACCATAATTTCCATATGACATTATAAGTACGTATTTTATATTTAAGGTATCATATTTATGCACTACATTCGGATAAAGATGACAAGATCAAGGATGAGTTCTATGAAGAATTAGAATGCTTATTTGATAGCCTTTCACGATATCATATGAAAATTGTCTAAGGAGATTTTAATGCAAAAGTGGGGCGGAAGATATATTCAAACCAACAATAGGCAAATTCAGTCTTCATGAAGATAGTAACGACAACGGGGTTAGATTAGTCACATTTGCCACATCAAAGAATCTGATTGTTAAGAGCACAACATTTCAGCATAAGGATATTTCATAAATACACCTGGACGTCCCCAGATGGAGAAACTCGGAACCAGATAGATCATGTATTAGTGGATAAACGCTGGCACAGTAGCATCATTGATGTTAGATCAGTTAGAGGGACAGACTGCAATTCGGATCATCATCTGGTCAGGGTGAAAATCAGACAACGGCTATCGCTTATGAGAGGAACAAACGCTAAAGATGATTCTGTAAAATATGAATTAAAAAACTTGAAAAATGATGAAATGCGGCAAGAATACCAAATCAAAATTGCTAATAGATTTGAAGTAACTGGAATCTTCAGATGACAATGTGGCAAACGAAGAAGAAAAACTGATATAAATAAAGAATGGGAGGCTATAAGAGATACTATTAAATTGTCAGCATCAGAAAGCATTGGTTGTTTAAAAAAGAGGCAAAACAAGAAATGGTTTGATGAGGAATGTGCCGACATTGTAAAGAAAGAAAGCTAGCAAAAATGAAATGGTTACACGAGCCAAATGAGGTAAATTTAGAGCAATTGGGTAGTGTTAGACGGGAAACCACCAAGTTACTAAAGAGTAAAAAGAGGGAATATTTGAGAGAGAAGATTAATGATCTTGAAATGAATGCAAAAAATAGGAAACATTAGATAATTATATCAGGGAATTAGTATAGAGAAGAAAGGGTTTCAGGCTAGAACAAACATAATTCGGAATGAAAATGGGGGATATGATTGCAGATTCCAAGAGTATATTAAATAGATGGAAAAGTTATTTTAATCAGCTATTAAATGTACATACAGAACAGGACATTGAGGAGGATAAGTTACAGACAGCAGAAATGCTAGTCGCAGAGCCAAGTGCATTAGAGGTTGAAATGGCGATTGAAAAATTGAAGATGTATAAAGCATCAGGTTCAGATGAGATCCCAGCAGAACTGATAAAATCAGGGGGAGGAAAATTGATGGACAAGATACGCTGTTTGCTTAGTATGATTTGGGAAAAAGAAGCTCTTCCAGATGAATGGAAGGAATCAATTATCATACCAATTTATAAGAAAGGAGATAAAACTGATTGCAACAACTATAGGGGCATCTCATTACTTTCAACTTCGTACAAAATTCTAACAAATATATTAGTAAGCAGACTTACTCCCTATATTGATGACATTCTAGGAGATCATCAATGTGCATTTAGAAGAAACAGGTCTACAACAGATCAGATTTTTAGTATAAGACAGATTTTAGAAAAGAAATGGGAATATAATGGTACTGTACATCAACTATACGTAGACTTCCAAAAAGCATATGATTCAATTAAGAGGGAGAAGTTATATGGTATCCTGCTGGAGTTCGGAATTCCTAAAAAGTTAGTTAGACTTATACGAATGTGTCTAAATGGCTCAACGAGTAGGGTGCGTGTAGGCAAAACAGTTTTCAGACACTTTTGAAATCCAGAATGGGTTGAAGCAAGGAGATGCACTATCTCCTCTACTATTTAATTTTGTACTAGAGCATGCCATTAAATCTTTAGAGAATGAGGAAGGCTTACAACTGAATGGTATTAATAAGCTGTTAGTTTATGCTGATGATGTAGTACTACTGGCCGATAGCGAGGAGATACTAAAGGTCAACACGCACACACTATTGAGTAACACTAAGAAATTAGGACTGGAAGTAAATATCAGTAAAACTAAATATATGGTCACACGTAGAAATACATTATATAATGGAAATGGACAGCTAATGACAAATGAGGGAAATTTCGAGGAATTGGCTGAATTCAAATACCTAGGAACAATAATCACAAATAGGAATGAGATGCACAAAGAAATTAAACATAGGCTCAATTCTGGAAATGCTTGCTATTATGCATTGCAGAGACTTTTGATGTCCCAACTCCTTTCAAAAAAACGTTAAGCTGAAAATATATAAAACTATTATTTTACCAGTTATATTATATGGGTGCGAAACATGGACTCTTACTTTAAGGGAGGAAAGGAGATTACGAGTATTTGAGAATAAAGTTCTTAGGAAAATTTTTGGACCAAAGAGAGATGAACTGACAGGTGAATGGAGAAGACTACATAACAATGAACTACATGGTCTTTATAGGAAGCCAGATATAATAAGAACAGTTAAGTCCCGTAGACTGCGATGGGCAGGACATGTTGCGCGTATGGGTAATGAAAGACGTGCATGGAAACATCTTGTAGGAAAGCCAGAAGAGAAAACGCCCAGTTGGTAGACCAAGAATGAGGTGGGAGAACAACATTAACTATGATTTGAGGGAAGTAGATTATACAGGGAATGATTGGAAAGCATTAGCTCAGGATAGGGATGTATGGAGAGCTTATGTCCGTGCGGTCATGAACCTACGGGTTCGATAGTGCCAGTGAGTAAGTAAGTAAGTACATAAAAATTCGGCCTCTATCCATGATATCACAGCAACTGTAAGTTTGTTAGCGTTTGACACTAAATTAGTAGAATCCTGTAGGATTTGTAACCGACCGTCGCGTCGTATGAGTAGTAGTAGAATCCCGCACATAGATGGCAGAACGACTAGCAATAATCGCCAATCAAATTACTGATAAATTATAATAAACGGAAGTACATATACGTGATACTTTATATAATATTTTTGAAGATTAAAATTTTGACGTAATGCAGAGAATAAAATTCTTCAATACTATGTCACAGCATTTAAAACATGCTCAATTTTTAATTAATTTTCCAGCCTATCGGTATAGTTGTCATATTGTACACCAGAGTTATGTGATTTCGTTCCCTTTTGCCTCACGACAAATCATCTCACGTATACAATTTTTGCTTTCGATTTTAGGTTCATGCTTTAAAATCGATATTATTTCCGTTTCAGAAAGTCGTAACGAAAGTATTGTATAAATGGCAAACTTTTTAGCCAAGTTACATTTTGTTTAGCGTTTGTTTGTCCTGCACGATATCTTAATTAAATTCTATGAAATAAATTACGGTCCGTAGATGTTATGCATATATATATACACTGCTCAAAAAATTAGGGAATATTGTAGAATAACCTATTAAGACTATGTTTTTTGGAATAGTATTAGATGCAATCACTTTATGTTACTCCAAGATAATGTAAATAAGAGTTTCAAGTTGTTACGTAACCTCGGTACCACACCAGAGGGCAGTGTCTGTACTGTTGATGTGAAAGGGTGGTGTGAGGGTGAATGTTTTGTTGCTGTTTTTAAATCCAGTCCAGTTTTCAGTTAGTGAATGACTTGCCTTAGGGACAGTAATGCCTCGACAACGTGATTTACCTGAACCAATGCTTGGAGGGCCATAGGAAGGATGGAAGCTGGACAGACACAACAAGAGGTGGCACAAGCCATTCGGGTGTGTCAAAGCGTGATTTCCAGACTTTGGAATCGTTTTCAAAGAATAGATACTGTTCACAGAAGAGCCGGACAACGTCGACCACGGGCAACAACAGCAAGGGATGACCGTTACCTCTTGTTAACAGCCCGTCGGAATAGACAGCAGAATGCAACTCAACCGCGAAATACACTTCAAACAGCAACAGGACGCAGGGTGTCAACTCAAACTGTCCCTAATCGACTGCATGGAAGTAGTCTCTATGCCCGTAGGCCCATGGTGTGTACCAGGTTAACTCCACAACACCGTAGAGATCGCAGAAACTGGGCGGAGGAACATCGTGGGTGGAGGCATGCCGAATGGAGATAAGTTCTTTTTTCTGATGAGTCGCGATTCAACATGGAATGTGATAGTCGGCGTGTATTCATCTGGAGGGAAAAAGGGACACGAAACAATCCAGCTTTTGTACGTGAAAGATCCCCATATGGTGGCGGTGGATTGATGGTGTGGCCAGGAGTCAGTAGTGGTGGACGTACGGAACTCTACGTCATCCAAGGTGGTACTTTGACTGCGGTAAAGTATAGAGATGAGATTCTCCGACCTTTTGTCGTGCCTTATGCTGATGCCATAGGTGATTCTTTTATTTTTATGGACGATAATGCACGACCCCACAGAGCTGGCTTGGTGGACGACATGCTGGAAGTGGAGGGTATCGAGCATATGCAATGGCCAGCTTCCTCCCCGGACTTAAATCCGATTGAGCATGTGTGGGATGCATTAGGCAGGTGCATTGCAGGCAGACCAGCACCTCCCACAACTGTTCCAGAGCTGCACATTGCTCTTATGGAAGAGTGGCCACGCATCCCCCAAGAACTCATTGATAACCTCATTGCATCAATGCCATACAGGTGTGAGGCAGTGCTGGCCGTTCGAAGAGACCATACACCATACTAAAGAAACATTTTCACCCATGTTAATGTTGGTTTGTTTGTTTGCCATATTCCTAATCAGGATCTCTTTGACATCTGGTGTGGTACAGAGGTTACGTAATGACTTCAAACTCTTGTTTACATTCTTTTGGAGTAGTAGAAAGTGATTGCATCTAATACTGTTCCTAAAAACATAGTCTTAATAGGTTATTCCACAATATCCCCTAATTTTTTTGAGCAGTGTATATGTATATATATATATATATATATATATATATATATATATGTACATATAGATATGTATGCATTCGTAATGATCATTTTTAGTCTACTAAGTAGCAATACAAAGTAAATTTCATGTAAGAACATACACGTGTTATACGATAAAAAAGTGGTATTAGCTGTAGTAACGTGATAATTAATGGTAATCACAAATTGATACATGTCTGTTATGTGTGAAGGCAATAATCAATAGAAAGTTAAATGAAATATAAACTTAGATATCTTTCAAATTATTAAAACGACCCAAAATTTTTGATATCATTAATATTAATCATTTAGTAAACTATTTGACTTATATTGGTCCTAATTCGAAATCAAAACAGTTTACTCATATCAGGTCCACTTACAGAAGTCATTATACAAGAAACGAAAGAGAGAAATATAATTAATGATAGGTGAAAAAATGTGATTCATTTTTCCCCTACACTTGGATATGTTAGGGAATTCTCAAGAAATGAGGCAATCATATCTGATCTCATGAAGTGATTTTTTTCCTAACTTCATCGATTCTACCTATTAGGACATTAAAAATGGTCATTAACTATACGCACAAAATTATATAAGAAATAAAATATTCCCTGCCCTGTTATTCCCAAAGATCGCTGGTTTAACCCCTGCCGTGGTCGATATATTTTTTTAGGATGTAAAAATCCAAGAGACAAGTCGTCCGGGAAAGACTTTAAGCCGTAGGGCCAAAGTTATGAAGATTTTGAAGTTCGAAATAAGAACAAGCTTGAATAAAAATGCATTTATTTGGGATTTAAACGACATTTTATCCATCCTAGTAATACCTCGGTGCCCTACTAGAAGTCGCATTGAGTTTGAATGCTGATCAACACTCACTGACAAATGTAGGAAAATAAGTGAAACTAAAATTAGCATGATTATGATACTTACGGATAGAGGCGCTACCTTGCGCAATGAGGGACAAACGAGTATTATTAGAATATATATATACATCCCCAACCGTATCTAACTCAAGGTCAGTTCGAGGAATGAGATGAGATGAAGACCCTTATATAGAGGTCTGTTAATGAGAACGGTGCCAGCCGACAACGCCTGACGCGCTATCACTGGAACAGTTGAAAGACATAAACGAAATGTGTGAGATGAGTATATAGAAATGGTTGAATTAAATCGTGGAAGGGGAGAATGGGATATACCACGAGAAGAAACCATCCCAAGCTCAGGCTCCTCCACTATGAAACTTAATTTGAATGTCAGAGATTCGATCTCGGGACCCCAGCTGTGATAGGTGAGCGTCTAACCGCTTGCGCATATACAAAATTAAAATAACTCGTTAATTACCAGGCAAATAAATACATTTTGTAATATATATGTGAAGGCACTAATTTCTTTACATACAGAAATATTACACTGAAATAACATAGAAATAAAACGAGATAGGTATGCTATTCTTCAAAATCAGTGCAATTCGTCAGTTAGGAATAATGGGTTTATCTGAAATACTTATATAAAATAGCTCTAGCGGTGTTTTCTCGCTATGCAACTCTATAAATAGGGTAAAATTTGGTAATTCCGATTATGGAAATAATTCCGTTCTCGATTTTATTGAGAAACTACTTTTAGAAACGGGTTTTGCGTATTGCTGGCATCGTGATGCTGTAAAGGTTCTGTACAGGTATTTATTTCTTGAGAATTCTATTTATAAAAAAATAAATTTCCTTGAAAATATCATAGGCCAATTAATTCGAATTTAGGATAATTGAATAATTTTTAATACCCCCATTGGCTTTCTATTAAAATTATTCAACTCTGTTAAATTATGTAAAGCAAAATTCATAAAACAATATTATAAGGGTATAGGGGGAAAAACAGAAAAAAAATTATGCCAGCAATGCGATCGTTTAATTGTAGAACACCCATTCTTCGATACCTATATACTAAATGTGGAGTTAAATAAACCCATGACTAAACTGTTTCTTTTACTGTTTCATTCTTCTAAATAATAATAATGCGTTCGATGGAGAACAAATCAAACCCAATTTTTAAAATAAAGCAACTCACCCCACTCCCCCCCCATATATCTTTCATTAGTATTTTGATAATTTATACTTCATCAGATTTTGTATGTGCACACCAGTACAGTTCTACTACAGGATACATATTTTAAAAACACAGCACTGAACTGGTTTCTATTTACCCTTATCTGCAGTCAATGTGGCAATGTTTGTGTGAGCACACCAGCGCTCTGATAGTATGTAACCCCCACCGTTGGTTTATATTGTCAAGGAATGCAGCGCTCTTTATGTAGGTTCAAAACGTAGTTTCATGTGTTGTATTATAACGGTACGAGTATTCTTTAGATTTTTCTCTAATTACATATTTTCTCTCGGTATAGATGTGGATTAGGCAGGCCTCATTCACGCAGGGCTATGGAATTTGCGCTAGTTCGAGTCGCCATGGCGGAAGACATTTTCTCATGGAATTTCGGCCAGAATGGAACTGGTGCCCACCCAGCATCGTAAGGAATTTGGATAGCTATAATACGCAAATTAGAAGTGGAAAGAAAAATCATAGAAATGTGTCAGAATTTAATTATCTAGGTGTATTAATAACAAACACTAAACATTTAATAAAAGAAGTAAAGAAACAAGCTGATAAAGCAGCACAAATATCAGGATCTATGAAAGATTTAATTTGGCGCAACAAACATATGTATATAGAAAGCAAAACCCGCATATACAAAATGATAGTTCGACCAGTCATCGTATATGGAGCAGAAACTAGAGCTGATACAACAAAAACTAAACAAATAATAAGCACAGGCGAAATGAAAATCTTAAGAACTATTCAGGGGAAAACATTATTTGATAAAATACACAACACAGAAATTAGGGACAACTGCCATATTCAAGACATAACCAAATTTATTATAGATAGACGAAAATATTGGAAGGGTCATATAGAAAGAATGGGAGAAAAACGGCTTGTAAAAAGAGCTAAAGAAAATAGACCAATGGACGGGAGAAGAACAAGAGGAAGACCTGCCAAGAGATGGATAGACAATGAATGTACATCCAGTACGTCTTCTTCCGAGGAGTGATTTTGCAAATAAACAGGATGAAAATCCTACACATTAAGTTTAAGAAGAAGAAAAAGAAGATAATACGTACTGGTTACAGATTGAGGAAATAAGCTACAACGACTGGGGAACCAGACATGTTGAGCACATATCACCCCTACACGATGTGGAAGTTCGTATAGATCTGTGTTTAATAAAAGTGGATGTGAGGAAAGCAGGCGGCTGTTGAGCCATGGGATTTTTAAGTATCTATATGAGATTTAAATTACCGCGAAGTAACCGAGTGGTTAAGGCAAGACGTATTTTCGCTGAATTACACTACTTGCGCTGGTTCGAGTGTTCAATCCGGAAGATGTTTTTCATGGAATTTCGACCAGAATGGGTTTTGGCGACCACCAAACATCGTGAGGAATTTGGGTAGCTACAACAAGTAGTGGGTCCAGGTTGAGAAAATCAGTTTCAACAGCTGGGGGACGAGACAAATTAATTTGTTTACATGTTGTTAATTACTTTAACTTAATCTGATATCTGCCTATTTGGTAATACAATATTTACAATATATACAAAGTTTGTATGGTGACACAATTTGTTTATAGGGTGCTAAAGTTTATGTTTCTAATAAATATGCAAAAATGCTTTAGGTGTCTTGATAGTAGTTGCTGCTCAGGTACTGCCCACTGTGGTTATTCCAGTTCAAACGCCAGTTTCATCTCGTCCCGTTGTTTTCGTAGTTTGGACACATGTAGATTAGATGCTGTACGGAATGTTCCTCTTGCAGACAGGTTCAAGTGGGATCATCTATTCCGCCTATCCTGTAGAGATATGCATTCGTTTTGCCGTGTCCACTTATCATTCATTGCTGTTGTTGTTGGGTTAATAGGGATGTTTAGTTTCATTCTGTGGATGACAGAAGGAAGGAATCGTTTGCATTGGGAGCCTTTGGTTGTGCTGCCCCACTGTCGTTGCCATTGCTGAATTCCTCCTTCCTTGACAGCAGTCACGATTGAGGTTTTGGATTGTTTGGTATATACTAGGTTTGTGCTGTTTTCAAGAGCAGCTTCTTTTGCATATTTGTCAGCTAGCTCATTCCCGATAAATCCTGCGTACGCTTTGATCCATGAGAAATGTATGACCCATTGTTGTTGTTTAAGGCTTCTGAGTTTGTTGTGTATATCTCATATTTGAAAATTACGTTTGGAATATTGTATCTTAATAAAGCTAATGTTATTAGGCTGTCCGTATAAAGAGCTATATAATAATAATAATTATTATTGTAATAATTATAATAATAACAATAATAATAACAATACTAACAGTGATAACAATAATAATAACAATATGAACAATGATAACAATAATAACAGTAATAATAATAACAATGACAACAAGAGCAATAACAACAATAACAATAAAAATAGCAATAAGAATATCAATAAGAATAACAATAATAATAACAACAGTAACGACGACCACGACGACGACGACGCCGACGACGATAACGACAACGACAACATCAACGACAACATCAACGACAACAACGACAATCATGACAATCATGACAATAATGATAATAATAACGATATTACCAATAATTACAATAGCAATAATAATAATAATAATAACAAGAATAATAATAATAGCAACAATAATTACAATAATAATAATAAAAAATACAATTATACTTATTATTGTTATTATTATATAATAATATAATACTGCCCAAACGGTCCCCGAAATGGCCATCATCCTTACCATTATCATTATCATCATCATCATCATCCTTCCCCGGTGTGGAAAGCAACGGGAAGCTACCACACCTACACAATTCCCTAGTAAAGCTGCAAGCATAGCATGAAATTGCTGTGATTGCAGCGAAAGACCTGCCTTCGGGCAGAATTACTATGGATGGATGGAATATAATACTAATAATGTCGTATTAAAATAATGATAATAATAATAATTATTATTATTACTATTTTTATTATTAGTATTCTTCTTCTTATTATTATTATTGTTATTACTATTATTAGTATTATTATTATTATTATCATTATTATTATTAGTATTAATATAATTATTATAGTTATTGTTACAGGGTACAGTCTGTGTATTCTTTTGTATGAATATATTTTAAAAGTATTTTTCACGTTTACTGTACCAACATTTCTATATTACGTATTAGGTTCAAAATTTGAAGCTTAATGTTTCATATTCGTGTACATATCACATGGGGTATTACTATACAAATACTCAGCCCCTATGCCTTGACATCGCAGCAACTGCAACATTTCTAGCGTTTGGCAGTAAAAATAGGTTCCTATTGGGTTTGCAGCCGATTGTCGTATGAGTAGAATTACATTCATGCACATAGAACGCAGATATTTTAGTTGTAATCTCCATTGAAGTTACTGGCAGATTAAAATAATTAAAACGAACATATATATATATATATATATATATACTAATTTGTATAATATTTCTCATGATTAATATTTTGTGTAATAGGGTGAAAAAACCTCAATTTGATGTCATAACATTTAACACATATTAATTTTCAATAAATCTGCCAGCGTTTATTCATAGTTGTCACATTATACACCATAGTTGATTGATGTGTTACGTATTTCGGTATCTAGTGATTCGAGCCTAAAATAGTTGAAATCGATTGTAGGTTCGTGCCTTAAAATCGATACATTTGTTATTTGAAGTCACTTAACAATTACAGGAACTAAGCGAATTTATCAACAGGTCACATTTAGTTTACTGTTCTGTTATCTTATTCAACATGTTAATTATGCGAAAATATGCGGGCGGTTGATCGTAATTATGTATGTGTATATATATATATATATATATATATATATATATATATATATATATATATATATATATATATGCGTGTGCTAATTTTTGTTATCAGTAGACAGAAACGCAGCGTAAATTTCATGTAAATACATATTTTATACGACAAACAGAATGATTATAAATGTACTAATATGGTAAATTAATCAGGGAGCACTAATTAATACTCGTGCTCTACCCGTGGAAGACAATTATGAATCCATAGCTATACCAAATATAAACTTAAATTTCTTGTATATTATTATAACTTCCCATAGCATTTGAAGTGACTAATATCAAACATTTACCGCAATATTTTTCTTATAATACTCCTAATCCGAAGTTAAGAAGAGTTTATTAGAGCAGGGTCATTTTATTTAAGACATTATGGAAGCAATGAAGAAGAGTTAAATAATTAATGATAGATTTTTTCCTCACGCCGATATCTTAGGTGATTCTCAAGAAATGAAGCATCTATAAAGGTTCTTATGAAAAAAGATACACATATTTGTAACGTCATCGATTCTACCTATTAAGACTTGACAAATGGCCAATAAAATAATTTAAATAGGCGTATATAAAATCAAATTTGCTCCCGCTACTGCCTTAACAGCATATATTCACTCAGCTGACTGTCTAGTGGATATGAACTCTGTGTCTAATCCCGATAATTGCTGGTAGAATATCGGCCGGGAAAGATCGATTTTTATAGAATGGAAAAATCCAAGAGTTCTCTGGGTGGTTACTAACTTTTCAAGTTGTTCAAGTTCTCAAGTAAGCACAAGCCTGAATAAAAATGCATCTGGGCAAAAATTAACTGAATTTAATCCGTCCTAGTAATACCTTAGTTTCCTACCAGAAGTCTGATTGAGTCTGAATACTCACCACATAACACCCACTCACATCTGTAGGAAAATACGTGTATCTAAATGAGCACAAATAATATAGCTCGCGATGGTAGAACACTTTGTCACAACGAGTGACAAAAGGGTATTCTAAGAAGAAGATGCATATAGTCTTACATCTTACAAGTCTGGTAATAATTACCGATTAATCACCAGGTAAATAAACACATTTTGTAGAACATAGGTGGAAGAATCCAATTACTATATATATATATATATATATATATATATATATATATATATATATATATATATATTATATAAGGTCAATTATAGTAAACTGACATTAAAATAAAATTAGATAGGTAAGCTATTCTCGATGAAATTCGTCAGGATTAGGGGACTTATCTGAGATATATATATACAAAAATCTCTAGGACAACCAGTTCACTTTTCTTGCAACGCAACTGGACAAGTATGGTAAATTGGGGGAATTACGATCATGGAGGTAAATACGTTCTCGATTTTATTCGGACACCACTATTGGAACAGCGTTTTGGTATTCCAGGGATTAATTGCTTTCATCATTATGCTATAATCGTACAGTGCATGCATTATTTCAAGAGTATTCTATTTATAAAAAAATATATTTGCGTTAAAAATCATTGGCTGATTAATTAAAATTTTGTATACTTGGAAATTTTAAGAATATCCCTTGGCGTGCAAATTAAAAATATTCGACTCTATTAAATAAGTAAACGCATAATGAATTGTACAATATTTGAAGGGTATAACAAAAAAAAACAACGGAAAATATTTGTATATTAGTTACATTGAAACCGTGCTCTTTTTACAACCCACATACTTCCTTACCTGTATACCAAACGTGTGATGTAAATAGACCCATGACTAAACTGTATCATTTACTGTTTCAAATATTTCAAAAGAAAGTGTTTTCGATGGAGAATGTAATCAAACTCAACATCAAAACTAAAGTTACTCACATTGTTCTTTGCCGGTGTCTTTATTTGTAGCATGACACATTATATTTCACCAGGGTTTGCCTATAAAACTTCATTACCAGTCACCGTTCGCTAGTCATTCAATTCATAGCAGATCCGAACTACTGCAGACTCGGTGTGAGTGCGCCTCTCCTTTATGTATATTTTTCGTTACCCCAATTGCATACACAAACGGCATTATTTATGTTCCGTGGGAAACAATACATTTTACGTAATTTGTACACTTCTACTACGAGGTACGTATCTGAAAGCGACAGCATTGAACAGGGTTGTACTTACTCTTATGTGCTGTTAGTGCGGGATCTGTGTGCTCCGTGAGTATGTAACACCGACTCCAAGGCCGAAACGGTCCCCCGAAATCATATGGCCATCATCATCATCATCCTTCACCGGTGTGGAAAGCAACGGGAAGCTTCTACACCTACAATCCCTAGTAAAGCTGCAAGCATAGCATGAATATGATATGATTGCAGTGAAGGACCTGCCTTCGGGTAGAATTACTATGGATGGATGGACATATATGTTGGGTAATAATACATACAAATTGGCCGTTTGGCAATGATATCAAAGCGACTGAAAATTTATCAGTATTCGGCACTAAAAACAGATTCCTGTAGGATTTGTAACCGACCGACGTATGAGAAGTAATACAAACCCGCTCATAGATGGCAGTTCGATTAGTAGTAATTTTCAATGTAGTTACTTCCAGGTTATAATAATTAAAATACACATACGTATACTTATTCATGATTGGTGTGTACTGAATGAAATTTCGTCTAATTGGAGTAATTAAAATTGTAAATTTGATGTCACAGTATAAAAAGACATGTCCATTTTCAATTAGTTTGCCAGCTAGTACGCATATTTGGCATATTTTACACCAGATATGAATGTATACAATTGTCTTTTTCAACTTTTTGGATCTTAATTTTTGCAATCGATTTTAGGTTCGTGCCTTAAAATCGATCCTATAATTCCATTTTATCGTGGGCATTACGCAACATATATACTTGCAGAAATCCACAGCAGGCCATTCTATTTCTCTGTACAGTTGCGTTACATGGTGTGTGATTCAATATATCAAAAGGTTTTACGTACACTATGATTGTTTTGTTATCCTATTGGGTAGGAATTCAGTTTTAATTTAATGTACGAACACATGCATGTTATATGACTATTTGATATATGACACAAATGGCAGTCAATGACAAATTTCGTTTCAATGAATTTTTTTCCCAATCAATGACAGTCATGTTTCACCTCGCTCTTTATGGAATTCACTTTACCATCTTCTGCTTTTGTGATAAAGAAAGCTCCTTATTTTTAATATGCGGAGCAGATCAGAGACTGAGTCTCCAACAAATATATATGTATATATATATATATATATATATATAACAAATAAGTTACAGATTGTTTTGAAATACTCATTTGTTAATTGCTCAGCTATTGTGTTTTGTAGTCCAGCGCTGTAGCCGGGTGATTAAGGCAAGACCCTTCGAGCAGAGGTAAGTAACTTGCACTGCTTCGAGTCTCCATGGGGGAAGAAATTTTTCTCGTGGAATTTCGGCCAATATGGGACCGTGCCCACCTAGCATCGTGAGGAATTTGGGTAGCTACAATAATTAGTGACACCAGGGTGAGAATACCAGCTATAACGGCTGGTCGATCCGATATGCTGACCACATATCAGACCTACACTGGCTAGCTGATCGTCTGCCTCTGTGATTAACATGTGGATGTGAGGCCAGCAACGGGCTGGACAGCCAAGGGCTTTGTTGGCCTGTCGCGCTTAGAGTTTTGTAAATTGTATTTTGAAAAATAATTTTACTGAGCTGCATACTAAAAATGTAAATTAATAACCTATAATGCTGATTATAATATACAGTGTTATGTGTTTAATTCTTTTTTCAACTGGGGTGGATGAAACAAATATTGGGATCCTATATGGCTGTAAGTGATACACTGAAGTTACAGGATATTAACAAATGAAACATAACCACACATTTCTGAATTGGTTTCAAACATCGCCGTTTATATAAAATATTTAAATATTGTAATACATAACTATATTTAAATAATCACTTTTGAGTAAACAGCTTAATTTTATTCCATAAATATTCCTGACAAATGTCACTCTTTATTTCCAAATCCTCTAATAATATTCACTCCTCACTTCGTGACTTGTAAATTTATAGATGGTTTGGAAATCACTCGTGACATTACTTATGGTAAAGACAGTGGTAATAACTCTAACTACATGATAAATAAAGCGGAAACATAAATTAAAAACATGTACATTACGCATGAAGGCATTGAGGCGTTGACATTTGAAAGGTAGTAAGTCATAAAAAGTAAATTTTACAGGGAAAGAAGAAAACAATTTTCACATCATTAATTGTAATATAATCTTGACACTACCAAAGAAGAAATTTTAGTTGCAAAATAGTTACAAAATATCCATATTAGCTTTACAAAATACTTATATTAATTTAAGCGTCAAAATTGTTTTTTGCATCGCCTGTACAATTTGTTTTTTATGACTTATTACCTTCTTCATTTCAACGCCTCAATTATCAATCCGATGTTAAACCAATAATAAAGTAAGATTGCTTTTAAATATTTATAAGGTCCCCTGGGTTTGAAATTACCATTACCAATAATTTCATGCGAGATTTTAGTATAACTCTTAATTCGATGTTTAAAAAATATTTTTTGAAGGGACATTTAATATAAGTCATTAATCAAGAAACGAAGAAGAGGAGAATAATTAACGATATGTACAGCAATGTGATTCATTTTTTTCCCTCACTTCGATATCTTAGCAACTTCTGAATAACTGGGGTTTTTATTTCAGTACTAATGGAAACATTTTTTAAACCTTTACCGATTTTACTAGTATGACAGGAAATACTGACATGAGAAAAATTTAATTTCTCCCACATCAAATCAAATTTGTTTCCACTACTGCGTTAAAAGTATTCAATATATATATATATATATATATATAATGATTTTTTCTGTTATATACGAAGGTATCCTCAACCAAATTGCACAGATTTCTTTTCTTCTTCACTTCCCCACCTTCCAAGTCTGCTTCTGTCATATTTCCCTTCTACATATGGTCTTAAAATTCCTTTATCCACGGTGGCCTTGGTCTACCACATTTCGATTTCCAGGAGGTATTATATTTGTTGTTTTTTTACCTCCAGTTTTTACAACGTATGAGTAGCTGGTCCATGGCATCGACTCCAAACCTGGAGAACCAGAGATTTTTTCTGGTGTCCACTATACATCAGTTGCTTTCACTGTAGCTAAGAGTATGATGCACCCTTTATTGCCTCACTCGCTGTCTGCACCATACCGTAGGTCTCCTACTCTGCTGCTTTCGCCGTTAGGGTCTTCAAAGCAACCCTGGCCGGGACTCTACGAGGTATTATCAGCCGGGTCAGAGAACATAGGTTTATTAACGAGGTGTTATTCCTATCCCTCCTCCTTTCTCATCACTACTTGGGACAGGTAATGGTGTCCAAAAGTTTAGGATAATTTGTAAAACGGAAAATCAAAATGCTTAAAGAGGAGCAAGGAGTAAAAATTATTTATCAAAACGTTTCACAGTACATTTAGTTTAGTTTACATACTAAATTATAATCTCTCTTCAACAATGAAAAAAATAATAGCAATTATAAATGAAAATTGCATTGTTGCAGTTAAGCCCTGTTCCATAAATCTTCATTTTTAAAGAGAGTTATGATATAATCAGATGTAGTGTAAGAACAGATTGCAGTAAAATGGCACAAAGACAACATCTGGACCCTCTGCTTCGGGGTAGAATATTGGGCGGCTAGAAACAGGACAGACACAAACTGAGGTCTCCATAGCACTTAATGTGCCACAAAATGTTATATCTAGGTTATGGCGACGGTTCCAAGAGACCGGAGACGTTAGGCGAAGACCAGTGGGAGGTCGTCCAAGAGTTACAAATCCTCAGCAGGATCGATAGCTTGCGTTAACTGCAAGAAGAACCGAACAATGTCTGCCAGACAACTGAGTTCAGAACTTGCGGCCGCCTCAGGTATCAGAGTATCCAGACAAACTGTCTATAGAAGACTCAGAGCTGCTGGTCTGTATGCTAGACGGCCTGTAGTGTGCGTCCCACTCACCCTTGATAAACAAGAGAGCACGTTTACGGTGGAGTCAGGAACATCGCGACTGGACTCTAAATCAGTGGAGCAGCGTGCTATTTACAGACGAGTCCAGATTCAGCTTGAACTGTGATTCGCATCGCGTGACTATCTGGAGGGAGCAAGGAACTCGTTACAACCCCATTAACATCATGGAAAGACATCCATTTGGTGGCGGTGGTCTCCTGGTATGGGGAGGTATAATGATGAATGCACGCACAGAGCTTCACATCTTCGCAGGTGGCACTGTTAATGCTCAGCGGTATAGAGAAAAGATCCTGGAACCTCATGTAAGACTTTTCAGGGGAGCTGTGGGTCCAGAATTCATATTCATGGATGACAATGCCCGACCTCACAGGTCACAACTGGTGGATGAGTTTCTTCAGGAGGAAGATATCCAGCGTATGGAGTGGCCAGCGAGGTCTCCGGATATGAATCCTATAGAGCATGCATGGGATGCCTTAGGGAGACAAATTGCATCTCGCCAGCCTCCTCCGAGGACACTTCAAGACCTTCACATTGCTCTTCATGAGGAGTGGAATTTGCTGAGCATCGAACTCCTGAACAACCTCATCACTAGCATGCCACGTCGATGTGAGTCTTGTGTAGCTGTCAGGGGTAATCACACCTCATACTAATCATTTGAACCATTGTTGTTCAACTTTTATGTTCGAATTCTGAAATGCAGTTTTCGTTTGCTGTGAAAATGACAAGTGAATGACGTATTCATGCCATTGTTTCTTTCGTGCCATGTTTCTAATTATCTGTGACATACCTTACCAAATTTTGTATTATTCTGACAAATGCTTTATAATAAGTCGGCAAATGAACTAATTATCCTTAACTTTTGGACACCAGTGTATATATATATATATATATATATATATATATATATAAAGTGGCTGTGGTTTCTAGTGCAATGTTCTTTGCTTCTGGTCCCTAGGTTTGCCGGATCAAACCCGGCCGCAGACGATGGAATTTTGGGCTGAAAAATCTAAGAGACAAGTCCTCTGGGAGGGATTTTAATCCGGGTGTCCCAAGTTCTTAAGATTTAGAGACTTCATTACCAGCCGCCACCTTTCACCATTCGGTCAGTATATAGCAGGTTCGGTTGCATACATAAACGGCATAAATTCTGATTATCAGTGTTTTATAATGCATTTTACGTGACCAGTATATTTCTGCTACAGTATACGTACTTTAAGACACAGCACTGAACTAGTTACTATTTACGCTTATCTGCACTCAGTGCGGCATTGTTTGTGTGTTTACACCGGCGCTCCGAGAGTATGAAACAGGTATAGCACGATGATTACTGCGGTATCTATGTAGGTTTAAAACAGTGTTTCTTGTATCGTATTATAACATAACGTCACAAATATACTCAGGATTTCTCTGCATAACAGATTTTCCCCATGGTACAGCTGTTGCCGAGTGTATAAAACAATATGACTAGGCGCAGCCTTGCTCTGGTTCGAGTATTCTTGAAGGAAGAAATTTCGTTATGGATTTTCGGCCATAATGGGACAGGTGCCCACACAATGCCGTTAGGAATAGCGGCTTAAGGTTGAGAAAACCAGGTACAGTGGTTGGGTGCCCCGACATATTGACCCATTGCACTCCGACTCTGGCTGAATGTCGTCTACCTCTGTGTCTAACTTATGTGGATGTGAGGCCACAAGCCGGCTGGTAAGAAAGGGGTCTTCTTGACCTGTCACGCCATGGCATTTTTATACAACACTATGTAAATGTAAATTCTCCCGCCGTAGCCTAGTTGTTAAGGCAAGATAGCTTGGCGCAGTTTTATGGGACTTGCTCAGGTTCGAATCTCGAACGGAGAATATATGTCGTAATGGAATTTCGGCCTGAATGGGACCACCAAATGTCGTGAGGAAAATGGGTAGCTTCAATAATTAGCGATTGTAGATTCAGAATATCATCGGCTGGGGTACCCGTCATGTTGATAAAATTTCACTCCTACACTGGCTTTATAATCGTTTACCACTGTGATTGATATATTTGGATGTGAAACCAGCAGCCGATTAGTAGGCTAAGCGACTTTTATTCCTGCCACTTCAATGGTTTTTTATGCAGTAATATGAGGATTTAATATGTTGAATTTAAATTTAATTTCTATTTCTGTTATAACTTATATATCCATCCATAGCAATTTTGCCCGATAGCAGGTACTTCACTGCATTTTCATGCTATGCTTGCAGCTTTACTAGGGAATTGTAGGTATGTTAGCTTCCTGTTGCTTTCCATTCAGGTGAATGATGGTGATGATGATGGTAATGATAAGGATGATGATGATGATGATGGCCATATGATTTTGGGGTCAGTTTGGGCCTTAAAGTTTTCCTGACATTTGTCTTACAGTTGAGGAAAACCCCGATAAAAACGTCACTCAGAAGATCTGCCCCGGCCGGGGATCGAACCCGGGCCCGCTGCGTGACAAGGCAGCACGCTACCTCGAGACCACAGCGGTGGAGTGGTGGACGTTATATATATGGTAAAATATACACATTTAATATTAATTACATATTTTTTCAGTACTCTCATCATTACTTACTATAACGATTTGACAATTTTATAGTGTTCTGCTCAAGAACAGGTATTTCACAGCAAACTCAGAATTCTCCACTCTTTCCTTAACTGAGCTTTCCTTTTTGTATCTACATACAAACCATTTATTTTAATATTGTCTATCATCTGATGTCTTTTTGTGCCCCTAACTTTCGCTCCGTGGACCGTTCCATCTAGAGCATCCTTCAGCAGGCAGTTTCTTCTTAGCCAGTGGCCAATCTAATTTCTTTTCCTCTTCTTTTTGAGTTCCAGCATTGTTCTTCTTTCACCCACTCTGTCTATCACATCTTTTTTTCTTACTTTGTCTGTCCATTTTATACTTTCCATTCTTCTCCATATCCACATCTCGAAAGCTTCCAGTCGCTTTTCATCATTCCGTCGTAATGTCCAAGTCTCTGCACCATACAATGCTACACTCCACACAAAGCACTTCACTAGCCTCTTCCTTAATCATTTGGCAAAGGTCCGCTGAAAATGCTTCTCTTCTTGTTGGAAGCTTCTTTTGCCATTGCTATCCTCTGCTTTGCTTTTTGTCCGCAGTACATGTTACTACTGATAGTACAATCCTAGTATTTGAAGCCCTCCACTTGTTCAATGGCCTCATCTTTAATCCTCAAGTTTATCTTCTTGGGTTTGTTTCCTATAATCATGGCTTCGTCTTATTTATATTTATCTTCATCCCATAATCCTCACACTTATCATTTAGCTCCATCATCATGTTCCTCAGTGTCATTACATCTTGTGCTAGCAAAGCCATATCATCAGCAAATCTTATGCACTTCATTCTTCTTCCTCCCATGTTTACGCCTCCCGTATTGCTGAAGCAGTTCTTCATTAGGTCTTCCAGGTAGATGTTGAAAAGTGTAGGTGATAGAAGACATCCTTGCCTTGCCCCCCTTCCAATTTCTCTTACCTCTGAGATTTCTTCTCCTATCTTCACTTTTATTCGCTCTTTCATATAAAGGCTACTTATGAGTCTCCTCCCTTTCCAGTTCATGCCAATTTTCTTCAAGATCTTCAGTAATTTATTCCAATTTACTCT
The DNA here is from genome assembly GCA_030220185.1 of Diploptera punctata. Taxonomy (NCBI): domain Eukaryota; kingdom Metazoa; phylum Arthropoda; class Insecta; order Blattodea; family Blaberidae; genus Diploptera; species Diploptera punctata. The sequence goes on along the minus strand of JASPKZ010000824.1, from coordinate 191,167 downwards.
ATCAAAGGCCTTTTCCAAGTCAACAAATACTGCATACACGTCTTTATATTTTTCTATATATCTTTCCCCTTCTATATATCTTGTTCGTATCAATCCAATTGCATCTCTTGTAACCTTTCCCTTCCTCAAGCAAAACCGATCTTCCAATTCGCTTGCCATCGTGGAACGTAAACGTCGATTCATTATTCGCAGGAGAATCTTTGCAGAATGTGATATCAAGCTGATTGTCCTGAACTCCTTACATTTCTTTGCATTGTTTTTCTTCGGTACTGGTATTAACACTCTCTCAGTCAATTCTTCGGGCCATTCAACATCTTAAATATCTTGTTGCATAAACGCAGAATTTCCTTCTTTCCTTCACCCAAGCAATTAACCAATTCAGTGGGGATTCCATCTACACATGTTGCTTTCCCATTTTTGATTTCCTTAATTGCTAGTTCAACTTCTTCCCTCAGAACTGAAAATCGTATTCGGATACGTCTTCTTCATTTTCTGTATCCAAGTTAGCCGGACGATTTCTTGTCTCATATGGCTCTTCTACATATTTTAACCATGTATTCATAATTCCTTGTTTGTTATTTCTTCCTTATTTTCGTCCTCAATCAGCCACATATATTTCCTGCTTTTCTTTCCATAGGCCAAGCCTGGTACATTAAATCATATTTTCCTTTCCTCTCCAGACTCTCTAGTTCTTCAAATTTCTGCTTCATCCATTCTTCCCTTGCCTTGCCAGTTTCTCTTCTAAGTTCGTTGTTTAAATTCCTGTAGTTTCCTTTGGCTTCTTCTGTATTGCTATTTTTCCATTTTCTTCCGTCTTCCATATTCTCTAATATTTTTTCTGTGACCCAGGTTTCTTAATAGTCTTGCTCTCTTTGTATCCTATTGTTTCCTCTGCAGCTACCTCTATAGAGGTTTTGAAATTACTCCAATGTTCCTTGGTATTGCCATATGAGATTTCCATGGTAGAGGCTTTCTCCTAAAATATTTTTTGGAATTTTCTCCTTTCCTCTTCAGTTTTGAGTTTCTCCAAGCCAAATGTCTTTGTTGCCAGTCTTCCTCGTATCTTCATCAGGCAAATATATACTTCGCGTATTAGTAAGATATGGTCTGAATTGATATCTGCTCCTGGTAGGGTCCTCGCACATTTTCAAGCAAATTCGGAATATTTCCTGTATCAGAATGTACTCATCTGGTATCGTTTGTTGTTCATAGGGCTTATCCATGTGTATATTCTTCTTTTATGCTGTTGAAACATTGTATTTCCAATTATCATTGAATTCCTTTTACAGAAACTCACCAGTGATTCACCTCTCTCATTCCTTTTTCCTAATCCGTATGTTCCAACTTCACTTCAATCTTGTCCTTCTCCAACTACAGCATTACAATCACCCTTTAAGATAACACATGCCCTCTTCTTCTCTCTCACTCTCTCAACAATCTCTTCTGTCTTGTCATATCGTTCCTCCACTTCATCTGCTAACCCACTATGGGGCATGTAAATTTGCACTATCACCAAGTCCAAATTTTCCCCTTGTAACCTCATCATTATAATCCCATTATCTACACAACGCACTGATATAACTTTTCCTTTCGCACGTGGTCCTAATACTACACCGACACCATGATTTCCTTTAGAATCACCACTGGAATAAAACATTCTAAATTCATCACTCACTAATCCACCACTTTGTTCCCACCTCACATCTGATATTCCCATCACATCCACTTTGTTTCTTCTCTTTCTTCTTTCAAATTTTCCAGTATCCCGGCTAGCAGAAGAGTTCTAACAATCCAGGTTCCTATCCTTAGTCTTCATTACTTCAGTTGTTTTGATTGCATGATGTTTCCTTCCGCAGTATTCCAATTCCGGACATCCGAATGGGGGATAATTTACGTCCGGAGTCTTTTACCGTGGAAAGACTCATCATGCCCTGTTTGTAGCTTTACTAGAGATATATAGGGGTGGTAGCTTCCCATTTCTTTCCACAACCCACTCTCCCTTTTGCATCTTAAAACCTTAAAAGACCTTAAGAAGGTCCTGAGGGGCCCCACCTTGAAGGTGAGGAGAGTGGATTTGGCTAAGTTAGACCCTCCGGACTTCACCGAAATTCACCCCAGAGGATAAATATCAGTTCCATCAGGGTTGTTGACCAGATCAAGGATACGGAAATCACAATTAGCCTCAGCCCCTCCGATTTGACAATAGTAATTGTAATTTAAAATATTTTTAGTTATTCATTTAACATTGAAGGTTGCCAGAAGGAACTGGAGTACATTTTATAGCATCACAATTTACCACTGCAAGTGTAATAGAGTATTTCCTGCCATCTTGCTCTTCAAGGAGTTGCTGATTGTTAGGTTTCGCTATACAACACTTTTTTCTAATAGCCAGCATAGCCTAATATTAATTAGTATCAATAAATATATATTCTGACTTATCGTGTCTAGTGCAATGATATACTTTTGTATTCTACCCTATTATTATTATTATTATTATTATCTTCTTCTTCTTCCTTCCAAGTATTAGGCCAAGGCCTGTTTACGATCCTATAGAAAATTTTCCCTGCAGCGTTTCATAGGACGGCCCAGTGATCTTCGTCCTCTTGGTATATAATTATAAACAGCTTTGGGGATCCGATTTGAACTCATTCTTTCAAGATGGTGTTTCCAATTTAGTTGGTACTGTTTAATATATTCCAAAATTGGCGTAGTCTTCAATTCTTTTAAGATATCGGTGTTCATTTTCCGATCCCATCTGGTGTAACCCGCTGTTCTGCGCATGAATCTCATTTCACAAGCCGTTATTCTGCTTTCATGTTGTATTTTTAGTGTCCATGCTTCACTACCATAGGTCAACACTGGTCTAGCCAAAGTGTTATATAAACGTAATCTGGTGTTTTTTTTTGTACAAGGGATGGTTTCATAACTTGGTTAATAATTCCTAAACTTTTATTATAACTAGTAACTTTTTCAGGGATATCCTTTTCATCCCAGATAGAGAGATAATATCCAAGATATTTAAATTGATTAGATCTCTCTAAAATTTTATTCTGGAGACAGATTTTACTTTGTATGGGGTCCTTCCCATGAAATGCCATAATTTTAGTTTTGTTAATTGATATTTCCATATTAAATTTGGCACCTATTTTTTGTAAATTATAATATATTATTATTATTATTATTATTATTATTATTATTATTATTAATATTAATATTATTATTGTTATTATTATTATTATTATTATCATTTTGTGTGTAATTTTTTATATAAAAGCATTTTAAAAACTTTTTTAACGTTTTTACTTGTACCGTAATTTAGATATTGCATTTTAGGTATATATTTTGAGGGTTAATTTTTCATTTTTATTTCTGTATTCTATGGTGTGCTACTACATAAAAATTCGGCGTCTCTTCATGATATCACACGACTGCAACTTTCTTAGCGTTTGGTAGTAAAACCAGAGTCTTGTAATATTTATAACCGAAAGTCGCGTCGTATGAGTAGTTGTAGATTCCCGCACATAGATGGCAGAACAATTATTAGTAATCGCCAATGAAAATCACTGATGGATTGTAATAAATAGAAGGGAATATCCTTGTTACTTTATATAATATTTGTATGATAACAATATTGACGCAATGGAGAGAATGAAAATCATCAATTGTATGTCACAGCATTTAACACATGCTCATTTTCAATTAATTTGCTAGCGGTTCCACATAGTTGTCTTATTGTACACCAGAGTTAAGTGTGTGTGTGTGTGTGTTTTTTGTTTTGTTTTCTCCCGTCTTCTCCCGTTTTCTCCCGTTTTCTCCCGTTTTCTCCCGTTTTCTCCCGTTTTCTCCCGTTTTCTCCCGTTTTCTCCCGTTTTCTCCCGTTTTCTCCCGTTTTCTCCCGTTTTCTCCCGTTTTCTCCCGTTTTCTCCCGTTTTCTCCCGTTTTCCTCTCCCGTTTTCTCCCGTTTTCTCCCGTTTTCTCCCGTTTTCTCCCGTTTTCTCCCGTTTTCTCCCGTTTTCTCCCGTTTTCTCCCGTTTTCTCCCGTTTTCTCCCGTTTTCTCCCGTTTTCTCCCGTTTTCTCCCGTTTTCTCCCGTTTTCACCCGTTTTGTTTTGTTTCACCTCTTCCTTAGTAGGGAAAAACTGGTGAAATTAATTTTTATACTCGATTTTAGGTTTATGTGTTAGGGATCGATTCATAAAAATAACATAGTTAAATCCTGTTCAGGTTACACATTGTCCGTTTGTCGACTATTTTGCGCGACGTTTTAATTCAATGAATTAAAAACATTTCGGTCGGAATATCATAAAGAAACAAATATATGTAGGCGTACAGATATATATATATATATATTTATGCATAAGTTGTGATCATTTTCTTAGCCTGTTACGTAGCAATGCAGTATATATTTCAAGTAATTTCTGATGTCCTATGATGTAAATTATATATTTCTGGAACGTAAATTCCTGTGAAATAATACGTTTAAGAAAGTACAAACAGTGGTTTCTTTTTTTTTGTGGTGTAATTAATTACTACGAATATTTTTATATTATATCCCGCAAGCAGTATCTGTTTATATTCGTGCACTATACATATACAATCTGGTAGCCGTATTCCTTTGAGATTCAGTCACTGCAAAATAATGTTCTGGCGTATTAAGAATGTTAAAAAGCAGGTGCTTCCTTCGATATGATAATGTTATTTGATAAAATACAGATGAAACACAACTGTGATTGGTCATAAATCAAAATTCATTGAAACACGATTGATCATTGACTCCCGTTTGGGGCATGAGGTAAATAGTCAATACAAAGTTAAATCAAATATAAACTTAGTTTTTTTTAAATTATTAAAACGATTCGAATGTATATATATATTTTAAACTCGTTTCCAAATCAGGGTAGGGTCAAGGAATAAGATGAGATGAAGACCCTTATATATGTCTATGAATAGCAAGTGTGCCAGCCGACAACGCATGATGCGCCATCACAGGGACAGATGAAAGAAATAAATCGAAATGAATGAGAAGAGTGTAGATAAATAGTGGAATGAAATCGTGGCAGGGGAAAACGGGAGATATATCAGGAGAAAGAAACAGTCGAAGCTCCGGTTTCTCTACCATGAAACCTACTTTGAGTGACCGAGACTCGATCTGGGGACCGCAGAAGGTGTGTGAGTTGAGAGGCGAGCGTGGGTGTAACCCGCTTGGCGATCATTTTTTGGCCATAATATAATATATATACTATATACTTGAAATAACGGTTAAAAAAGTATCACCTTAATCACCAGGCAAATAAGCATATTTTGTAACATATATGTGAAGGCAACTAATTTTTATACATATAGTGAAATTTCACTGAAATTACATAGAAATAAATCGAGATAGATAAGTTATTCTTCAAAGTCTGATTAATTCGTGAGTTAGGAATAAAAGGTTTATCTGAAATATTTCTATGAAAGAGCTCTAGGTGTGACCATATTTTTTTCTCGCAATGGAACTCCATAAATAGAGTAAAGTGGGGCAATTCCGATTATGTATGTAATTCCGATCTCGATTTTAAGAAACAGCTTTTATTCAGAAACGGATTTTGCATCGAGATGCCTTAATGGTACTGTACAGGTATCTATTTCTAGAGAGTTATATTTATAAAAAATTGCATTTTCGTTGGAGGTATCATAGGCCAATTAATTCGAATTTAGTGAAATTTAATATTTTTAGAACGCCCAGGGGTTGTGTTCTAATTGAAAATATTCAACTCTGTTAAATAAAGTAAGAGCAAAATTAACAAACAATATTTCAAGTGTATAGGGAGAATACAGAAAATATTTATTTTTTATACCGACAACGCGTTCGCTTACTTGTACAACATTCATTCTTCCTTACCTGTATACCAAATGTTGGAGTTAAATAAAACCGTGATTAAACTGTGTTCTTTTTACTACTACACCCATCTCAATAATGGAGAATCTAATCAAACTCCATTATATATATATATATATATATATATATATATGTGTGTGTGTGTGTGTGTGTGTGTATAGGGAAGTAAAAAGAACAGAAAGCACTACTCCCATATATCTTTCATTAGTAGTTTGACAATTTTCCAATATTGCATGTGGACACCAGTATATTTCTACTACAGGATACGTATTTGAAATACACAGCACTGAACTGGTTTATATTCACCCTTATCTGTAGTCAGTGCGGCAATGTTGTGTGACCGCACCGGTGAACGCCCACGCCTGGTTTATAGTATCAAACAGGTGTAGCAAGAGGAATGGAGCGCACTATATTTAGATTCAAAACAGAGTTTCAAGTATTGTATTATAATACAACGTCATGTGTATACTCCGAATTTCTCTGTAATTACAGATTTTCCCTCGGTATGGATATGGTTAAGGCAATTTTCCTTGAAGCAGAGCTATGGAACTGCTGGTTTGAATGTCCGTGGCGGAAGAAATTTTCTCATGGAATTTTGGCCAGAATAGGACAGGTGCCCACACAGCATCGTGAGGAATTTGAATAGTGACAGATTGAGGAAATCTGTTACAACGGCTGGGGGACCAGACATGTTGAGCAAATGTCACCCTTACACGTGACTGCATGATCGTCTACGTCTGCGATCTACACATGTTGATGTAAGGGGAGCAGCCGGCTGGTAAACCAAGGCCCAACTAGTCCCGTCAAGCCATGGAAACTGAGAATTTAAAACGTTGACATTTAGATTTTAATGATGATGCTAATTTAATGTTTACGTTAATTGCTTTTTACATATTTCGTAAAGTAATATATGTTTCAAAGATTATTACATATTTTCAAATAGTCTCTGCAGTACTTAATTTATCGCATTGCTGATATAAATTAAAATATAAATATTTTATGTTACATATTTAATGATGAAATTTGCCAGAACAAAAATTGTGTACATTTTCCAGCTTCATAATGGACCACTGCACATTTATAACGGTGTTTACTGTTATGTTGCCCTTCACGTTCTAGCGCAATTTTGGGTTTTGCTGTACATAATTTTTTTAAATCTCCAACAAAGGTAAGTCTCAAAAATATTTATAAATGTATACTTTGACTTAATGAGCCTCGTGGCACGATATACTTTAGGAATGTACCCTAATATTATAAAATAATAATAATAATAATAATAATTATTATTATTATTATTGTTATTATTATTATTATTATTATTATTATTATTATTATTATTATTATTATTATTATTATTATTATTATTATTATTATTATTATTATAAAGTACAGTGTGTGTAATTATTTTTATATAAAAGTGTTTTGAAAACATGTTTTACATTTCTTGTACCGTAATTTCGATATTAAATATTAGGTTCATAACTTGAGGTTCTATGTTTCATTTTTATGTATACATTACATAAGATATTACTAAATATAAATTCACCCTCTATCGATGATATTGAAGAGACTGCAACTTACCCAAAGTTTGGCTGAAAAAATAGAGTCCTTTGGGGTTTGTAATAGGCCATCTTATGAATAGTAGTAGAGTCACTCACATAGATGGCAGGGTGATGAGTTGTAATGGTTTATGAAGTTACTGTTAGATCATAATAAATGAAACACACATATGATGTACTAATTTGTATAATTTTTCTCATGATCAAAATTGTGTTAAATAGGGCGAACGAAATTCAATTTCGTATCACAACATTTAACATAAGTTCATTTTCAATTAAAATGGCAGCTGTTATGCGTAGTTAGCATATTGTACACCATAGTTCAGTGTTGCCTCTTTGTGTTTTGTTTCTTCTCACGTGCAATTTTTGCAGTCGGTTTTAGGTTTGTGTCTTAAAACAAAAATCTGTATGACTCCGAACACTAACTACGATTGTATGAGCTAAACGAATTTATCAGCAGGTCGTACTTGGTTTATCGTTCCGTTGGATTGCGCAATATATTAAATATGCGGAATATTTCGGCAGATACGTCGTAAAAATGTATGTACTGTCATTTTCGTTCTCAATAGTTTGAATTTGACAGAACAGATGGCACTGCACATAATTCGTGTGTTTTGGAACGAAGCCATTGTGCATGATCAGAAGACAGCTAATTGGTTCACAAGTGCACAACTTTTTGAGAAAATAAAATTCGTTCTATTTCGTTGTGTATCGTCCAAGAGAATAATAATTTTACATAAATATAAAAAATTAATGAAAATAAACAAAATTAATTAAAATAAAGACGACGGAAATAAGACATATGACACCGGGTGCGAACATTTGATTTTTGGCATTAGAAACAGATGTTCCTTCCACTAAACTATGAAACGTTCCTGTTTGAAGCAGTCTCTATGAAGCGTTGCTATACTCCACGATTTACTTGTATATTGGATTTAGATATTAACTTCGTTTAAATTAATCAGACACTTTTGCATTAGTTGTGGAAATAAACATCTTGTTATGCCTTGTATTTTGTAAACGAAATAATAATCAGATGTTACAATCGTTATTTATTTCATTTACATGGTCTGTTTCTTTTAATATATATATACACACAAATTTATTTATTTAGCGAAGCCTGGTAACGTGTAAGCATTCTACAAATTAACGACATTATTTATTTTTTTTTAAATTCCCTTTCAGGATCGAATCTTAGTCAGCTTTGTCGTACGAGAGCATATTACAGACTGCTCGATTGAAACGAAAGATACGAATACTTCAATAAGAGATACTCACGTCGTCCGCTTTGTAATCAAACAAGTCAGGACACGTAACAACGTACTGGTGTGAATCGCTCTTCAATCTCTAACTTTCCATCATCATCAAAAGAAGCGCCATAATTTTTTTTTTCAAAGGCTGTACACTTACCAAAAAAATTAGCGGCTTCAAATGAAGTCCTTTTTATGACGCACTGCGCATGCTGGAAAAGATAAAGCTGGTTTACGAGATAACGCAATGTCAAATGTTTTAAATACGCTGTTTCGGTTTTATTAGTCTTAAATAGTTAAAGGGCAGTGAAGGAGACATATTTCTAAATATTTACGAGTGTTCGACCTATACAATATTACTCAAGTTGCGACATTCGGATGAAGTCCAACTCTCGTGCATAGAGTAAAAGTAAACAAGACAACCGGTATTTAGACGACTAGTGCCCGACGTTCGAATAGAATAGATCGTTAAACCAATTACAAAAAAATAAATATATTTGAGAGCAAGAGATAAAGTACCTCGACAATAATTCATTCTTATTTATTTGTATTTATGCAAAATACATCCCTTAATATTTAATTTCAGCCACGTAATCTACGTCGACGTTTCATTACATTAGGTAATATTTGTGCCTTCGTAAAATCTATAACACGAATTATCTACCGGTATAAATTTAATTCTGCATGCAGTGCCACATTTTAATAACAATGGTATAAATTTATGTAATAATCGGCAAAATAGCTTCATGCGTTTACATATTTATATCCTTAGTGAGGAAAAAGTTTCACCCTTCAAATAAAATATTTAGTTTATTTAGGTCAAGTCCGGCTAATAATAGTAGGATAATAGTAGGATAATAATAATAATAATAATAATAATAATAATAATAATAATAATAATAATAATAATAATAATAATAATATAATACTTCTTCTTCTTCTGCTTCATGAAAGAAGAAGTAATTATATTATTATTATTATTATTATCCTACTATTATTAGCCGAACTTGACCTAAATAAACTAAATATTTTATTTGAATAGTGAAACTTTTTCCTCACTAAGGCGTAATAAATAATTATGTAAACGCATGAAGCTACTTTACGTTTATTACATAATTACTAATTACTATTATTGTTATTATTGTTATTACTATAATTATTATATTGTCATTATTATTATTATTATTGCTATTATTATTATTATTATTATTATTATTATTATTATTATTATTACTGTTATTGTTATAGGGTACAGTGGTGTATTTTTTATATAAAAGAAATTTGAAAACGGAAACATTTCTAACGTTTATTTACTTCGTAACTTCTAGGTTGTGTATTAGGTTCATATTTCGAAGTTTTGTGTTTTATATTCTTGTACGTATTACATAGGATATTTTAAAATAAATATTCGGCCTCTAGCCATGATATCGCACAAACTTTATCTTTTCTAGCGCTTCGCAGTAAAAATATGGTCCTGTACGGGTTGTAACCGATTGCCGTATCAGTAGTAGTAGACTCTCGCACGTAGATGGCAGACTGATCAGTTGTAATCGCCAATGAAGTTACTGCTATGTTGTAATAAATAAAACGCACACATATGTACTAATTTATATAATACTTCTCATGACTAAAATCTTATTTAATAGGACGAATAAAAACTTCAATTTGTTTTCACAACAATGAGGTATTTAATTTTTGCAATCGATTTTAGGTTCGTGCCTTACAATCGATATGTTTGTAATTTGAGAACAGTACACATTTACATATATTGGGCGATTTCATCTACACGTTTTGTGTTCTGATGGTATATGTAGCGTATTATGTATTTGAAAAGTTGCGGGCGGTAGATGGTAAAAATGTATGTATATGTGTCTGGGCGTTCTCAATTCCGTTCTTAATTTATTAGTACAGACAGCCCCATGTATAAGACGATAGAATTTACATTTTTTCCAGAAGTTCCACATAATGTTGGAAAAAATTTCAAAGTGCTGTTACATTCCATTATGGCTGTAATTTAATAATATTTTATCACGTTGTTGCAAAAGTTGATTATTTGACTGTAATTGGCATTTGTTTTTAGATGGCGAATATACAGTATGGGGTTGTGCACAGAGGGTCATTAAATATTTAATGGTTATACTATTATTACACGATTTCCTTCCGTTTCACTCTAAAATTTAAGTACATACTATAACTATTTTATTGCTGTAAAATAACTCGTATTAGAACATCATTCTTGTCACAATGACAAAATATATTTCAGTGTTCTGTAAAAAGGATACCATGCAGTCTGTATCACATTGAAAGTGTATTCGATTATATAGGTGTACATTGGCTTCAACATTTTTCTACTGAACTGTTATATCATATGACAGTAAATAAATCTGTCAGTCATTTCTATGCTAAACGCATGACTTTTCTTCTCTATGTCTCAATATCTCAGTATAAAATAAATAGTTTAGTGTACACAAACCATCTCGTAATTATACTTTTATATTTACTATCAGTCTGACTACGAACAAAATTTTTGAAATATTGGAACGTGAAAAAAAAAGATAGTATTATATAAGATTATCCCCCTGTTCATGGTCTATTCAACGGAATAATATATCAGGAGCTAAAAATAATTATAATGTTTAATATTTAGCAAATATGAAATTACGTTTTTCGATCTTACTTCCGGGCGATTTGTTAGTCGGCTGTGTAGTTATATGCCATATCGTTACTCTTAAATTTCTTTGAGTTTGGAAAAATCAATAACAGATAATTGTATGAGAATTAACTATTAACAATAATGCAGATTCATTATATAACATTTAATACTTTTTAGAGCAACAGAACTAACTTTTCTTCTTTGTAATTTTTGAAGATGTTTCCTTTTGGCATTTTTTGCTGTACCATATCGATCGTACATTGTTGAGTCGATATCCTTGTCAAAGAAGATAATTAGCGGAGATCTCTCTCATTGCGAATTTTAAAATCGAGGTTTTCCATACCGATCTTACTTCCGGGCGGTTTCTATGCCGGCTGTATAATTATAAATAGCATATCCTTACTGTGAAGTATCATTTGTCTCGGGTTAAAAATAATAACAGATGATTGTACGAAAATAACTAATAATAATAATGCAGATTCATTTCAACACTGGCTCTTCCAACTCTTTTGTATGGTAGCGAAGTATGGACGTTGAAACAGATGGATATACAGATACTTAGATCTGCTGAAATGAGATATCTTCGGAGGACTGCAGGATACACACTACTAGATCACAAAAAAAATGAAGACATCTTAGAAGAATTACACATGGAATCTTTAGAAAACAAAATTTCTGATTATAAGTCAAGATGGATGCAACATGTTCATAGAATGGAAGATCACAGAATACCCAAACAAATGTTAAGATATCAACCTGCAGGAAGAAGAAGACCAGGACGTCCACTCAAAAGACTTCTGAATGGTGTTTCTATTGAGGCCGAAACAGGTCAACAAATGGCCTAAATTCGTGAATGTACTATGATGATGATGATTCATTACAAAACATTTAATACTTTATTTAGTGTAACAGAAGTAATTTGTTGTTAATTTTTTAAGTTGTTTTCTTCAGGCATTTCTTGCTGTACCATATTGATCATTCATTGTTCAATCGATACGCTTGTCAATTTAGTCAATTTGCATATATATCTCTCATTACGAACAGGAATAGGCACGATTATTAACTGGAAGGTACAATTGTCGGTCTATGAGTTAAATAGTCATAAGTAATGCCACGAGTGATTTTCAAATTATCGATAAATTCACGACTCACGAAGTAAGGAGTGAATTTATGTAGAGAATTTGGAAATCAAGAGTGGCACTTGTTAGGACTATTTAACGAATAAAATTAAGCTGTTTACTCACAAATCATGATTTAACTATAGTTATTTTAAAATATTTATATATTTAATGAAAACGGCGATGTTTGATAACAAATGAGAAACGATAGGTACGCTTCGTCTGCTTCTTTTGCCCTTCACTGCAACCAGATCATACTATTTATTGCCAAAGGAACGCAATATTGTAAGAATGCTCTCTAGTGGAGAAAAAATGAAACGCATCAAACTGTATATTAATTCATTTCTAATGTCGTATGATGTAAATATGACAATTATATTTTTCTGGATTGGTACCTGGGAAAAAATACATTTAAGAAAGTGCAAACAGTGGTTTCTTTTTTTGGTGGTATAATCAATTCCTACAAATATGTTTATATTAACTCCCGCATGCGGCATGTGTTGACATTCATGCACTATATATACAATCTCTTAGCCGTATTTTTGTTTATGGCAGTCACTGCAAAATAATGGTCAGACCTGTTCAGAATATTAAAAAGGAGGAGCTTTCTTTAATATGGTAAATATAACACTGATAAATATTTCGTGAAACACGACACTGATTGGTTGTAAAACAGAAATCATTGAAACGTGACGGGTCATTGACTCCCATTTGGGGCATGGGTTAAATAGTCATTTTAATTAATAATATATATATATATGTAACGTGTTTAACATATTTAGTAAAATGTTACACATACTTACTTACTTACTCACTGGTATTATCGAACCCGTAGGTTCATGGCCGCGCGGACATAAGCTCTCCATACATCCCTATCCTGAGATAATTCTTTCCAATCATTCCCTGTATAATCTACTTCCCTCAAATCATAGTTAATGTGGTGATCCCACCTCATTCTTGGTCTACCAACTGGGCGCCTTCCTTCCGGCATTCCTACAAGAAGTTTCCATGCACGTCTTTCATTCCCAATACGCGCAATATGTTCTGCCCATCGCAGTCTACGAGACTTAACTGTTCTTATTATATCTGGCTTCCTATAAAGACCATGTAGTTCATTGTTTCGTAGACTTCTCCATTCACCTGTCTGTTCATCTCTCTTTGGTCCAAAAATTTTTCCTAAGAACTTTATTCTCAAATACTCGTAATCTTATTACCACCCTTAAAGTAAGAGTCCATGCTTCGCACCCATATAATATTAAAAGTGATCCCACTACAGGCCTCAGGAGGCCCTTGGGGCAGTAGGGGGTTAAGGCTCCCACTTTTTCTTGACAATCGGCACTTGATGTCAGCCGGGTTGTCAGCCCTGCGTGACGGCCGCCTTTACCCCAGAACAAGCGTCTGGTACTCATTTCAGTTAGAGGCTGAGTCGACCCCAGGGCCATAGTGCCGCCAGAAGGTTTGGGTTAGTTTAAAAATCCTGACCCCACCGGGACTCGAACCCTCGACCTTCCGGCTTGTAGCGCAGTGCCTTAACCAATACGCTACGGCGTCCCCCCCATATAATATAACTGGTAGAATAATAGTTGTATATATTTTCAGCTTAACGTTTTTTGAAAGGAGTTGGGACATCAAAAGTCTCTGCAATACATAATAGCAGGCATTTCCAGAATTGAGCCTATGTTTAATTTCTTTGTGCATTTCATTCCTGTTTGTGATTATTGTTCCTAGGTATTTGAATTCAGCCACTTCCTCAAAATTTCCCCCATTTGTCATTAGCTGTCCATTTCCATTATATACTGAATTTCTACATGTGACCATATATTTAGTTTTATTGATATTTACTTCCAGTCCTAATTTCTTAGTGTTACTCAATAGTGTGTGCATGTTGGCCTTTAGTATCTCCTCACTATCGGCCAGTAGTACTACATCATCAGCATAAACTAACAGCTTATCAATACCATTCAGCTGTAAGCCTTCCTCATTCTCTAAAGATTTAATGGCATGCTCTAGTACAAAATTAAATAGTAGAGGAGATAGTGCATCTCCTTGCTTCAATCCATTCTGGATTTCAAAAGTGTCTGAAAACTGTTTGCCTACACGCACCCTACTCTTTGAGCCATTTAGACACATTCGTATAAGTCTAACTAACTTTTTAGGAATTCCGAACTCCAGCAGGATACTATATAACTTCCCCCTCTTAATTGAATCATATGCTTTTTTGAAGTCTACATATAGTTGATGTACAGTACCATTATGTTCCCATTTCTTTTCTAAAATCTGTCTTATACTAAAAATCTGATCTGTTGTAGACCTGTTTCTTCTAAATGCACATTGATGATCTGCTAGAATGTCATCAATATAGGGAGTAAGTCTGCTTACTAATATATTTGTAAGAATTTTGTACGAAGTTGATAGTAATGAGATGCCCCTGTAGTTGTTACAATCAGTTTTATCTCCTTTCTTATAAATTGGTACGATAATTGATTCCTTCCATTCATCTGGAAGAGCTTCTTTTTCCCAAATCATACTAAGCAACCAGCGTATCTTGTCCATCAATTTTTCTCCCCCTGATTTTATCAGTTCTGCTGGGATCTCATCTGAACCTAATGCTTTATACATCTTCAATTTTTCAATTGTCATTTCAACCTCTAATGCACTTGGCTCTGCGACTAGCATTTCTGCTGTCTGTAACTTATCCTCCTCAATGTCCTGTTCTGTATGTACATTTAATAGCTGATTAAAGTAACTTTTCCATCTATTTAATATACTCCTGGAATCTGCAATCATATCCCCATTTACATTCCGAATTATGTTTGCTCTAGCCTGAAACCCTTTCTTCTCTACACTAAAATTCCCTGATATAATTCTCTAATGTTCCTATTTTTTGCATTCATTTCAAGATCATTAATCTTCTCTCTCAAATACTCCCTCTTTTTACTCTTTAGTAACTTGGTGGTTTCCCGTCTAACACTACCCAATTGCTCTAAATTTACCTCTTTTGGCACGTGTAACCATTTCATTTTTGCTATCTTTCTTTTCTTTACAATGTCGGCACATTCCTCATCAAACCATTTCTTGTTTTGCCTCTTTTTTAAACAACCATTGCTTTCTGATGCTGACAATTTAATAGTATCTCTTATAGCCTCCCATTCTTTATTTATATCAGTTTCTTCTTCGTTTGCCACATTGTCATCTGAAGATTCCAGTACTTCAAACCTATTAGCAATTTTGATTTGGTATTCTTGCCGCATTTCATCATTTTTCAAGTTTTTTAATTCATATTTTACAGAATCATCTTTAGAGTTTGTTTCTCTCATAAGCGATAGCCGTTGTCTGATTTTCACTCTGGCCAGATGATGATCCGAATTGCAGTCTCTCCCTCTAACTGATCTAACATCAATGATGCTACTGTGCCAGCGTTTATCCACTAATACATGATCTATCTGGTTCAGAGTTTCTCCATTTGGAGACGTCCAGGTGTATTTATTAATATCCTTATGTTGAAATGTTGTGCTCTTAACAATGAGATTCTTTGATGTGGCAAATGTGACTAAAAAATGTTACACATTCTAAAGAAAATTACATTTTTCATATTCTCTTCAATAATACTTTTTTAATACATAAAACTTTCCTCATTAGACGATTGCCACAAGGACAAAGTGATACAGACGATTAATTATGGAAGTTGATGAAATATATTTTTGTAAATACATTAAAATATTTGAAATTGTAATTTTGGTAATAAAATTATAATTAGATTTTACAGTTATATATTTAATGCTGAATGTTGCCAGAACAAAAATGGTGTACATTTTCTAAGTTCACAATGCACCACTGCACATATATAACGGTGCTTCCTGCAATCTTGCCCATCACGGATTTAGCGGAATGATATGTTTCACTATACATATTTTTTTTCTAATCGCCAACAAAAACAAACTCTCGAAAATATGAGTACATTTATATTGTATCTTCTTGCGCCTCGTGGCATGATAGCATTTTGGTCTCTAACCTTATCTGATAAAATTAATATTAATGTTATTATTTTTATTTATTTCTTTTTAAACAGGTTTACAATGCAATAGAACATCTTCTGTGCTCAGAGCTTTTTTAAATTTTTATCTTCTTTCTCCATTCTTCCCTCTCTTTCCATTCCAATTCTTCTATTCCCATCTCCCTCATACCTTGTTAATATTTCAATATCCTGATTATTTTTTTTTCTAATTCATACAGAATGTCTCTACAGTTGTATGTTATTCCTTGAACATTCAATGTAGCCAAAATAATTCTCCTTTTTCTTAGCTTAAGTCTTATATAATCAAATCCTTCCGGCTACGATACTTTGGGCTTTTAGCAATTAGTTGTTATAATGATGAACAACGCGGACTAGGTAATTTTTGTTCGAGGTTTTCTTCCTCTAGCCTTTAACGAATCAACGTCAAATTACAAGGCAGTAGATGTATAGTTGCCTCTTCCGCCAGATACACTGTACCGAGTACACTTCGGCTGTATCTGCCATTGAGGTCTTCACCGTAACCCTGGTAAGGTACTATCATTTGCGCAAACAGAATTAAGGAGGTTTTACGATGTATTGTTACTCCCATTCGCGATTTTTGAACCTGTCATGGGACATGTTATGGCGGGTTTTATATTTTTATTATTATTATTATTATTATTATTATTATTATTATTATTATTATTATTATTATTAGTATTATTATTATATATTATTATTATTATTATTATTATTATTATTATTATTATTATTAAGACCTCAAAACTCGTGGATGCAGAAAATAAGAACTGGAATGAGAGGAAGAGGACTTCGATGACATGAGTTGGATGGGGAGAGACGAGTGGAGAAGAAAAATAAAATTTTAGGCGCAGAAATATGTGTAAACATTACAATTCTGTACATAAGTAAATTATTATTATTAAAATTCTGTATATAAATAAATAATAATAATAATAATAATAATAATTATTATTATTATTATTAGTATTATTATGATTATTATATTTATTATTATTATTATTATTATTATTATTATTATTATTATTATTATTATTATTATTATTATTATTATTATTATTATATACGTAGGCTTTGGAGGTTTGGTATGGGAAGACGGCAAAAGCTTTAAAAACCCGAAGATAGATAGATTATTATTATCATTATTATTATTCTTATTTTATGGTTATTATAAGTATGAATGTGTGTGTGTTTTATATAAAAGTAATTTGGAAAAATTATAACCTTCAGTTGAACAGTAATATTGATATTATATATTAGGTTCATATTTTCAGGCTATATGTTTCATATTTACGTACATATTGCATAAGGTATCACTCTATATAAATTCGGCCTCTAGCCATTGTATTGCAGCGCCCGCAACTTCCTAGCGTCTAATAGTAGAAATAGGGTCTGTAGGATTTGTAACCGACTGTCGTTTGTGCAGTAATATTAGTCTCGCACATAGATGGCAGAGCGATTAGTAGTATTCGCCAATGAGGTTACTGCTGCATAGTAATAAGTAAAACCCACATATATGTACTCATTGCCTAATATTTCTCATGATTAATGTTTTGATTTAATAGAGTGAGTAAAAATCTTTAATTTATTGCCACACCATTTATCACATATACATTTTTCAGTTAATGTGCCAACCGCTGTGCTTAGTTGGCATATTGTACACCATGTGTAAGTACTTTTGCACCTGCGCTACCTGGATGTCTGTACTACGTTGAATTTTTGCAATCGATTTTAGGTTCATACCATAAAATCGATACACAGGTTCTCATAAGAAATGTTTGGTTAAGTGAACTTAACATTAGATCGTATTTAGTTTTCTGTTCTGCTGAGTTGTGCAACGTATGCAAGAAAGAAAAAGCTTGCGAATTATCGCGAGTAAATTAGTTACGCATATTTTCCTACAAAACAATCGTATGATCAGCACTTCGATATTATTTGTATGGGGAAGGCCGTGTTAAAGTTTGCTCAGACAAACTAATTGTAAACTGAAAATAATATATGTTTTTGTTCTTCTTCCTCTACGCATGAAAGCTGGCAGCATGTTGCGTGCTTATTCACTACAGGTCCGGGGTATGGTGACATCCTTCCATCGTAGTTGTGGTCATCCTAATGGCCTTTTCTGCTGAGGTGTCCAGTCACGTACTTTCTTCACTGATCTACTGTTCTCCATTTTATCTATGTGATCGTTCCAATTTAATCTTCTATCATTTATCCAAAGGTTTATAGATTCAATTTCACATTCTTCTCTAATAACAGATCTGGGAATTTTCTCTCAGCGATTTTCCTACGATTTTCCTTAAAACTTTCATTTCAGTTGTTTCATTGATATGTTTTGTTTTCTGAGTTTCTGTTCGGCATTCACAACAATATGTTAGAACAGGTCTTATGACAGATTTGTAAATTCTTACTTTTGTATGTATTCTTAAATTTTTATTTTCCCAAACAGTATTGTTTAAACATCCTGATATTTTGTTGGCATTATTTGCTTGATGGAGGATTGATGTGTTATTCTGCTGCTATTAATTTCTACTCCTAAATATTTCAATTTCATGACTTGTTCTATACATTTTGTTTCTATTTCTAATTTAACACGTCGTCGGTCCTTGGATATTGCCATTGATTTGGTTTTATTTGTTGAGATTTTCATGTTATATTTAGCTGCAATGATTCTAAATCTGTGTAATAGCATTTGTAAATCATATTCGATTTGTGAAATTAGAACTGTGTCATCAGCATAGTTTATTATCTTCAGCTCTTTGTTTTCTGGGTGAGGATTTTATGGGGGTTTTCCTCAACTGTAAGACAAATGTCAGGAAAACGTTAAGGCCCAAACGGTCCCCGAAATCATATGGCCATTATCATCATCATCATCCTTATCATTATCATCAATTATTTAATGAACTGCTTTACGCCTGTTACTACTAATACAATGTTAAACACAGTTGGTTTATAGCAGGATCATTTGATACAAATAATTATGCTAGAAAATAATTAGAGTAAAGTAATTAATGACAGGTAAAGAAAGTGTGATATATATTTCACTTTCCCTTCGATATATTAGGGAATTCTGAAGAAATGAAGTTATCGCATCTGATCTGATGAAGGATTTTTTTTCCGAAAATTTATCGATTCTACCTACTAAGACATGAAAAAATGACCCTGAGAAAAATCAAATAGGCGTACGTTAAATCAAATATAACTTGCCTCTAGTCCCGAAGATCGACAGTTCAATTTCGGGCGGGATCAATGGTTTTTTAGGATGGCAAAATCTAACTGACTAGTCCTCCGGGGGGGACTACAAGCCGTAGCTCCCAAGTTCCAAAGATTTTAAAGTTCGATAATTAGAACTAATATGAATAAAAATTCATTTGTTTGGAATTTAACTGACATTTAATCTATCCTAGTATTACCTTAGTTTCCTACAAGAAGTCTGATTGTGTGTGAATACAGACCACGTATCCACCCACTGAAATATGTAGGAAAAATAAATCAAACTAAAATTGGCTTCTTCTTCTACTTCTTCTTCCTTCCAGGTATTAGGCCAAGTTTGGCATGTTTTTAATAACTACCGATAGAGGCACTCCCTTGCTCAATGAGAAGCAAAAGAGCATTATAAGAATATATATCCTCAACTTGTGTCCAACTCAGTGTCGGGTCTAGGAAGAATGAGATGAAATGAAGACCATTATGTAGATATCTGTTAAAGACAAGAGTGCCGGCCGACAACGCCTAACGCGGCATCACAGGGACAAATGAAAGAAATTAATCGAAATATGAAATATGAGTATAGAGAAATGGTGGTATGAAATCGTGGCAGGGGAAAACGGGAGATACCATGAGAAGAAACCAACCCCAAGTTCCGATTCGTCCACCATGAAATCTGCTTTGAGTGACCGAGACCCGATCTCGGGACCCCAGCGGTGAGACCCGAACATCTAACCGTTTGCGCATATATATATATACATTATTTCAATAACGATAAAAATTACTCCGTAATCACCAGGGAAATAAATACATTTTTTACATATATGTGAAGGCAACTAATTGCTATGATCCTACGCATAGGAATATTTACTGGAATTACATTGAAATAACACGAGATACGTAAGTTATTCTTCAAAAGCATTGTAATCGTCAATTAGGAATAAAAGGTTTATCTGAAATATTTACATAAAATAGCTCTAGTGGTGGCCGTTTTCGTTTTCTCTCAATTAAATTCTATAAACAGGGTAAAGTAGGGTAATTCCGATTAAAGTAGTCATTCCGATCTCGATTTTATTCACGAACAGTTTTAAGAAACAGATTTTGCATATTGCTGGCATCGTGATATTCAAATGGTACTGAACGGATATTTATTTCTTGAGAATTGTGTTTATACAAAATACATTTTCGTTGAAAAAATGTAGCCTATTAATTCGAAATTTTGAATAATTGAACATTTTTGAACTCTGATTGGTTTTAAATACAAATATTCTACTCTGTTAAATTACGTAAACGCAAAATGCATCAAACAATATTTCAAGGGTATGAGGAAAGAAAACAGAAAATGTTTATTTTTTATACCTACAATGCGTTTGTTTAATTGTACAACTTACATTTTATCATACCGGTGTACCAAATTTAGGAGATAAATAAACCCATGACTGAACTGTTTCTTTAACTTTTTCTCACGTCTAAATGATAGCGCAATCGTAGGAGAATCTAATCTAACTCTGCTCTAAATAGACAGAAACAATTATATATATTATTTGTCATTTGACAATTTATACTTCAACAGATTTTTCATGTGCGCACCATTACATTTCTACTACAGGCTAGATATTTGAAAGACACAGCACTGAACTGAATTCTATTTACCCTTATCTGTAGTCAATACGGCAATGTTTGTTTGAGCGCAACGGCGCTCTGAGAGTACGCAACCCCCACCCGAACTTTGTAGTATTAAATAGGTACAGCATGAGGAATGCAGCGATCTCTATGTAGGTTCAAAACGAAGATTCGTGTGTTGTATTAGAATATATCGTTACGATTATTATCCGGTTTTCTCTGTAATTACAGATTTTCCCTCGGTATAGAAGTGGTTAATTCAAGTTTCCTAGAAGAAAAACTATGGAACTTGCGATGGTTCGAATCCTCATGGCGGAAGAAGTTTTATCTCGCAATTTCGTCCAGAATGGGACCGGCGACCAACCAGCATCGTGAGGAATTTGTGTAGATACAATAAGTAGTGCCTCCAGGATGTGAAAATCAGCTACAACTGCTGGGGAGACCAGACATGTTGATCACATCTCACCCCTACTACGGTTGGATCATCGTATACGTCTGTGATTAACATATATGGATGTGAGACCAACAGCAAGCTGTTAAGCCAAGGACCTTCTAGGTCTATCGCGCCTTGCAATTTTTTTAGCATCAGCATGATAATTTAAACTCCCGCGCAGCTGAGTGGTTAAGGCAAGATGCATTGTCGCTGAACTAAGGGCCTTGCGCTAGTTCGAGTCTGCTTGGAAGCAGAAATATTTTCATGTGAATTGAGACAGTATGGGAACGGTTCTTACCCAGCATCGCGAGGAATTTATTTAGCTACAGTTATATAAATCTAGTTATAACTGCTGGGGTCCCGACATGCTGACAACATGTTACCCCTGCTCAGGCTGTACTATCGTCTACCCCTGTAATCAACACATGTGAATGCGAGGCAAGCAGCCGGCTGGTTATCCAAGGACCTTCTAGTAATGTCGCGCCAAGGGCTAGAGTATGAGAATTTTAAATTTTTGGCATTTAGTCTAAAATGATCATTTCAATTAATATTTATGTTACATATTTTTACATGTTTAATAAATTAATACACGGTTTAAAGGGAATTTCATAATTTCAGAACTCTTTAAACCTCAGTTTATCGCATGGGGTAATACAAATTATATTTTAAAATCTTTTAAGTTATATATTTAACGTTGAAAGTTGCCAGAATTGAAAAAATAAACATTTCTAGATTCACAATGGACCAATACGCTGGTATAACGGTATTTCGTTCCATCTTGCCCTTAACGGACTAGCGGAATAATTGGTTTTGCTATATATACTTTTTTTTCTAATCGCCAACAAAGCTCCGATAGAGGGACTTTCCACTTTTCAGCGGTTGCCCTTTTACCAGCCGGCTGCTGACCCTTCACATCCACATGTGTCAATCACAGAGGTAGATGATCAACAGCCAGTGTAGGGGTGACATGTGGTTAGCATGTCGAGTCCCCCAGCCGTTATAGCAGGTTTCTCAACCTCGAAACGTTACTTATTGTAGCTACCCAATTGCCTAATGATGCTGGGTGGGCATAGGTCCCATACTGGCCGAAATACCATGAGAAGATTTCTTCCCCCATGGAGACTCGAACCAGCGCAAGTCCCGTAGCTCTGAGCCAAGGCTTCCTACCTTAACCGCTCGGCTACGGCGCGGGACGCCAACAAAGCTAATTCTCGAAAATATCATTACATTTATATTGTGACTTATTGTGCGTCGTGCTGTGATAAACTAATAGATTCTACCCTTATTACTATTATTATTATTATTATTATTATTATTATCATTATTATTATTATTATTATTATTATCATCATTATCATTATCATCCTTACCATTATCATTATCATCATCATCCTTCACCGGTGTGGAAAGCAACGGGAAGCTACCACACCTACACAATTCCCTAGTAAAGCTGCAAGCATAGCATGAAAATGCTATGATTGCAGTGAAGGACCTGCCTCGGGGCAGAATTACTATGGATGGATTATTGTTACTATTACTCTTATAATTATTATTATTGTTTTATTATTATAAACATTATTATTGTTATTATTAATACATTTATTATTAGTATTATTATTATTATAGGGTAGGCCCTAGAGTCTGTGTATTGTTTATTTAAAGTGTTTTGAAAAACATTTTTAACGTTTACTTGTGCCGTAATTTCTAGGTTGTATATTAGGTTCATATTTCGAAGTTTTATATTTGATATTCTCGTACGTATTACATAGGATATTACTATATAAATATTCGGCCTTTAGCCATGATATCGCACGAACTGCAACTTTTTTAGCGTTTCGCAGTAAAAATGGGGTCTTGTACGGTTTGTAACCGATTGTCGTAAAAGTAGTAGTAAACTCTCGCACGTAGATGGCAGACCGATTAGTTGTAATCGCCAATGAATTTACAGCTACGTTATAATAAATAAAACGCACACGTATGTACTAATTTATATAATACTTCTCAAGACTAAAATCTTATTTCATAGGACGAATAAAAACTTCAATTTGATGTCACAACATTTAAAACATGCTTGTTTTCAATCAATTAGCCAGCTTTTATGCATAGTTGGCAAATTGTACACCATAGTTAATTGCCTTTCTTACGTCTGTTGTTATATGTAAAGTACAATATTTAATTTTTACGATCGATTATAAGTTCGTGCTTTAAAATCGATAATTTGAAAGCACTAAACAATTACACGGACTAAGTGACTGTGTCTAAAAGTTGCGTATAGTCTACTGTTTTGATGGCTTAATTAGCGTATTATGTATGAGAAAAATTTCTGGCGGTAAACGGTACAAATATATATATATATATATATATATATGTGTGTGTGTGTGTTAGCTCAATTTCGTTCTGAATCCAATAGTGCATAGTGTCCCATAAATAAGACGGTGGAATATATATATATATATATATATATATAATAATAATAATAGGTATCATTGCAGCCAATGGCCATGTAGAAAGAACTGTTTTCATGTCTTACAAAAGTCTGTTATCGATGTTCCTATGTTTTTACACTGTAATAGGTGATATCGGTCGCAGTGCGACCCACATAGTTTGCACTTGCACTTTTCTTCTGGGTTATGGCGCTTCACTGTTGTGCATATCCTGTGGTGGAAACCATGGACCGCGACTCTCGTCACGGTGTGTCTGATGTCGTATATGGCTGCTGTCCATTCCCTGTAGATCATCGCATCCGTTGCGTAGAACTCAGGCCATATCTGTTCTCTCTTCTCGTTGAGTTCCCACAGCAGTTCTTTGTAGGCATCTGTTGCCGGCACGAGAAGGTCCAGGTGGAGCTCTTCTATGAAGAATGGTTCCTTTGACAGTATGTATGTTAGGCGTGAAGGCGTGTATGTTGATACGCTTAGCGCTGTCTTTAAAAAGTGTGCTTTGACATTCTCTATATCCTCTAGGTTTGCCCTATTTAGGTTCTTCCAAATCACTTCTATTCCATAGGTCATGATTGGTGCTATTTTTAAGCGGAAGATGGTCATTGCTGTCTCCAGGGATAGTTTACTCAGGCTTTTAATGCTGTTCGTTGCTATTCTGGCCGCTAAGGCGCGTTCTTTGATGTGCTTATCAAAAGTGCCACCTCGGCTCTGCAGTGTGATCCCCAGATATTTGAACTGGTTTACATTTTGCAGTAGGTCTCCCTTATACCGAATGCAGTCATTCGCTGCGAGTCTTACTCCTTTCCTGGAGGTCATTCTTACTGTTTTCTTCTCATTTATTTCTAGGTCGTTCTTTTCGGCCCATTCTACGAGTTTGTCGAACGCTGTTTGAGCTTTTTCGATGTCTTGGGATGTAATCACTATGTCATCAGCGTATGCCAAGATTTGGACGTTTTCTGTTTCTATCTCTATGGGTATTTTTGCTGTTGCTATTATGAAGAGTAGGGGACTCAACGGGTCACCTTGGAGTACGCCGTTTGTTTGATCTATTTGCTCTGTTTTTGAAACTCCATCGTCTATCTGCAATTGGTTTCTGGAGAGGATGTTCTCAATTAATCTAGTTATTTGGTTTCTCCCTGCTGCTTCTTCTATTCTTCTTATTATCAGCTGCCTGTTTAAGAGGTCGAAAGCCTTCTTGTAGTCTATGAAGATGGCATGTAGTTTTCCTCTCGGTTGTTCTAAGGCTATTTCGACGCTCTCTTGTAGACATTCAATTGCTTGTGTTGTCGATTTCCCTTTTACCAACCCGAACTCTTGTTCCGGTATGACGTGGGCTGTCATCGCTCTTAATCTCTCTGTGAGTATGCTGGTCATTATTTTTAGTGTTGTGCACTCTAGGGCTATACCCCTGTATGGGTTTGGGTCCTTCGTGTCTCCTTTGGCTTTGTACAGCACCTTCAGCGTTGCTATTCTCCACTTGTCCGGAATGCTGCCTTGCCTTAGGCATTCGTTGAAAAGCTCTGTCCAGGTGTCTGCGAGAGCTTGCTCTGTTTCTTTGAGGTGTTCGAATAGGCAATTTCGTCAGGTCCGCAGGCTTTTCAGTTTTTCGAACTTGCAATGTGTCGTCTTACTTCCTCTCTGGTGAAGAGGCAGGATTTCTCCACTTCTTCTTTCTTTCGTGTGGTTTCTGGGCGTGTTTCTATGGCCTGCATATATATATATATATATATATATATATATATATATATCCACCGCTGTGGTCTCGTGGTAGCGTGCTGCCTTGTCGCGCAGCGGGCCCGAATTCGATCCCCGGTCGGGGCAGTTTTTCTGGGTGAGGTTTTAATCGGGGTTTTTCCTCACCTGTGAGACAAATATCAGGAAAACTTTAAGGCCCAAACGGTCCCCGAAATTATATGGCCATCATCATCATGATCATCCTTATCATTATCATTATCATCATCATCATCATCATCATCATCCTTTACCGGTGTGGAAAGCAACGGGAAGCTACCACACCTACACAATTCCCTAGTAAAGCTGCAATCATAGCATGAAAATGCTATGATTGCAGTGAAGGACCTGCCTTCGGGCAGAATTACTATGGATGGATATATATATATATATATATATACATCTTCAGAAGTTGTAAATAATATAGGAATTTTTAATGTGCTATTGCATTCCGCTAATTCTGTATTTTAATAATATTTTATCAAATTGTTGCAGAAGTTGATTATTTCATTGTAATTGACATTTGTTTTTAAATGGCGAGTATACAGTATGATGTTGTGCACAGAGGGTGCTATACTATTATCACAAGATTCCCTTTTTTTCCACTCTAATAGTTAAGTACATAGTATAAATATTTTATTGCTATAAAATAGTTCGTTTTTGAAAATGATCCTTTTCTTAAAAGTAAAATATATTCCAGTGTCCTATAAAACGGACACCATGCAATCTGTACCCTATATAAAAAAGTACATTCGATTATATGTATATAAAATAAGCTTGAACATTTTCCTACTGCACTGTCGTATCTAATATGAGTGTAAATAAATATGTTAGTCATGTCTGTGCAAAACACATTACTTTTCTTCTCTTTCTCTCAATATCTCAGTATAAAATAAATATTTTAGTGTACATAAACCTTCCCATAATTATATTTTTTCTATTTATCATCAGTCTGACTACGAACTAAAATTTTGAAATATTGAAAAGTGAAAAAATGGAAAGTGTTATATTTGATTATAACCTGATGATGGTCTATTCGTCGATGTGGACGGCGATAAATCTGAGGATGAGCATGAAGCGAATCTCAAGTACCTTTCGCAATCGAGTGCATCATGCTACCGCTGAGGATCAGTTTGTGTGCAACGATGAAAATATTGAAGATGAAATACCCCTACTACTTCTCACAAATTAAAGAAGAACTGTATTACAAAAAATGTTGTACCTGAGATCAAATTGTAGAAAGCCTTTCAGCCCAAGGTATTCTCATCCGACAATAAAGGGATGGAAGGAGTTGATCATGTGGAACAGTTTGTTTCATCATATTCAGTAGATCTTGAATGAGGCAGATGAAACGGTGGTGTCATATCTGTGCCTACTTTCTAGATGCCAGTGTTGTAAATGCATGGTTACTTCGCAGAAAACTACACTAACAAGAACTCTTCGGAAACCCTGTTGAAGTTTAGGCGCCAACCTTTCATTACCTTATGGAGTTCCTTCATATCAAGGCAAATCTAGTCCAGCATCTTCACAAGACATGCGGTTTGATGGCC
Organism: Diploptera punctata; assembly: GCA_030220185.1. Lineage (NCBI taxonomy): Eukaryota > Metazoa > Arthropoda > Insecta > Blattodea > Blaberidae > Diploptera > Diploptera punctata. The sequence goes on along the minus strand of JASPKZ010000824.1, from coordinate 163,695 downwards.
AAAGTCACAGGCGCCTGGAAAATGAAGATGTGCAAATTGCTTCTGGGAAGGGTAAGTTGATATGCTCAAAATTCAAAATAGGACTACATCCAATATGCTTTTTTGAAATTTCATACAAAGAAATGACGTAACACTCAATGTTCTAATAAATATGTCCTCTTTGACAGGCATCCAATTGATTTCTTATTTTCATTCTAACTAAAATAAGAGTAATACATATAACATAATATAATTGTATTACCTGCTGTGTATAGTGTCCCATTTTTCGAACGAGTTAAATTTGTATGTTGAACATATAAAAATGAAAATGCATGTATAAAAACCAATATATAACTTGGAAAACATGTGTTTATTTATAGCTGGGTCATTTGATATAAGTCATTATGGAAGCAATGAAAAATAGTAAAATAATTAATGATACTTAGAAAAATATGATTTATTTTCTCCCTCACGTCGATATCTTACGGAATTCGGAAGAAATGAAGCATTTATATTTCTTCTTATGAAAATATTTTTTTTTTCGTAACTTCATCGATTCTATCTATTAAGACATGACAAACGGTCATTGAAATTTTAAATAAGCGGATATAAAATCAAATTTGCCCCGCAACTTTCTTATCAGCATATATACAGTCGGTTGTATGTCTAGTTGATATGTATTTTGCCTCTTATCCCGAAAATTCCTGATTAAGACTCGTCCGCGGTGGATGGATTTTTTAGGACAGAAAATTCGAAGAGACCAGTACTCCTGGAGGGATTTTATAAGTCGTGGTAACCAACCTCTGAAGAAGGCTCGAAAATAATCACAAGATAAATAAAAATGTCTCTGGGCAAAACTTAACTGACATTTAATCCATCCTAGTAACATCTTAGTTCCATGCTAGAAACCTCATTGAGTTTGAATGCTGATCACGTATCATTCACTGGTATCTGTAAGAAAATATGTTTATCTATAATGAGCATGAATACTTTCCAATTGTGAATGACAAATAGGTAATCTAACAAGAAGATACATATAGACATGGAAGAATGGTAAAAATTACTGATTAATAACCAGGCAAATAAACACATTTTGTAACGTATAAGTGAATTAATATAATTTCTATAGATATAGAGAAATTATCGTGAAATTGCATTGAAATACGAGTAAAAGGAGGTAGGTAAGATATTCTACAAATTCAGTGAATTCGTAAGTTGGGATTAGGGGTTTGTCTGATAGATTTACACAAAATATTTCTAGCGATAGCCATTTCTGTGTTACTCGCAACGCAACTCGACATGTAGGGTAAAATGGTGGATTTCCGATCATGGAGATAACGGGTTTATCCGGAGACCACTGATAAGTCAGCGTTTTGGAATTGCTGGTATAAATTGCTTTCATCATTATACCATAAAGACTCAATGTATATATTTATTTCATGCGTATTCCATTTATAAAAAAATATGTTTTCGTTAAAAAATAATAGGCTAATTGATTAAAATTTCGAGTAATTGGAAATTTTAAGAATCCCACTTGGAGTTCGAACTGAAAATAATTCACTTTATTAAATTAAGAAAATGCATAACGCATCATACAATGTTTGAAGGGTATAAGAAAAAATACAGTTACACAGAAAATGTGGTTTTAGTTTGCAACGTCCAATTATCCTTCCTTACCTGTATACCAAATTTTGGTGGTAAATAGGCGTACGACTATAATGTATCTTTTACTGTTTCGCATTTCAAAGTGTTTTCGTTGAAGAGTCTAATAAATCTCAATTTCAAAAAGAAAGTGACTCACCTTGTTCTATCCCTGTGTCCTTTATTGTCATTTCACACTTTATACTGCACCAAGTTTTGCATCTGCATACCCATATAATTTCATTACCAACCACTGTTCACTTGTCACTCTGTTCATAGCAAATCGGGGCTTCTAGAGACTCGGTGTGAGTACGCCTCTCCGTATGTACAGTTTTCGTTCCCTTAATTGCATACATAAACGGCATAAATTCTGTTCCGTAGGGTATAATACATCTAACTTCTTTAGTACATTGCTAATAAAGCATACGTATTTGAAAGACACAGCACTGAACTTGTTTGTATTTACCCTTATCTATAGTAGGTGCCTCAAGATCTGTGCGAGCGCGTGTATGTGAACTCCACCACTTCTTTATACACATCAGACCTGTACAGCATGACGATTGCAGCGTTCTCTATGTAGATTTATAACGGAGTTTAATGTATCTTATTATAATATTACGTCACGACTTTTTTATTATTATTATTATTATTATTATTATTATTATAGGGTACAATTTGTGTAATTCTATTTAGTATTTGAAAACATTTTAACCATTTTATTTATACCGTAATTTCGATATAATATACTACCAAAATATTTTGATATTTAATATGTCTTATATATATATATGACATATTAAAAAGATATATATATATATATATATATGTATGTGTGTGTGTGTGTGTGTGTGTGTGTGTGTGTAGGGTAGTACTACATAAACATTCGCCCTTTAGCCATGATAACACAGCGGCTGCAACTTCCTTAGCATATGGCAGTAAAAGCAGAGTCGCGTAGGATTTGTTATCGACTGTCGTATCAGTAATAATATAATCCCGCTCATAGATGGCAGATCGATTAGTAGTAATCGCCAAGGAAGTTATTACTGGATTCTAATAAATTAAACACACATGTTTTAATAAATGATTTGTTATTTCTCACGATTATAATTTATGCTTAGTAGAGTGAGTACAAATCTTCAATTTGATGTCACAGCTTTTTTAATATGTCCATCTACAATTAATGTGCCACCCGTTGCGAATATTGGCATATTGTACACCAGAGTAAAGTGTGTTCTGTTTGTTTTCTCTGCTTTCCTAATGAACACATCAATTTATCACAATTTTTGCAATTGGCTTTTAGGTTTGTGCCTTAAATTCGATACTGTATACCTCGTTTTTAAAGGTTTTCTAGCAACATTTACATATTCTGAGATAATCTCTTATCAGTTCATACCCCACTTGTCTTCTGGTGCTTTTCGCCATACGTGATTTAGGGGTATCAAAACAACTGCGGCCTGAAGATATATGTATATGCTCATATTGCATTTTTGATGATCTATCGATTAAGAATGCAATGTAAATTACATGTATGCTCTTACACCTGTTATATGACATAGAGAATAATAATAGCTGTAGCAGTGTGACAAATTAAACGGGAAGCGCAAATTAATATATCTATGTTACGCACGAAGGCAATTATCAATCCAAAATTAAACGAAATAAGAACATAGATTTCTTTTATATTATTATATCATCCTGCAGCTTTAAAATCACTGATGTCAATCATTTAATACACTATTTTACGTGTATTACTCTTAATTCGGGATTTAAAACAGTTTATTAATAGTAGAGACCTTTCATATAAGGCATAATGCAAGAAATGAAGAAGTGTAATATAATTAATTATATGTAAAAATAATATTCTGTTTTACTTTCCTCCACACTTCGATATGTTAGGGAATTCCGAAGAAATGAAACTTTGATATATATTCTCATATTTTTTCATAACTTCGTCGATTCTACCTAGTAACACATGAAAAATGGTAATTACAAAAATTTTAATAGGCGTAAGTTATATACAATCAAACATGCTCCACCTACTGTGTTGAGAGTATGTATATATATATATATATATATATATATATATATTATATATAATTATCGACTTCCGTGTCTAGTGGATATACTACTACAGTCATTAATTTCTGAGACTTTACGCCTGGACGGTAGGCATCCGCAAGCATATGAATGTCTCTCAGGATGCCGATAACTCCGCGTACCCTTAAACAGAACCGCATCCTCCCTAAAATATTCGCCGTTGGCCGTTATGCCAACGTTGGTATAGCTGCTGTAAGCATCGCTGAAATATGTTGACAGGAAGGAATGGCTTCTCTTGTGGCGTTAATGACCTCTTCGGATGATTGAAATCTACGCCCACGTAGAATTGCTTTTATGCGAGGAAAGATAAAAAATCTAATGGTACGAGATCAGGCCATTACGGAGGGTGTGGCAGAACTGTCACACGTTACCTTGTAAGTTCCTCTTGGACAAGGACAGAACGATGTGAAGGGGCGTTGTCGTGTAGCAACAGCCAATTTTTTACGCCAAAGCTCAGGTCGCTTACGGCGAATTTAATCGCGTAATCCTCCAATGATCATTTTCTACCGGGTTTTGTTTACAGTTGCACCTTCTGGGATGAATTCCACGTGAACAATTCCATTTTAATCAAAGAACAGTTCTAGTATCACCTTGCTTATTGACCTGTCTAGTCGCGGTTTTTGTCTCTCGTTGTGATGATGGCGTTTTCCACGTGGCAGATTGTTGTTTCAGTTGCGGATCATAAAAAAACACCATATTTTGTTTCCAGTTATTATCCGTTTGAGATATGTCGGATCATCGTCAGCACTACCGATGAGGTAACCAGAAATCGTCATGCGATCATCACGTTGGATTTGCGACAGGATTCGTGGCAGACTATGTTGGGTAACACGAGACATTTTCAGGCCATCAGACAGAATTTTGTAGCAAGTGTCATGGCTGACGCCTACTGCTGCTGCGATATCGTCTACCGATTGAGAACGGTTAGCACGCCCGAACGTTGCACCTTCTTCGATATTGCGTTCAGTTCGAATTGGTTATGGCCGACCAGTACGCACATCATCTTCCAAACTGTCTCTTCCTTGCAAAACAAAACGTCGGTGCCATCTACGCACAACATTGCACTGCACACTGGCGTCCTCATCGTAAACATACTGCATAATTTGAAACCTTTCGGACCGGTTTTGCCTAATTTCTGACAGAATTTGATGTTTACCCTTTGCTCAAACTCTGACTCCCGAGTTCCGACGTGCGCATTCATATCACCGTCATAACAAAGAACGTAGTTCTGCTTGCTGTGTATGCACTCAAATGTCTCTTGCTGGGATGATAGACTAACTGACAAGATACCATATAATTAAAGCGGCACTATGCGCTTAGTCTCAAAACTTAATGACTGTAACGCGTATTTTTGCTCATCCAGGATCTAGGATCTGTGGTAAAAAACTAGCAAGGGTAGATAGACTTTTTAGGATGGAGAAATCCAAGAGATAATTACACCGGGTAGAAAGTTAACCCGCGGGTCCGCAATTCTGAACATTTTCAGGTTCTTCATTAACCACCAGACTGAATAAAATGAACTATGAAAAAAAGTAACCGGCATTTAATCCATCCTAGTAATACCTTATTCATATCACCGTCATAACAAAGAACGTAGTTCTGCTTGCAATGTATGCACTCAAATGTCTCTTGCTGGGATGATAGACTAACTGACAAGATACCCTATCATTAAAGCGCCACTATGCGCTTAGTCTCAAAACTTAATGACTGTAACGCGTATTTTTTGCTCATCTAGGATCTAGGATCTGTGGTAAAAAACTAGCAAGGGTAGATAGACTTTTTAGGATGGAGAAATCCAAGAGATAATTACACCGGGTAGAACGTTAAGCCGCGGGTCCGAAATTCTGAACATTTTTCAGATTCTTCATTAACCACAAGACTGAAAAAATGAACTATGAAACAAGTAACCGGCATTTAATCCATCCTAGTAATGCCTTATTTCCGTAGCAGACGTCTAATTGAGTGTGAATGCTGATCACGTAACACTCTCTGAAATTTTGTGTAACTAGAATTAGCGTGATTAATATACCTCCGAATAGGGGCATTCCATTGCCTCAATGAGGGACAAAAGAATATTCTATGAACAAGTTATATATAATCTACAAAGAATGGTAAACATCAATGATTAGTCACCAGGCAAATAAACACGTATATATTTGAAGTCAACTAATTTCTCTATATATAGGGTGATTGCTCTGAGATTACATTGAAATAGAACTAGGTGGGTAATTCTGCAGAATCAATGATATTCTTCACTTAGGAATAAGGGGTTGATCTGAGGGGTTTAAATAAAATAGTTCTAGGGATGGTCTTTTCTGTTTTCTTGCAATGCATCTGAATAAATAATAAATAGGGTAAAGTGAGGGAATTCCGTTCATGAAGTTAATTCCAAACTCAATTTTATTCAGAAACAGCTTATTAGAATCGGGTTTTGTAAATTGCTGGCATTAGTTGCTTTCATAATGATGCTCTAATGGTACAATACCAGCGTTTATTACATGAGTATTCTATCTTTAAAAATATATTTTTTCATTGAAAAAGTTGTAGGTCAATTAAATCCAATTTAGAATAATGTCATATTTTTGATCCCCCATTGGGTTTCTAATTAATATATTCCACACTGTTAAATCAAGTAAACGCGTATTTAATGATACAATGTTATGTGTATAGGGAAAAGCAGAAAATATTTATTTTCTTTCTACCTAGAAAACGAACGCACATTTAATTGTACAACTCCCATTCTTCCTTACCTCTATACCAAATTTTGGAGGTAAATAACAGCATGACTGAAATTTACCTTTTACTGTTTCACACTTCTTATTGATGGTGCTTTTGATTATCTCCAACTAGCTCACTGGCACTATCGAACCATTACGTTAATGGCCGCGCGCTCATAATCTCTCCATACATAACTATCCTGAGCTAATGTTTTCCAATCATTCCCTGTATAATCTACTTCCCTCAAATCATAGTTAATATTATTCTCCCACCTCATTCTTGTTCTACCGACCTGGGCGTTTTGCCCCTGGTTTTCCTACAAGAAGCTTCCATGCATGTATTTCATTCCCCATTCGTTCCACATGTCCGGCCCCATCGTAGTCTACGAGACTTAAATGTTCTTATTATACCTAGTTACCTGTAAAGACCATGTAGTTCACCGATATAAGCTTTCTTCTGAAGAATCTATTTAAACTCAATTAAAAAAGTAAGTGACCTTTCTTGTTCTTTAGCTGTATCCTTTTGTAGTTTGGCACTTTATTTTTCACTACGTTTTTCACGTGTACACCCATAAACCTTCATTGGCAGCTGCCACTATTCACCATTCAGTCATTTTAGAGCAGGTTCGGGCTTCTAGTAACTCAGTGTGAGCGCGTCTCTTCTTATGTACAGTTTTCGTTTCCTTAATTCCATTCTTGAACATCATAAATAATAATGAATGGCGTACAATTCATTTTACTTCACCAGTACATTTCTACCAAAGGATACATTTTAGAAAGACACAGCAATGAACTGGTTTGTATTTACCCTTACCTGCAGTCAGTGCGGCAATGTTTGTGTAAGCGCATCGGCGGCGCTCTGAGATTACGTATCCCCCTCCCCTGGTTAATATATCTAATAGGCACAGTGTAAGGATTGTGGCACTCTTATGTAGGTAAAAACGTATTTTCATGTACCGTATTATAATATAACGTTACGACTACACTTCGGATTTCCCTGTAATTACAGTGTTTCTCTTCGATAATGCAACATGCTTTGACACAGTGCTACGTGCGACTTGCGAAGATTCCGGTCTCCATGGCGGAACGAATTTTCTCATGAAATTTCGGCCAGAATGGAACCGGTGCCCACTCAGCATCGAGCAGAATTTGGGTAGCTACAATAAGTAGAGGCTCCAGATTGAGAATATCAGTACAACGAGTACATTTGATAACTTTGCTTTAAATAAATGTATTTTTGTAATGATTCTACTGATATGTTTACTAATAAGATAAATATATTTTTGTTCTTGCAAGCCCTTGCTTCCCTCAACGAAAATTAGGCACTCTCCCCTACTTGGAAGCAATTGAACTATACCAATTTAATTACATTTGTTTTATTATAGATGTAATTGTGGTGGCCCATGGTCAGCGTTTCGCCTCATGCTGACATCTAGGAATCCAAAGTAGTACTAGGACGGGATAATTCGGTAATTTTTGTTTATAGGCTTTTTTATTCAGGCATAAGGATCGTTTACGAGCCTGAAAATATTCAGACTAGGCACCCACGGCTTTATGTCCCTCCCGAAGGACTTGCTCCTTGGATTATTCCATCCTTGAAAAATTCATCGACTCCGGCTGGGTTTGAATCCGCGACCCTCGGGACCAGAGGCAAGGACCATAACCACTAGTCCACCGCGACAAATTATAAGATAAATATATAACTAATAATGTTGGTTGTAATATACAGTTTGATGTGTATCATTTTCTCTGAACTAGGGTGCATTGTTACAATATTGCGATGATATTTGGCAACAAATAATATGATCAAATTACAGTGAATAAATAAAGGAATCATTACCACGCATTTCTGATCTGTTTTCGAACACCGGCGTTAACATTAAATATATAAATATTTTAAAATGCCGGTAAGTATATTCAAATAACGATTTCGCGTAAGCAGATTATTTATTTCGCTAAATAGTCCTAACAAATTCAACTCTTGTTTTCCAAATAGTCTAGATAAATGCACGAGTCACGAAGTATCTATAGTTTGGAAACTAGTGATAATACTTCTCATGAATTGAGTGACGATAACTAATATCACGATAAATTAAACTTGAAGCATAAATTAAAACAAGTGCAGTACGCGTGAAGCCAATTATCATTCCAAAGACAAACAGAAATATACTTAGATATCTTTCAAGTATTTATAACGTCCCATAGATTTGAGAATACGAATACAAATTATTTAATCCACTATTTTACACATATTACTCCCAATTCGAGTTTAAAAACAGTTTATTTATGGGAGGGACATCTGATATAAGTAATTATGCAAGAAATGAAGAAGAGTAAAATAATCGGTAATATGTTTAAAAAATAATACATTTTAAATTACACAATTACAATATTAAAAGTAATATAATGTACGGTTAAAAAATATATAAAGTAGTTACCTTGTAGGTCCGTCTCCTCAACTTAAGTTCTTTTAAAACTCTGTAGGCCTTTCGGGACTAGTCCCATCATCAGCAGAATGCATTAGGTCCGTTCTTGTTGACCCTTGTTGAGCACTGACTTGGTTGTGGGAATTTTGTAAAGAGGATTGTGTGGATTAGGTGTGTATTCATTGAGAATCAGGTTGTTGTTGATTTCTTTTAAGATTGCGATTTCCTCCAGTATATTTATTCTCATTGGAATGTTTTCTCTATGTACTATTGTGAGGGTGTTATCGATGTTATGCATATGGTGTCCAGTTTGAATTACATGTTTTGCGTAACTTGATTTTCCTCCATTGTAAATGAAATCTCTGAAATGTTCCTTGAATCTAATGTTGAAGCTTCTGTTAGTTTTCCCAATGTAGAATTTATTGCAGTCTGTACATGTTAATTTGTAGATGCCTTTATTGTCGAATTCATCTATTTCTTCGATGTTGTTGTTTATTAAATTGTTTAATTTGTTGTCAGTTCTGTAGGATATATTAATATTCTTATCGAGCTTTTTTAGTGTGTTGGCCAATTTTAATGTTTCCTTACCAGTGTACGTGAGAGTTATCCATTTCTTGTTGTTGTCATTGGATTCTATTTCAAGTTTGATTATGTTGGTAATGTTGTTTTTTCTTTTTTGTTTGTTTATAATTCTATTTATTATTTGTTTGTTGTAGCCGTTAATTTTTGCCATGTGTTTGATGTAATTTAATTCTTTATTATAATTGTCTTTATTTAGAGGGAGTTTTACATCCTATTTTTTAGGCTTTTAACCGTACATTATATTACTGTGAACTAATACCTCAACGGAAAATCACCATGAATTTTACTAGTATCGATATAATATTGAAAGTAGCTAGGAACAAAATGAAGTACTTTTACTTCATCACAATGTACCACTGCAAGAGTATTGCAGTAATCCTAGCCATCTTGCCCTTCACGGACTAGCTAATTGATGCGTTTCGCTATACATTTTTTGTAATAGCCTACAAAACCTAAAACTCAATAATAAGAATGATATATATTCTGAGTTATTGAGTCTCGTACCATGATAGACTTTGGATTCTAATCTATTCTGACATTATTATTATCATTATTATTATTATTATTATTATTATTATTATTATTATTATTATTATTATTATTATTATTATTGTTATTATTATATTGTATAAAGAAATTTATCATAAAATTTTTAACGTTTATACATATACCGTAATTTCGATCTTACAGTTTAGGTACATAATTTGAGTTTTAATGTTTCATATTTACATACGTATTATATGGGGTATTACTACATAAACATTCAGCCTCTATCCATGTTATCACAGCGATTGAAATTTTCTTAGCGTTTGGCAATAAAAAGGAGAGTCCTGTAGGAATTTTAACCGGCCGTCGTATGAGTAGTATTATCATTCCGCACGTAGATGGCACAACGATTGTTAGTAATCGCCAATCAATTTACTGTTATATTATAATAAATAAAAGCACATATACTTGCTAATTTATATAATATTTCTTTTATAATTAAATTTTGTCGTAATAAAGAGAATAAAAATCTACAAATTGATGTCAAGACATTTAACACATGCTCATTTTAAATTAATTTGCCAGCCTTTCCGCATAGTTGGAATATTCTACACCAGAGTAAGTGTTTTAACAGCCGCCCCTTCTTTCCTACTGGGTAAAATAGGTATAAACTTAATTTTTGTATTCGATTTTAGGTTCTTGCCTTAAAATCGATACTGAAGAATTACATATTTAAAAAATTTTATGAGCAAGTTACATTTTATATAGTGTTTAACTGTTTTGTGCGATGCATTGATTAAGAAGAAATATTGTGGTCGGTACATAGTAGAACTACACGTATATATACGTGTTATTATAATTATCATCTACAAATAGCAATGCAGTGTAAATTTCAAGCAGGAACATACATAAACAAAGTGCCTATAAATGAAGTTACGTGATAAAAATAAACGGGACGCACACATTATTGTATGTACACTTAGCGACAAAAATAATGGGCCAACTCTTGATCTCGAATATATAAAGTCCAATTGCGCGATTCACACGAGTAAACTACTTGCACAGTAGAGCGAAAATTAGTTTCCCTTCTTCTATTGAAGAGTATTTTTCCACGCTCAACTGACCAGCGAACGCTTCGCTCAGGGCTTAGTGGGTTGTTTCTTATCCGAGATGTCACAGTTTCGATTCCCGGTGAGGTTAAATTTTGTAATTGTTAAAATGATTTATATTTTTTCTGTATTTTCATTCTTAAAGAAAAAAATGTACTATTTGGAAGTATTACTATTTCTATTATTATTATTTATTTATTTATTTAGTTACTTATATATTTCATCATCATGAACAAATTCGTTTTAGGCCATGTGGCCGGTACGGTAAACCTAGCGAAGATGGTCTTGATCTTTCCACCGATGTTTTGGTCTTCCTTGGTCCCTATGTCCAGTTTGGGGTATATTGGAATGCCAATTTTGGAAGTCTATTTCTTGCCATTCTCCTCAGATGATTTTTCCATTCTTGTTGGTATCTTTGTATATCTTCATTTAAACTTGTTACTCCAAGTTTTCCTCTGATAATAGTGTTCCTTTGGTGATCCAGTCTATTAACTCCTAACAATGATTGTAAGAAGCGCATTTCGCTTACTTGAAGTTCATGAGAATTTCTTTTATTTAAAATCCAAATTTCACTTCCGTATTTTAGAGCAGCTTTTGATGTGATGTTATGTGATCTTAGTTTTGTCTCTGTCCTCATCTGTTTACTAAAATGTCTTCGTATTACCCCATTCATTTTATTATATTTTTGTAATTTGAATCAATGTCACTCTTATACTCTGCAAATACACTTCCTAAGTAAGAGAAATCTGACACTTGTTCAATAATTTTTCCATCAATCTCAATTTTCACCCGTTGTATGTTTTTTCCACACATTGCCATTGTTTTGGATTTTGAAGTGGAAATTTTCATATTAAATTTGCTGGCAATTTTGAATAATTGATACGCTGCTATTTGTAAGCTATCTTCGGAATCTGATAATATTATTTGATCATCAGCATATAATATTGTTTGAATTATTTTATTCCTAGTTATTGAAATTCCACTATTTACTGTTTGTTTCCATTCTTGCACTATTCTGTTTATATATATATTTATTTATTTATTTAAAAACAGGTTTACAGTGTCATAAAACATCTTCATATGCCCAAAGATTTTAAATTTTTATCTTCTTTCTCCATTATTCTCTATCTTGTCATTCGAATTCTTCCAGATCTTTCTTACATCATCCATCCATTTAAATCTAGGTCGACCTCTTTTTCCTTTTCCAGGTGGAATCCATTCCCTACCTTGTCTGGGTAATCATTCCCTGGCACCCTACGTATATGAACATACCATTCTAATTGTCTGTTTCTCACAAAATATAATATCGAAATTTGGACATTCATTTGTTGTGTGATGATTGTATTTGTGTTTTTTTTTAATTTAGAATGTCTAGTTGAGCGTCTTAAAAAATCAATTTCATTAGACAACAGCTTTAAACTCAAATTTTTATTCAACTGCAATGTTTCTACACCATATATTAGCATGCTTCCAATTATGGATTTATAAATTTCTAATTTGGTATCTATTCATATGTTCTTATCCCTCAAAACTCCGTTTAACATTGTTATTACCGATCTGCCCTTTTGAATTCTATATTTTATGTCATTTTCGTGGGTACATTTTGAGTTAATTTTGATCTCCAGGTAATTACATTCTTCTAATCATTTGATACATTCCATTATTTATTATTATTATTATTATTATTATTGTTATTATTATTATTATTATTATTATTATTATTATTATTATTATTATTATTATTATTATTATTATTATTATTATTATTATATTATAGATGATGGATAATAATAATAATAATAATTTTTATTATTATTTATCATCTATGATAATATTATTATATACAATATTATTATTATTATTATTATTATTATTAGTTTATTATTGTCAAATCATCTATGGGTTATTATGATGTTCGACTTGACATACATAAACTAAATATTTTAATTGACGGGTGAAACTTTTTCTCACTAATACGTAATAAATAAATAAACTCATAAATATACGAAGCTATATTATATTTTATTACATAATTTTGTAGAATTATTATTAAAACGTGGTACTGCACACACAATTAAATTTATACAGTTAGCTAAATAGTTTTACAAGGTTCGAAGGCAGGAATTTTACTTAAGATAGTGTAAAGTGGATTTAGATTACGTGGCAGGAAATAAATGTTATAGGATGTATTGTGCGAAAATACAAATGATTAAAAAAATTGTCGGAGGATTCGAACCCTGGTATTCACATACATTTCATCTTGTTGTAAGTTGTTTAACGATCTACGCTATTCAAACATGGAAAATTAATTGCCGTGTTTACTTTAGGACTATGAACGAGAATTGACTTTATTTAAAATGTCGCAATTTGAGTAATATTACATTTGTCGAACGCTCGTAGATATATATAAACATGTCTCCTTCACTGTTCTTAAACTATTTAAGACGATTCAAATCAAATACAGCATATTTAAAACATTTAACAATGCGTTACCTCGTGAACTTGCAGCTATGGCTTTTCGAGCATGCGCAGTGGGTCATAACAGGAACTCTTTACATTTTGAAGCGCCTCATTATTTTTGTCGCTAAGTGTATATACGAGTGAGTAATGCCAGGAGTGTTTATCGATACATTCTATCTAGAATTTATCTAGAGGATTTGGAAATCAAGAGTGGTGTTTGGTAGGACTATTTAACGAGCAAAATTAAGATGTTTGCTCACGAATCAATATTTAAATATAGTTATTTTAAAATATTTGTATATCTGTGAGGTTTAAAAAATAGAAATGTTTGCTTATGTTTGGCTTGTTCCCGCATTGCAACTTGATCATATTTTTTTTTTTTGCAAATGAGATCCCAATATTGTAAGAATGCACCCTAGTGGAGAAAAAACGTAACACATCAAGCAGTATATCATAACCAACATAACAGGTTATTAATTATTTTTATAAACAACTCAGTGAATCATTATTTAAAAACACAATTATTGAACACACAATTATCAAATGTGTAGTTCGAAGGATTCTGCTCTTTATTTGTATTCAACATATTTGTTGGATCATTTAAAAATTATATTAAAAATCACTAAGAGTATTAAAAAGTAGGAGCTTTCTTTATTTTGGTAAACAGAATTCGATAAATATCGAGGAGAAACACAACTGTCATTGGTTGTAATATAAGAGTAATTGAAACGTGATTGGTCATTGACTACCATTTGAGGCATGATTTAAATAGTCAATAACAAGATAAAGCAAATATAAACTTAGACGTCTAATAAATTATTAAAACGATCCGAAGTTTTTGAAATCATTAATATCAATCACTTAATGAACTATATTACGTATATTACTCTTAATCCGAAGTTAAAAACAGTTAAACAGGGTCATTTGACATAAGTCATTATACAAGAAAATAATTAGAGTAGAGTTATTAATAACAGGTTAAAACAATTGTGATTTACATTTCCCCTTCCCTTCGATATGTTACGGAATTCTGAAAAAAACAAGAAATAATTAATGTCAGATCTCATGAAGGGACTTTTTTTTCATAAATCCATCGATTCTACCTACTAAGACACGAAAAACACCCATTACGATATAGGCATAGATAAAATCAGTCCAGCTCTGTGTTCTCTAGGTAGCGTGCTGCCTTGTCACGCAGCGGTCCCGGATTCGATCCCCGGTGGAGACATTTTTTCTGGGTGAGGTTTTTATCGGGGTTTTTCCTCACCTGTATGACAAATGTTAAGAAAACTTTTAGGCGCAAACCGTCCCCGAAATCATATGGCCATCATCATCATCATCCTTCACCGGTGTGGAAAGCAACGGGAAGTTACCACACGTACAGTTCCCTAGTAAAGCTACAAAGCTTAGCATTACAGATCTACCCTCGGGCAGAATTAATATGGATAGATATAAAATCAAATATTACGTGCCTCTAGTCCTAAATTTCACCAATTCAAACCCGACCGGGATCAATAGCTTTTTAGGATTGAAATATCGAAGAGACAATTCTCCTGGAGGGCGAAGTTCTGAAGATTTCGAAGTTCGAATATATGAACAAACCTGAATAAAAAGGCATTAATGTCAAATTTAACTGACATTTAACCCACCATATTAATGCCTTAGTTCCCTAATAGAAGTCATATTTAGGCTGAATGTTGACCACACAACACTCATTGACATATGTAGGAAAATAAGTGATACTAAAATTAGCATATTTATGATCCATTTAGAGGCGCACCCTTGTTCAATGAGGGAGAAATGAGTATTATAATATATGTCCATCCATAGTAATTGTTTTGGATTCTAAGCTAAACAAATATTATTATTATTCTGATAATAAAAATAATAATCACAACAAAAAAAAAATATTATCACTTGTACTAGTATTAATATTATTATTAGTACCATTATGTGCGTAATTTTTTATATAAAAGTATTTTGTTAATATTTTTAACGTTTATATTTGTACAGTAAATTTCGAAATAACTACTTTATATACTTTGAGGTTTAATATTTCCTATTTATGTATTTATTATTTGGAGTATTAAGGGCCTACTACATAAAAATTCGGCCTCTATCCATGGTATCACAGCGACTATAATTCTCTTATCGATTGGCAGTAAAAAGGAGAGTCCTGCTGAATTTGTAACCGACCGTCCTAAGAGTAGTAGTAGAATACCACACATAGATGGCAAAACAATTAGTAGTAATCGCCAATGAAATTACTGATAGATTATAATAAATAAAAGTACATATACGTGATACTTTATATAATATTTATCGTCATTAAAATTTTGACGTAATAGAAAGAATAAAGACCTTCATTTTGATGTCACAAAAACAGCAATTTAACACGTCCTCAGTTTAAATTAACTTATCAGCCGTTGCCGCATATTTGGGCATATTGTACACCAGAGTTCGCTTGTTTTGTTTTTGCGTGTTTCGTTACTAGGGTCTTGATTTCGGGGGCAATTTTTTTGCATGCTCGATTTTAGGTTTGTGTCTTAAAATCGATACAGCTTCTCGAATTTGTGGAGGAGTTATATTTTATAAGTGATTTTGTACCACATTGCACTTGATTCTTATTTTATAGACTGATGGACACATGGCGATTTTTGTGTGGGCAATTGGGTGTGTCACAGCCGGTATTTCTCCTATAAAAGTTCCCCCGCGAAAAGCATGTATATAAATCTTGCTTGTGTACTATGATCTCTAAACACTTTTCGAGCTTACAATGTCCCGATGTTTCGCCCAATGATTGTGATCGGCATCCTCATGGCCACGTCAAAAAATCCGAAATCAGTTTCTGTAGGAGCAAAACCGGCTGTGGCACACCAAACCGAGCACAGGCAAAACGCCGTGTGCCAGTTAGGATATGAATGAATAACCCTGCATCTTGCTTACTGTTCGGTTCCTTTTGGCCGTGTTTTAATTTAATTTCCCTGAAAGAAAATGCGGTCGGCAGATCATAAAGATATATATATATATATATATATATATATATATATATTTTTGACATTTGGCAATGAAGGCAAATATGATATGAAAAGAAAAAAGAATGCTTGAGTCGGGATTTGAACTCGAGTCTCTAAAGTCTCTCTACTTTAGAGACTCGAGTTCAAATCCCGACTCAAGCATTCTTTTTTCTTTTCATATCATAATATATATATATATATATATATATATTGTGTGTGTGTTATATTGTAGAATTTCGCGGATATTAGTACGATTGGAAAATTTTCTTGGGTTTTCCGCGTCATAGATTCAAAGTCGGCCGTTGACCTCGGTTTCCGATGTTTCAGCATGATCCGACATGTCATTATCAGGGGACATATGGATTCGAGTCACAGGTTTAGGACCCTGAGAAAAAATGTCCAAGCTCCGTTTAGTTCACAACGAAACCCTATGTGAGTGACCGAGGCAATATATCGGGACCCCAGCTGTGAGAGGCGAGCTTCTAACCGCTAGGGAATTTAAAATACTTACACGAATTGTAAAAATTACTGATTAATCACTAATAAATAAAGACATTTAATAATATATATATGAAGGCAATTAATTTCTATACATACAGGAATATTACACTGCAATAACATTTAATGAAACGAGAAAACTAATTTATTCTTCAAAATCAGTAAACTTGTCAGTTGGGATTAGAGGGTTTGTTTGAAATATTTATATGAAATAGCTCTAGGGGTTGTCATTATTGTTTCCTCGTAATGCATATGTATAATAGAGTAAAGTAGGAGAACAGGTATCTTGGAGGTATTTCTGATCTCAATGGTATTCTGAAATGGATATTAGAATGGATATTTCGCATTGCTGGCATAAATTGTTTTCATCATTCTTTTAGAATGGCACGGTACATGTATTTATTTCTAGAGTATCCTATTTTAAAAATGCTATTAGTTGAAATATACATAGGCCGGTTCATTCGAATTTAGGATAATTGGATATTTTTAGAATCCCCATTGGGGTTCTAATTAAAAATATTCCACTCTATTAAATTAAGTAAAGGCATAACTCATCAAACAATATTTTACGGCTATAATGGGGAAAAGCAGTAAGTTTTACTTTCTTAATACCTAGAATAAAATGTAATGTAATCCCGCTACAGGCCTCGGGAGACCCTTGGGCTAGTAGGAGGTTAAGGCTACCACTTTTTTACGTACATTTAATTGTACAATATCCATTATTCCTTAACTTTATGCAAAATGTTGTACAAAATAACCCCTAGGCTAACCTGTATATTTTACTGTTTGACACTTGTAAATGATAGTGCTTACGGGGAAGAATCTAATCCAACTCAATTTTAAAAGAAAACGACTTATCTTTTTCATTCCATACATCCTTTATTAGTAGCTTGAAAATGTATACTACACGAGGTTTTACTTATGCACACTTCATTATCAGCCGCCACTGTTCACCAGTCACTCAGTTTATATCAGGTCCGGGCAGCTAGAGTCTCAGTGCGAGCGCGCCTCTACTTATGTACAGTTTTCGTTACATTAGTTCCATACACAAAGAGCAAAATTCTGCTCAGTGTGGTACAATGCATATTACAACTATAGATACATCAGTATTTGTTGTGTGGAATAGGAACGTGGCCATGTGGATGAAATCTCGCTCCATGCGTAACGATGGTTAGAGTGGGGTCCACGTCCTAAATTGGTCCCACAATTGCAAAATTACCAATGACTTGCCTGTCGTGTGAGAGTGATTCTGGGAGACGGCGCGCCGGTGCTCGCCCGGTTCATAGCACCCGTAGGACGTTCCGGCTGAAATACGAACTTTCTGTATTAACCCTTACCTGCAATCAGTGCGGCAGTGTTTGTGTGGGCGCACCAGCGCTCTGAGAATAAGTAACCCCCTCCCCTGGTTTATAGAATCAAATATGTACAGTATGAGAATTGCAGCTCTCTCTCTATGTAGGTTCGAAACTCAGTTTCATGTATCGTATAATAATATAACATTACGAAAATATCTCGCATTTCTCTGTTATTACAGATTTTCCCACGTTATGCATGTCGATGTAGCAAGAATCTTTGACGCAGAGCTACGGTACTTGCGCTGGCGCCAGACTCCATGGCGGAAATAATATTCTTATGTAATTTTCTCATGAAATTATCTTATAATTTAATAATAATAAGAAGAAGGATAATATTAATAATAGTAACAAAAATGAGTATTATATATAAATAATATTTTTTATATATTATTATTATCATTAATGGAAGTTGTGGGTTAAGATACAATGTGTATAATTCCTTTATAAAAAAGTATTTTGAAAACATGTTTAACGTAACCGTAATTTCAATATTAAATATTAGGTTAATATTTTGATGTTTGTTGAATAATTTTTATGTACACATCACATAGGGTATTACTTTAAAAATCAGCCTCTAACCATGATATCGCAGCACTGCAACTTTCCCAGCCTTTGACAGGAAATATATAATGCTGTATGGTTTGTAACCGACCGTCGTACCTCTAGTAATATATTCTCGCACACAGATGGCTGAGTGATGAGTTATAATCGCCTATGAAGATACTACTTGATAATAATGAATAAATCGCACCTAATGCACTAATTTGTGTATAATATCTCTCACGATAAAACTTTTATTTGATAGGGTGAAAGAAAAACTTCAGTTTGATACCACATTATTTCACACACGTTTTTTTTCAATTAATTTGCCAGCTTTTGTGCGTATTTAGCATATTGTACAACATATCCGAGTGTTTCCTTATCGATTTCCATACTGGTGGGGAATTTTTTCAATCGATTTTTAGCTACTTGCCTTAAAATCGATACATACTCTTCTGGAGTTATTGAATTATGTTAATGAAGGGGGTTCATACACATCATTACTTTACAATATAAAAAAACTATAAAACATACAATTATGAAAATTTGCACACAGGTAGTATACACTATTGGCTTTCATTTCGTTTTAAATTATTATTACTGAAGCAGAATTTTTGTAATTGCAGGAAAATAAAATTTGCATAATTTCAGTTTCTTATGTATCATATCATACATTATTACTTAAAAACTAATAACATGACTAGTATAAACAATTTTTTTAAAATAAATATAACACCCTAATAAAGCTTGTGAACTATTGTGATGTGTGTGTAATACGAACAGTCAAGTATCGTTGACTACGATGGGGCAGTACGTGCTGCATGAATGGGGAATGAAAAAGTTGCATGAAAACAATGTAGAAAAGCCAGAGGGAAAGTATCCAATTGATAGGCAAAGATGGGGCTAAGAAATATTAATAACCAAGATTCCAAGGAGTGACAGGGAGGTACATTATACAGGGTAAAACTGGAACAAATTATTTCGGGATAGGCAAGTATGGAGAGATTATTTCCGCGAAAGCGTGAACCCACGGGTTCGATAGTGCCGGTGAGTTCGTTAGTTATTCTCAATTAGTTAAGATATATTAGACATTTTAAGCTTCGTATACTAAACAGGTGCTAATTTAACCTTTTGAACGCCATGCCCGGCGTGCGCCGGTGTAAGTGTGTGTACAGCGGTACGCCACGCCCGGCAGGCTCCGGTTTTCAATCCTATTATTTTAAATATTTTTTCCTGAAGTTTTTACTTCAATAAACTAAAATTATTTTTCGTTCTGAGTTTGTACATCCTTTCTTAGCAATACTTTGCACATCCCTTACAGAATAACGGTACAGGCTGGTTGTAAATGGATTTTCTAAAGGAGGGTGTACATTCATGTTACAAGGCTTTTTTTTTTGGCTATGAAATGTTGCAATTTCAGGATTTTCTCTTTATTTATTTTATTTTTAGTTGAAAAGATTCCTGGCCAAGGGGTAGGTCGTGCTGTGAAACACAGTGATTCATGTCTCGAAGTTGACGAAAACACAATACGCGAGTTTATTGTGTCAGTTTTATCAGAAGACGAGAGTGACAGTAACAGTTCATCAAATGGTTAATCGTTTGACGAATGTGATAGTAGTCCTGTTTCTAAGAGAATATTATTACAATCTAAGCCTGTAAATAGTAAAGCACGTGATGTAGACCTAAATGAACAGGGTGTGAGTGACTGGTGGGTGTGTCGCGCCAGACGAAACACGTGGCATAAAACAGCTGTTTGGCTTGAATTGATTCGAACCCAGGACCATAAAAATGTTCAACAATTTTAATATTATAAGTGTTTAGAGATAATGCCATCAAAATTATTCAATAGGAAAAATGTTTTAGTGATAGAGATATCAAATTCCAATAAAGACGCCTTGCTGAATTCGAACCTGGGATCTTTACAAGTGGAAGCAACACCGTCTAACCTTCAAATAAATGCTTAATAGTGAGTTTAAATTCTATTTAGCATGGCATGTAGACAGTTAATTATACTTTATATACGTTTATATTATATAGTATGGCATAGTACTTTAAATTTAAAAAACCTGGCACCCACAGTCCAGCTGGCAAAAGGGAAACTCGGCGGTCAAAAAGGTTAAAACTGGATATCGCTTATAACAAGAACTTTGGTAAACATTGAAATATTATAGGAAGTTGATTATCCCCAGTATTTTTAACATATAATGTACTGTATATTGATGTATGTTTAAGGGGAGAGATAAAAGATGATTTTAGTAAAAAAATTATCAAATTTGTTTTTTTTTTGTATTTTTAAGTAGTTTGAAATATTGTGCACAAATTAATCTACATATTGTTAATATATGCTCATTTTAAGTATTTTAAAATAGTTTTACAGTAAGGCTGCATCACTAATTTGACACTACGAACATTTTCCTTAAACTGGTTTTTTTGACAAACTAAGATTTTCATATAAAAGAGCCGATTTCTCAGAAACTATCAGAGGTAAGTGTATCAACATTTTTGAGCATGAACAGTACTTACATATGTTGATATGCAACCACTTTATTGCTCTTAAAATTATAGGTTATTTGTTTAAAAAAACAATAACTTGCAAAAATTAAACAAAAAAATCGTAGATTAAAAAATATATTTCCAAATCTCAGAACAAGTGTAACACAAAAGTGATTCAGTACACGTATTAAACATGAATCTGAACAGTGTAAAAAATCACATTTATGCCTGAAATAATTTGTGAGAAAATGGCTTTAAGTGTTTTACATTTGAACATCGTCATTATAGCGATTTTTAATATTCCCTTAATGGACTTGTCAAGAAATTGAAATGTTATAGGAATATCATTGAATTCACAATTTATTCTTCGTGGCTTACCTTTTGCGTCTGACCAAATTCTAATGATCCAGGATATAGTGAATGCTTCATATATGACAGGAATGTTGTTTTAATGATATAAAAAATGGGAATTGAATGTTCATTTTTAAGAAAACGGATATTTGAATATTGGTGATGGAACGCGATGTAACGCTGGAGATTAAACAACAACAAGAAGTCAATGCATTTAAATATCTGAGACCCATTTTAGAAGCTGGTGGAAGGAGCTCAACCAAAATAGAAAAATATCAATGTAATTACATGTATAAAATATTGGTATGCTGAATTCAGTTTTATGGAGCAAGAATATTGTAAATAACACAAAAGGAGTAATGTATATTTCATTAGGAAATTGGGACTGGAAATAAAATCAATAAAACTAAATATATTTTCACACATGGAAATACATTATATAGTGAAAATTGACGACTAATGACAAATGAGGGAAATTTTGAAAAGATAGCTGATTTCATATATCTAGGAACATTAATTAAAAATAGTAATGAGACACACAAAGAAATTAAACATAGGCTCAATTCTGGAAATGCGTGTTATTATGCATTAGAGGTACTCTTGTCATCACAACTCCTTTCAAGAAATGTTAAACTGAAGTTATATAAAACTGCAATTCTTCCAGTGTTTATGGATGCGAATTTTTTTTATTTACACATTACGTAGGGTATTACTAAATACAAATTGGCCCTCTACACATGATATCGCAGCGACTGCAACATTCCTAGCGTTTGACAGTAAAAAATAGGGTCCTGTAGCTTTTGTAAACGACCGTCGCGTCGTATGAGTAGTAATAGTTACTCGCATGTAGATGGCAGAGCAATTTTTTGTAATTGTCAATGAAGGTACTGCTTGATTATAATAAATAAAAAGTACATATATGTACTAATTTGTATAATGTTTCTCATGAATGACATTTTGTTTAGTATATTTAAAAAAATTTCAACTTGATAACATAGCATTTCACAGAAGTACATTTTCAATTAATTTGCCAACTTTTGTGAGTAGTTAGGATTTTGTACACCATAGTTCATTGTTTACTTATCCCTTTTTTGTTCTTCTGATTACGGCTACGATGGGATACGATTTTTGTAATCGGTTTTAGGTTCATGCCGCAAAATCAATACCTGTTGAAATCAGCAAACAATTATTCGGATTGAGCAAATATGTCATCTGATAGCATTTCGTTTATTGTTTTACTGCTTTGCCTAATACATTACGTATCCGACAATTATGTATGTATGTTCTCGTATTCGTTCTCAATAGGTAGAAACGCAGTCAGTACACATTTTGTGTACATACGTATTTTATACGGTAGGGAGATTGATAATAACTGTACTAACATGAAACATTAAGCGGGGGGACTTCAATTAATACATGTAATTTACATGTGGAGGCAATTATCAGTACAAAGTTAAACCAAATTTTAGATTTCTGTTAAATTACTATAAAGTCCAGCAGCAATTGAAGTCACTAATATGAAACATTTAAAGCAATGTTTGACTTATAAAATAATAATTCGAAGATAAAAACATTTTATTTATAGCAGGGCCATTTGATATGAAATTATGGAAGCAATGAAGAAGAGTAAAATAATAAATGATAGGTAAAAAATTGTGATTTTATTTCCGTTTCATGCTGATGTGCTATGGAATTCTAAAGATATAAAGTGTTTATAACTGTTACCATCAATATATATATACTACTCAAAAAATTGGAGGAACACATGTTTAAACCAAAACACGAGAATGAATATTGAAACAATTTAATGTTTAATCTTATGTAAATTATAAATTGAAAATTTATTTGAAATTAGAATAGCCATTCGAACAATATTTTCTTTTGCAGTATTAGCAATGACTCTCCAGCAAATATATTGAATATAGCAAATATAGACCACATTGTTTCGGACTACACATTTGATAATTTTTTGTTCAATAATTGTGTTTTTAAATAATGATTCTACTGATTTGTTTACTAAAAATGCATTATGAAACTATAATGTTGTTTACATAATACTGATTGACTGAACAAACAGGTGAAACATAACCAAACATTTCTAATTTGTTTTCACACATCGCCGTTTACATTTAATATATAAATATTTCAAAATAACAATACATAATCAATGACTTTTGAGTTAACAGCTTAATTTTGTTCGTTGAATAGTCCTAACAAATGCCACACTTGATTTCCAAATCCTTCAGAAAAATTCACTCGTGTCTTCGTGACTCGTAAATTTATAGATTTTTGAAAATGACTCGTGACTTTAGTTATTGGTAAAGAGAGTGATAATAACTGTAATATCATGATAAGTTTAACGTAAAACATAGATAGAAATATGTACACTACGCGTGCAGTCAATTATCACTTTTATGATCAACCGATTATAAACGTAGACTACTTATAAATGCTTATAACGTCTCTTAGCTTTTAAATTACTAATACCAATCACTTTATGCACGATTTAACGTATATTACTCATAATTCGAGGCTAAAATCAGTTTATTTTTAGAAGGGAAATTTGATGTAAGTCATTATACAAGAAATTAGGAAAATTAAAATCATTAATGATATATAAAAAAGTTGATTTATTTTCCCCCCACACTTCGATATGTTAGCGAATATGTGAAAAAGTAGCTAACGTATTTGTGCTCATAAATATATTTTTTTACAACTCTATCGATTTTATATAGTAAAACATTATAATCGGCTTGGTTGTCTACTGTATATGATCCTTGCATCTAGTCCCGAGGTTTGCCGGTTCATATTTGGCCGGAGTCGATGGATTTTTTTAGGATGCAAAAATACATGAGACACCTGCTCCGGTAGGGATTTTAATCCGGTTGTACCAAGTTCTGAAGACTTTCGAGCAACATTACCAGCCGCCAATATTGACCATTCCTTTAGTTTATAGGAGATCCCGTCTGGAGGCTTGGTGTCGCGCGCCTCTCCTCATATAGAGTTTTGGTTTCCTTAGTTGCACACATAAACGGCATAAATTCTGATTAGTCGGGTATAATGAATTTTACGTCACAATTACTTTTCTGCTACAGGATACGTATACCAAGGACACAGCACTAAACTAGTTACTATTTACGCTATCTGCACTCATTGCGGCATTGTTTGTGTGAATGCACCGGGGCGGCGTCAGAGAGTACGTAACCCCTACCCCAGAATTTTAGTATGAAACAGGTACAGCATGAAGACTGAAGCGTTATCTATGTAGGTGTTATACTCAGCATTTATCTGCATAACAGATTGTACCATGGTATAGCTGTAGCCGAGTGGTTAAGGCAGTATGCCTAGGCGCAGACTTGATCTGGTGCGAGTATTCTTGAGGGAAGAAATTTCGTCGTGGATTTTAGGACTGAATGGGACCAGCGTCCACCCAATGGCATGAGGAATGTGGGTAGCTACAATAATTAGAGGTTCCAGGATTAGAAAAGCAGCTACATCGGCTGGGGGACAAGATATTTTGACAAAAAATTCACTCCTACACAGAATATATGATCGTCTACCACTTTCATATATGTTGATGAGATACCAACAACCAACTTGTAAGCAAAGGGACTTTTAGTCCTGTCACATGCACCAGTGTGAGAATCTGGTGTTGATATTTAGACTGTAATGATCATCTTTATATTACACACTAAATAATAATTACACAGTTAAGTACTCCATGTATTACTTAACCCTACCAAAACTAACACATATTTCAGAACTTATACTACCAACGGGGGGGGTACTTTATGACCACCACTTTAAACAGTGTGTATAAGCAATTTTTTTAACACATTTTAAAATATTTGTTATAAAATTAAATATTACAGAATATCATGCTTATTTATGTAATATTTAACTTAGCTTTGCAATTTGTTTTCACTAATCACATTATATATTTAGTCTGTGTCTTAAAGTAAGCAGAACATTTGTGCAAATTCACTATTGATACTTGTAGAAACAATAATTTCAGGACAATACCCTAATATAATCAGTGATGGTAGTATGCTATGTATCACTCGTCACTATCCTCAGAACTTTGTCCACATTTTGAACAAATCACTCTTTTCTTACTATGCCTCCTAAAAGTATACCTGTGACAATTGCCACAAATTATTATTGTGTTACTATTTTTGTTGTCTTTTACTTTCTTACACCTGAACTTTGAATGGGCACCTTCTACGGAATAATGATAGCATTTCATCAACTACAGTATGAATCCCAGCAGAAAAAACATATGGCAAAGTTTGGTTCATTGTTTCAAATACCTGTCTGATTGCTGCAAAATTATCTTGTTCCCTGCGTTTATTTCGGGTTTCTCTATCATCAAATGTAATTATTTTAGTTAGTTGCAGGAACCTGGTCCTTCTAATAGTTGCAGTATATATTAATCTGCCAGAAATATTAGACCAGAGATCTGAAATACAGGTGCGACTGTCACCTTCTAGTTCCATACAGATAAGCTATAAACATATATTTCTTGCTGGTATATTTATTCTTGCTGCTTCTTCATTTGTGTGTTTTATGTTGATGCTTACAACTTCATGTGTTAAGAATTTGTCAGATGATTCTATAATGGTTTTCACTTTACCTTCAATTCTTATTCCTTCCCTTTCTTTTACGACATTTTGTGTTACACGTCTTGTAAGCCGAGGAGGCTTTGATGTGGAAATTCTTCCACTAGCTGTAACATATCTGGTACTAACGTCATGTTCAATTTTATACTATTATTATGATCCTCATCATCATCGTCAGAAGGCAATAAAATTATTTCATCAACTTGGTCATGCACAATATTTTCATCTTCTGTTTCATTCTCTTCCTCATCACTATCATCAAATTAAGAATCTGAAACTATTTCATTATCAAATATATCCATAATTTTTTTGTCAGTCAAAGGATGTCGAGGCATTTTGAAATAAGTTTGTTACTCACATGTGTGAATTACTATAACTGCACAACAGACAGTCTGGATACTAAGTAAGTAAAAATAAATAAATAAATATATATATATATATATATATATATATATATATATAAGAGAACAAACTTTCAGATCAATAAATAATGAAAGAATAAATTATATAAACCAACAACATTGTTGGTATAAATAAAACTAGAGATATAAAACCATTATTGAAGAAGCTACGAAAAGAAATTAAAGACATGTTATGCGTCACAAGAACTACCAACGGGGGGGGGGGTACATTATGACCACAGTAATGGATCATTGTTCCAGAAAATGACCAACAATCAAAACTTACAAATATATACGTATTTCAATACTAGAGACAATGATTGACAATAACTATTAACTTCATGCTTCTAGTGAAGAAACTGAGATATAATGATTAAAATGACAGTAGGTGGGCATAAAGTACCCCCCGTTGGTATTGCTAGTGTTAATATAACGACTTGGAAAGAATTATAATTTAATATACTTTAAGTTACATATTTTAAGTAGAAAGAAGGGGATATTTGTACATTTTACTATATCACAATGGAACAATTCAAGTGTATTACAATATTTCCTGGTATCTTGTCCTTCACGGAGTACCTGATTGCGAGGTTTCGCTCTACAACATTTTTTCTAATAGCCAGCAAAACCTAACACGGAAAAAAATGAATAAATATATATTCTGACTTATTGTGTCTCGTGTCATCCTAGACTTTTGGGTTCTACACTACTACTACTACTATTATTATTATTATTATTATTATTATTATTATTATTATTATTATTATTAATATTATTATTAATCTTATTATCATTATCATTATTATTATTATTATTGTTATTATTACCATAATATTAATAATACTGTTATTATTAATATGTTTGTAATTTTTAAAACATTAAACTATTTTTAAAACATGTTTAATGTTTATACTTGTACCGAAAATACGATACAACATTTTAATTACATATTTTGAGGTTTAATGTTTCATATTTACATACGTATTATATAGGACATTACTGTATACCATTCGGCCTCTATCCATGATATCATTGCGACTATGAGTATCTTAGCGTTTGGCAGTAAAAAGGAGAGTCCTGTAGGATATGTAAACGACCGTCGTATGAGTAGTAGTAGAACCCCGCACATAGATGGCAGAAAGAGTAGTAGTAATCGCCAATGAAATTGCTAATTGATTAAAATATATAAACGCACTTATTCGTGATACTTTATATAATATTTATCATCACTTAAATTTTGACGTAATACAGAGAATAAACACCTTCAATTTGATGTCACAACATTTCACACGTGCTCAGTTAAAATTAAGTTGCCAGCCGTTACACATAGTTGGCAGATTGTGCACCTGAGTTAATTGTTTTCTTTGCGCTTTTTGTGTCATATTTTTCAAAACGATAATTTTTGCATTCGATTTTCGGTTTATGCCTTAAAATCGATAATATACCCGTTTTATGAAATAGTCAGGGGAAGTTGTATATTTTAAATCAATTTTCCATTATGCCATAGTCCATTATAATCTATAACTTGATGGGTACAAGGCGAATTATCCGTGCGCAGTTGGGTGTGCCACAGCCGGCTTTTCTCCTAAATAAACTCTGCGCGTAAATCATGTATGAAAGCCTTGCATGCATCTTATGATCTGTAAGTATATTTCGGGCTTGTTGGCCAAGGCCATGTTGCTTAGGATTTCTCGATGCTTCGGCAAAAAAGGTTATGTTTCGCCATTCCCTGCGATATCTATCCTCATGACCAAGACCAACAAATCCGAAAACTGTCAGCTGATCATAATATAAAATTCGACAACGAAAACGTAAGACAATATAAATAAACTGCATGCTCTAAAACTTCTAAAACTGAATGTTAAGTTACAATTTTCAAATAAGAATTTTTTTCAAGACTTTTAATATTTAAATGAATCAGATTGTGCCTATATACGAACGCGAAATATTTATTATGTTCATTAATTATTTAGTATGAATTGAAAATAAATTAATGTAAGAGTACATTCATTGTAATTAATAAATGATTTGAGAAAAAAATAGCTGGTTTCAAGAATATTCTTCTTTCATGTTTACTGAAATAAAATAATATCAGTTAGTTAGATACAGTACTGCTGCGTAGTAATGGGGTCGTTGACGACCTTGTAAAACATTACAAATCCATATTTATTTCTTTACATTAACTATATAAATATTTTAAAACACCGGTAACTATAAATTCAAATAATCATTTTTTAGTAAAGAGCTTAATTTTGTTCGTTAAATAGTCCTAACAAATGCCACTCTTGATCTCCAAATTCTCTAGACAAGTTTACTCCTCACTTCGTGAGTCTTGAATTTATCGATAATTTGGAAATCACTCGTGGCATTACTTATGATAAATACATAGTTTCTATTACTCTCTGTAGTACTTAATTTTTCGCATTCGTAATATATATTGCAATATAAAACATGTCATGTCATATATTTAAGATTTGAAAAAAGTAGATTATACGGGGGATGATTGGAAAACATTGGCTCAGGATAGGGATGTATGGAGAGCTTATGTCCGCGCGGCGATGAACCTACAGGTTCGATAGTGCCATTGAGTTAGTTACATATTTCATGTTAAAAGTTGCCAGAACAGAAATTATATACATTTCTAGCTTCACAATGGGCCATTGCACACATATAACGGTATTTACCGCAACCTTGCCCATCACGGACTAGCGGTATATCAAATTTCGCTATACATAACTTTTTTCTATTCTCCTAGAATATAACTCTCGAAAATATGAATAAAAATGTATTGTGACTTATTCAGCCTCGTGTTATGATAGCCAGCAGGATTCTACTCTAATCTTATAATAACAATAATAGTAATAATACTAGTAATAATAATAATAATAATAATAATAATAATGTTTTTTTTAAACTTATTTTCAAACTCCAGTTATAGTATTCGTCCTTTAATTTTTTGTACATAAACTCAATGTCTTCATTCATATTCTCGCGGAATTATTATCTGGTCATCCGCAAGTAACATATATTGCATCTCTTGATCCATCCCCAAATGGTAGCCCCATTCCTCAACATTTTTTGCTCCAGTTTGACAGTGCGTTTGTATAAATATCTTAAATAATATGGGTGATATGTCACTACCTTGAAGAATCCTCTTGTTACTTTAATTTCTTCCAATAAACATTTTTCAATTTCAATTTTCGACTCTACATATTTATACATACTTTCTTATTGCATTAATAACTGTATCCTTTATGATTGTCCTTTATTTTAATTACGATTATGATATTTTTTATTATTCTTAATGTTATTATTATTATTATTATTATTATTATTATTATTATTATTATTGTGGACATAAAAGATGCAATCATTAATTAAATAAGAAAGTTTGTATGAGTATGCAGAGTCAAAAATTAAAATGGGAAAATATTTATCAGAAGAATTTAAAGTAAAAAGTGGCCTTCGTGAAGGTAGTGACATATCACCCACATTATTTAAGATATTTATACAAAAGCACTGTCAAAAATGGAGCATAAAATGTTCAGGATGGGAGTACCAATTATAGATGGATCAAGAGATACGATATATACACTATTATTTGCGGATTTCGAGATAATAATTCCAAAAGGATCTTAACCTTGGAGTTTATGTTCAGAAGATTATAGGACGAATACGATAACTGAAAATCAGTTAAGAAAAACATTCTATATGGGCATGGAACAGAAACCTAAGATTTAATCATACAAGATCTGAAGGAATATATTAGAGGATGTGAAGAATTAGATTATCTTGGGGTAAAAGTAGATAAACAGAATAAACAAGAATGTAATATCATGAACAGAATAAATACAGGTAGAACAACAACAGCATTGAAAAAATGGAGTACTATAGAACAGACATATAACCAAGAAAAATAAGTTACAAATACATAAATCAATAGTGAGAAGTACTGTCATATATATATAGCTGAAGTTTGGAAACTCAAGAGAAACATATAACAAAAAAGTATGTCTATGGATATGTATTTCTTGGGGAGAGCAGCAAGATGTTTAATATTAGAAATATTATGAAGATATGTGATACGAGAAAAAATGAAAATTATATATTCAGCAGTAGCTGATGTAAGATGCAAGCAATTAAATTGGTCTGGGCATGTACGACTAATGCACGAAGAAAGGTTACACAGAAAAATATTGGAATGGTGTCCATCTGGAAGAAGAAGGAATGGCATACTTCGAAACCCGTGGATGCAAGAAACAAGAACTCGAATGAGAACAAGAGGACTGGATTATTATTAGTATTATTATTTTTACTATTATTATTATTTATTATTATTATTATTATTATTATTATTATTATTATTATTATTATTATTATTATTATTATTATTATTATTATTATTATTATTGTTATAAGGTAAAGTGTCTGTTTTTTTAAATAAATTATTTTCAAACAGTCATAATCTTTACATGTGCAATAATTTTTACATTACATATCAAGTTCATATTTTGGGGTTATATGTTTCATTTTTATGTACACATTACATAGGGTATTACTAAATATAAATTCGCCCTCTGGCCATGATGTCGCAGCGACTGCAACTCTCCCAGCGTTTGACAATAAAAATAGTGCTGTGGGTTTTATAACCGGCCGTCGTATGTGTAGTAGTAGATTCTCGCACGTAGATGGCAGAGCGGTTAGTTGTAATCGCCAATGAAGTTACTGTTTTATTGTAATAAATAAAACGCACCTATATGTGCTAATTTGTATAACATTTGTCATGATTGAAATTTTGTTTAATAGGGCGAAAAACAAACTTCAATCTGATATCACAACATTTTACAGATATTCATTTTCAATTAATTTGCCGACTGTTGTGAGAAGTTAGCATATTGTACACCATAAGTAATTGTTTTGTGCGCGTTCGGGAGCTCCGCAGATTTTCGAATACAATTTTTGCTATCGATTTTAGGTTCATGCCTTAAAATCGATACTTATATAGATTTTGAAATCACTAAGATATAGTATGAAATAAAGGAGTACATCAGGAGATAACATTCGGTTTATTGTGTTGCTGGTTTACGTAATATATTATGTGGCCTACATGAAAAATTTGCTTTTTCAATAAGTATAAACGCTGTGCAGATCCATGTACATACACATTTCATACGATAAATACATTAATAAAAATTTATTAACAAGGAAAATTAGGCGCGTAGCACCAAGTAGATCATGTATTTTACAGGTGAAAACAATTATCAATCCAAAGTAAACTAAAAATGAGGTTAGATTTCTCTTAAATTATTATGAAGTGCAGCGTCATTTGAAGTCATTAATATGAAACATTTAAAACAATATTTTATTCATAAAATTCTAATTCGAAGATAATAAATAATAGTTTTATAAAACTAAAACAACACGCTTTATTAGAAACCGAATCAAAAAATTGAGAATTATTTTAATTTCCAACAGGCTTGGGATAAAATAAAATTGGGCGGGCGGGCGGGCGGGCGGGCGGGCGGGCGGGCGGGCGGGCGGGCGGGCGGGCGGGCGGGCGGGCGGGCGGGCGGGCGGGCGGGCGGGCGGGCGGGCGGGCGGGCGGGCGGGCAGGCGGGCGGGCGGGCGGGCGGGCAGGCGGGCGGGCGGGCGGGTGGGCGGCCGACCGGTTGGGTTATTGGGTAGGCAGGTAGGTAGGTAGGTTGGTAGGTAGGTAGGTATTACATATAGCGACATTTCACTGAAATGGCATCGAAATAAAACGAGATATGCAAGTTATTCTTCGAATTCAGTGAAATTCGACAGTTAAGATTAGGGTCTTTATCTAAACGAGTTATACAAATTATCTCAAGCGGTTGCATTGTCAGCTTTCTGCTAAGCAACCGGATAAATAGGGTAAACTTGGGGAACAACGATCATGAAGGTAAATACCATCTCCATTTTATTCGGAAAGAATTATTTGATATTGCTGGCATAAATTGCTTTCATCATTATGCCATGATGGTACAGTACAGGTGTTTACCCCATCATTATGATATCTATAAAAAAATATATTTTAGTTAAAAGAAATCATATACTGACTAATTCGAAATTTGAATAATTGGAAATTTTTAGAATCCCCCTTCGTGTTCCAATTAAAATTATTTCACTCTTTATAAATGAAGCAAACGCATAATGCGTCAAACAATATTTGAAAGGTATAAGAAAAATATTTTTTTCTGTTTACATAAAAAACGTGCTTTTAATTTACAACATCCATTCCTCCTTACCTGTATACCAAATTTTGGATGTAAATAGGCCCATGACTGTAATTTATCTTTTACTCTTTCACATTGTTAAATGACAGTGCTTTCGATGGAGGAGCTAATCAAACTCAAATAAAAAAAAGTGACTCACATTTTCTTTCCCTGTATCCTTTATTTGTAGTTCGACACTATATTTTTAAAAAATTAGCAATTGCGCACCCATAACCCTTCATTACCAGTCACTGTTCGCTAGTCACTCAGTTTATAGCATATCCGGGCTTCTAGACACTCGGTTTATGTGTACCCCTCCTTATGTACAGTTTTCGATCCCTTAATTGCACACATAAACGGCATAAATTCTGTTCCGTAGGTTTACAATATATTTTACTTCGTCAGTAAATTTCTATTACAGGATATGCATTTTAAAGACACAACACTGAACGCTTTTGTATCAAACCTTATCTGTAGTAAGTGCCGCAATGTTTTTCCAGCGCGCCGGTGCTATATGCGTATGTAACCTCCACCACTTCTTTATACATATCGAATATGTAAAGCATGAGGATTGCAAGCGCTTTCTATGTGGGTTTTACAACGGAGATTCGTGTATCGTGTTATAAATATAACGTCACGACTATACTCGGAATTTTAGTGTTATTACTGATTTTCCCACGGTATTAGCCATAGCCGAGTGGTTATTGCAACATGCCTTGGCGCAGACGTCCGCTGATTCTAGTTTTCTTGGGGGAACAAATTTTCTCACGGATTTTCGACCAAAATGTGAGTTTTTGACAACACAGCATCGTGAAGAGTTCAGGTAGCGGTTCCAGGTTGAGAAAACCACCTATAATATTTGAGGAACCTGAAATTTTGACCACATTTCATCTCTACAGTGGCTGGATGATCGTCTACCACTGTGATTGAATTATGTAGTTATGATACCAGATCCCAAACTGGCAAGCCAAGTAGCTTCTAGACCTGTCAAGCCATAGAGTTTCTATGCATTAGTATGTGTATTTAAAGTGTTGACTCTTAGATTGCAAAGGGTCACTTTATTTAAAATTTATGTTATATATATATATATATATATATATATATATATATATATATATATATATATTTCGTAAGTTAATACAATTTTAATGACTATTTAACTCATGCCTCAAATGGGAGTCAATGACCAATCACATTTCAATGCTCTATTATTTACAACCAATCACAGTTGTGTTTCGTCTCAAATTTATCAACTAAAGTTTATCATATTAAACAGAGCGCCTCCTTTTTAACATTCTGAATAGGTCATAGCATTATTTTGCAGTGACTGACCCCCAAAGAAATACGGCTATGAGATTGTATATATAGTGCATGAATGCCAGCTAATAGTGCATGCGGCACATAATATAAAAACATTTGTAGCAATTGAATATACCAGAAAAAACACTGTTTGCACTTTTTTAAACGAATTATTTTCCAGGAAATGACATTGCAGAAAAATAAAATTGACATATTTACGTCATAGGACATCAGAAATTAATTAAAACCTTTACAGTAGTAGTAGTAGTAGTAGTAGTATTCAAATGTTCTGAAGATCTTGATTTGGTTATAAATTTCTCCACTAGAGTGCATTCTTACAATATTGCGATCCTTTGGCAATAAATAATATGATCTGGTTGCAGTGATGAACAAATGAAGCAAATTAAGCGTACCAGTTGTTTCTCAATTGGTTTTAAACATCGGCGTTTACATTAAATATATAAATATTTTTAAAAAACCATAGTTAAATAATGATTTGTGAGTAAACAGCTTAATTTTATTCGTTAAATAGTCCTAACAAATGCCACTCTTGATTTCCAAATTCTCTGTATAGATTGATGACTCACTGAGTGAGGATTATTTGGACATCACTCGTGGCATTACTTACGATAATTACATATTTTCAGTACTCTCTATGTAACTTCATTTAACGCAATGTGTAAAAAATATATAATTTAAAACATTTTATATTGAAAGAGTACATTGAATGTTGAAAGCTGCCTTAAGAGGAATGGGGTACATTTTACAGCACCTCAATGGCCACAGCAAAGAGTATTACCGTACTTCCTGTCATCTTGCCATTCACGGACTAGATGATTGATAGGTTTCGCTATAGAACATCATATTTTGGTGTATTCTGTCTCGTTCCACGATAGACTTTTGGATTCTACCCCATTCTGATGTTATTATCATCATCTTCTTCCTTCCAAATATTAGCCCAAGTCCTGTTACGAACTTATAGAAAAATTTCCCTTCAGCGTTTCATTGGACGGCCCAGAGATCTTCGTCCTCTTGGTATATAATTATAAACAATTTTGGGGATCCCAATCGAACTTGTTCTTTCAAGATGGTGTTTCCAAATTAGTTGGTACTGTTTAATATATTCCATAATTGGCGTAGTCTTCAATTATGTTAAGATATCGGTGTTCCTTTTCCGATCCCATCTGGTGTAACCCGCTGTTCTGCGCATGAATTTCATTTAAAAAGCCG
This sequence comes from Diploptera punctata, assembly GCA_030220185.1. Lineage (NCBI taxonomy): Eukaryota > Metazoa > Arthropoda > Insecta > Blattodea > Blaberidae > Diploptera > Diploptera punctata. The sequence goes on along the minus strand of JASPKZ010000824.1, from coordinate 128,159 downwards.
TTATTCTGCTTTCATGTTGTCTTCTTAGTGTCCATACTTCACTACCACAGGTCAACAGTGGTCTAGTCAAAGTGTTATATATAAACGTAATCTGGTGTTTTTGTACAAGGAATGGTTTCATAACTTGATTCATAATTCCGAAACTTTTATTATAAGTAATTTTTTTCAGGGATATTCTTTTCATCCACAGATAGAGACACAATATCCAAGATATTCCAATTAGTTAGATCTCTCTAAAATTTTATTCTGGTGACAGATTTTACTTTGTTTGTGGTCCTCCCATGAAATGTCAGTTTTAATTAATATTTCCGTACTAATTTGGCAGCTATTTTTTTGTAAATTATAAATTGATCGTTGCAAATAATTTTCGGAAAGTGCCAGAAGTGCTAAATCGTATGCAAACAAGAATAGCAATCGAGTTTGATGTTTCCCTATTGATGGGTATATATCCCGTTGTGATATTATTATTATTATTTATTATTATATCATAATTATTATAGTATCATTATTATTATTATTATTATTATTATTATATTATTATCATTATTATTATTATTATTATCATTATTATTTTATTATCATTCATTATCATTATTATTATTATTATCATCATTAATTATTATTATTATTATTATTACATTTTATTATTATCATTATTATTATTATCATTATTAGATTATTATTAATATTATTAGTATTATTATTATTATTATTATTATTTTACGTAATACTACGAAAGTATAAAATCATTTTGAAAATACGTTTAGCGTTTATATTTATACCTTACTTTAGTTATTACATATTAGGTAGATACTTTGAGACTTAAGAATTTATATATATATATATACAATATTAATATATTTAATTATTAATATATTTAATTATTTATGTAAATAATATTAAGAATAAGAAATATTTTTATTTGTTTTGTTTTAAATATTGTACAGGGTGGACCGCTCGAATGGACCTAATTTCAATTGCTTGTTACTGGCAAACGGTTGAAGATAGAAACTTAAAACAACGTTCATATTACAGAAAAACTCACCAAGTTTTGATATCCAGATCACCACATCTCTATATGAGCCCCAGCAGTCACTGTGACGATATCAAAGCGATGAACAATTTCTTGCCAAGTACGTTGGAGTATGTCTTCTGGAATGTTCTCAATAGCCTCTATGATGCGCTCACGAAGATCACGAAGGTCTTTGACTGGGGTGGTGTAAACTTTATCTTTGACATAGCCCCAGAGAAAGAATCCAGTGGTGTTAAATCGGGAGATCTCGGGGGCCACGCGATTGGTCCTCCCCTACCAATCCAACGGCAGGGAAAATGTTGTCCAAAGTCGTACGAACTTCATTGGACCAGTGGGGAGGAGCACCATCTTGCTGGAAAACGATGTTAGGCTGCAGTTGTTCATTTGTGGAAAGAAGAACTGCTCCAGCATGTCAAGATATGTGGTACCACGAACAGTTTTCTCGGCGAAGAAAAACGGTCCAATGACCTTATTATGTGACAAACTGCACCAAACATTCATCTTCGGACTATCACGAACATGCTCTTGAATAGCGTGAGGATTCTCCGATCCCCAGATCCGCACATTATGCCGGTTTACCTTGCCTGACAAATGGAAAGTGGCTTCGACAGAGAAGAAAATCTTGGTCATGAAGTCAGGATCAGCGCCGAGACGGTCCAGCATCGTATTGGCGAATTCCACTCGTTTCGGCATGTCATTCGGCTCAGACGTTGCACTAACTGCACTTTATATGCGTGCAGTTTGAGGCGTTTGTGGACAATCCGTTGTAATGTCGATTTTGGTATTTGAAGTTCCCGCGAAGCTCTTCTTAATGACTTCCGGGGGCTTCGCTCAAATGCGGCTTGAACATTTGCTACCATTTCATCGGATGCTCTGCGACCACCACCATGCTTCTTCAACACAGATCCTGTAGCTAATAATGTATCACGCCACTTCTTTATGCTTCTAGCAGTTGGAGCATCACGGTTTTAAACACACGCCGGAACTCCCTTGAACTCTAATGAGTGATTTAAAACTCCGCATACCACAAAAACAGCTTGCGCTTTCATCTGCGGAGTCGCCATTTTCACAAACATTAAATCTAAGAACGAGAAACGTATCTTTGTGCCATCTACCGACAGGATTCGAAACTTGGTGAGTTTTTCTGTACTATGAACGTTGTTTTAAGTTTCTATCTTCAACCGTTTGCCAGTAACAAGCAATTGAAATTAGGTCCATTCGAGCGGTCCACCCTGTATATATATATATATATATATATAGTATTTTTGGCAATACTACTTAAAAATTCGCTTTTTACCAATGATATCTCAGCGACTGCAACTTCTCAGCATTTGGCAGAAAAAACATATTCTTTAGGAATTGTAATCGACCGTCGTATCAGAATACAATCCCGCACATACATGGCAGATCGATTATTGTTAATGATCAATTAAGTTATTGGTAGCTTATAATAAATAAAACACATGTGTGTGTAATAATTTATATAATATTTCTCATGATTAAAATTTCGTCTTAGTAGATGTATAGTAAAAATTTTCAATTTGTTGTCACAGTATCTAAGACACGTTCATTTTCAATTATTCTGCCAGCGGTTACGCATATTTGGCATATTGTATACCAGAGTTGGTGTTTACTTTAAGCATTCCTCCCGTACAGTGATATGAACAGCATAGTCTTTAAAATCGATTTTAAGTTCGTGCCTTAAAATAACTACGATGAGTATATTTCATAAAAGCCATCAAACAAGATTACATGTACTAGCGGAATTCGGTAGCTGGTAGTACTTTCTTTGCTTTCTGCAGCTCTACGCGATATGTATCTCAATTATGTGAAAAAAATTGCGATCGGATAATTGAAAAGGTATATACGTACACTATGATGGTTTTGTAGTCTATTGCGTAGGAATGCAGTGTAAACTTATTGTACAAACGCATGCATGTTATACGACTATTTGACACATACCCCAAATAGCAGTCTATGACCAATCACGTTTCAATGAATTTTGTTTTACAATCAATGACAGTTGTGTTTCACCTCGCTCTTCAACGCATTCTCTTCACCAGCTCCACCTCATGTGAAAAACGAAGCTCCCTACCTTTTAATATTCAGAACTGATGAGAGTATTATTATCCAATGACTGGCTCTCCTACACATATTTTGAATTTAGCAAATAAAGAACACATTATTTCGAAGTACAAATTTAGTAATTATGTGTTGAATAATTAAGTTTTTATATAATGTCTTTACTGATTTGTTTACTAAAAACATTAATTGATAACCTATAATGTTGGTTATAATATACAGTTTGATGTGTTTAATTTTTTATCCACTAGGGTGCATTCTTACAGTATTGTTATTTTATTTCGCATTAAATAATATCTTCCACTTGCAGTGGGTAAACAAATGAAACATAACCATATTTTTTATTTGTCTTAAGTCATCGTCGTTAACATTAAATATATAAATATTTTAATTATTTAAATAATGATTTTTTTAGAAAACCTCTTAATTTTATTCGTTAAATACTCCTAAGAAACACCACTCTTGATTTCCAAATCCACTAGATAAATTCACTCTTCACCTTACGACTTGTATATTTATAGATGATTTGGTAATCATTCGTGATATTACTTATGAAAAATAGAGCGGTATTAACTGTAATAACATGACTATTTAACTCATGCCCCAAATGGGACTCAATGGCCAATCACGTTTCATTGATTTCTGTTTTACAACCAATCAGAGTCGTGTTTCACGAAATATTTATCAGTGTTATAATTACCATATTAAAGAAAGCTCCTCCTTTTTAATATTCTGAACAAGGTCTCACCATTACTTTGCAGTGACTGAGGAAAAGAGAAATACGGCTACCAGATTGTATATAGTGCATGAATGTCAACACATGCCGCATGCGGGAGTTAATATAAAAACATTTGTAGCAATTGATTATACCACCAAAAAAAGAAACCACTGTTTGCACTTTCTTAAATGTATTTTTTCCCAGGTAATAATCCAGAAAAATATAATTGTCATATTTACATCATACGACATCAGAAATGAATTAATGTACAGTTTGATGTGTTTCATTTTTTCTCCACTAGAGAGCATTCTTACAATATTGTGTTCCTTTGGCAATAAATAGTATGATGTGGTTGCAGTGATATACAAAAGGAGCAGATGAAGCGTACCTATCCCTTCTCATTTGTTTTCAAACATCGCCGTTTACATTAAATATATAAATATTTAAAAATAACTATAGTTAAATAATGATTTGTGAGTTAACAGCTTAATTTTATTCGTTAAATAGTCCTAACAAATGCCACTATTGATTTCCAAATTCTTAGTTTAGAAATCACTCGAGGCATTACTTATGATAAATTAAGAGGGAAACATAAATTAAAACATGTTCATTACGCATGAAGGTAGTTATAAATCTGATGATAAACTTAGAGTGGATTTCTCAACCGGGGTCTGAACTACGACCACGGTTTTCCAATATTTATTGTTTCCATAACGCATATAAAAATGGCTGAGAACTCACAGAAATTGTTATGAAAACATAGACATCATTTGGACATTTGTTTTTTTTTGTAATTAACAACTGTACATTTTCAGTTTCTTATGGCTGTAATGGAAACAATAAAAATCGGGAAACCGCGATCGTGGTTTAGACTTCGGTTTAGAAAACATCCATAGACTTCTTATAAACATTTATAACGTCCTTATGCTTTGAAATTACTATATGTATTACCAATAATTTCATGTATTATTTACGTATATTACCCTTATTTCGAGGTTAAAAGCAGATTACTTAGAGAAGAGTTTTTAATGAAAGTCATTATGCAAGAAATGAAGAAGTGTAAAATCATTAATGATATGTAAAGAAAATGTTATTTATTTTTCCCCCACACTTTGATATGTGAGAGAATTCTGAATAAATGAAGCTTATATGTCACTACTAATGAAAACATTTGTATAACTGTAATAGTAAGACATAAAACACAGACTTGACAAAAATGCAAGTACGCCCATATAAACTGAAATGTGTACCCACTACTACGTTAACAGTATTTAATATGTATATAAAGTGGCTGCAGTGTCTAATGGACATGTTCCTTGCATGTAGTCCCAAGGTTTGCCGGATGAATTTTTGGGATAAAAATTCTAAGAAACAAATCCTCCAAGTGCCCCAAGTTCTGAAAATTTTCAGACTTCATTACCAGTGTCACTATTCATCAGTCAGTCAGTTATAGCAGGTTCGGGCTTCTAGAGACCCAGTGTGAGCGAGCCTCTCCTTATATAGTGTTTTCGTTACTTTAGTTGCATATATGAAGAGCATAAAATCTGAATATCAGTAGGGTAAAATGCATTTTAAGTCACCGGTACACTTCTGCTATAGGAAACTTAATTGAAAGACACAGCAATGAACTGGTTTCTTTTAATGCTTATCAGCACTCAGTGTTGCATTGTTTGTGTATACACCTGCGTTCAGAGAGTAGGTAACGCCCACCTCAGATATAGAGTATGATACAGGTACAGCATGAAAATTGCAGCGCTATCTGGGTAAGTTCAAAACACAGTTTCGTGTATCGTATTATAATCTAACGTCACGACCATACTCATGATTTCCCTGAATAACAGACTTTCCCATGGTATAGAAGCTTGCCGAGTGTTTAAAGGCAATATGCCTAGGTCCCCTACTGCCGCTGTTTCCAGTTATCTTGAAGGAATATATTTCCTCAAGGAATTTCGAACAGAATTGAATAGGTGCCCACACACCGCAGTGAGGATTGGCAGCTTTAAGTTAAGAAATATAGCTACAACAGCTGGGGTATTCGACATGTTGACCAATTGCCTCCTGTGCTATTGTTGAATGTGGTCCTATACCGGTGTGACATGATTCACAAGATGCGGATGGGTAAGCGAAGGGTCAATCTTGACTTGTCCCGCCATGGACTACTTGTTAAGGCAAGATGCCTTGGCACAGTTACACGGGAATTGCGCTGGTTCCAGTCTCGATCGAAACATTTATTTCCTCAATTAATTTCGGCGTGAATAGGACCGGCCCCGCACCGAATGTCGTGAAGTATTTGGGTAGCTACAATAACTTGCTGTTCCAGGTTCAGAGTACCAGATACATCTGCTGGGCAACCCGACAGGTTGACAACATTTCAGTCCTACACTGGCTGGATGTTCGTCTACCACTGTGATTGATATATGTGGATGTGATGCCAGCAGTCGACATGTAAGCTAAGGTACTTTTAGTCCTGTTGCTGCCAAGGCTTGTTATGTAATTAGTATGAGAAGTTAAGGTGGTAAAATGTAGACTGTAATGATATCCCTCTCGTATGTTCTATGTAGGTTTGTACATATATTTTTTTTTGTAAAATAAGACACAGTTAATGATATATATCCATATCGGCGGTACTCTCGTTATACAGTAATTACAGACGATTTTACTATATAACACTTGAATATCTAATATTTTTAATTAATCATTTAATGTTGAAACCTACCGACGCTGGAAGATTATTTGTATTGTACAAAGCATCACAATGGACCATTGCAAGTTTATTATAGTATGTTCTGGCAATTTATCCTTAACGGAATAGCTGATTGATAGATTTCCTTATACAACACTTTTTTAATAACTAGCAATGCCTAACACTCAAAAATATGAATTAATATAATTTCTGAGTTTTTGCGTCTCGTGCCATGCTAGACTATTAGATTCTATCCTATTGAAATATTATTATTATTATTCTTATAATAAAAACAATAATTATTAATATTATCTCCAAATTTACTACAATAAACGTAGTAGTATTAATATTATTATTAGTACCATTATGTGCGTAATTTTTTATATAAAAGTATTTTGTTAATATTTTTAACGTTTATATTTGTATCGTAATTTCGATATAACTTCTTTAGACACTTACTTTGAGGTTTAATATTTCCTATTTATGTATTTATTTATATTGAGTATTACTACATAAAATTTCGGCCTCTATACATGATATCACAGCGACTGTAATTTTCTTATCGATTGGCAGTAAAAGGAGAGTCCTGTTGAATTTGTAACCGACCGCCGTATGAGTAGTAGTAGAATACCACACATAGATGGCAGGGCGATTAATAGTAATCGCCAATGAAATTACTGATAAATTATAATAAATAAAAGTTTATATACGTGATACTTTATATAATATTTATCGTCATTAAAATTTTCACGTAATAGAGAGAATAAAAGCCTTCAATTTGATGCCACAGCATTTAACACGTCCTCAGTTTAATTTAACTTATCAGCCGTTCCGCATTGTTGGCATATTGTACACCAGAGTTAATTGTTTTCTTCGCGTCTGCATTGAAAACGTCTAATATTTTTAACAATTTTTGCATTCGATTTTAGGTTCGTGCCTTAAAATCGATATTGTACTCGTTTTTGTACAGGAGTTATATGGTTTAAGTGATTTTTTTCTATGTTGCACTTAATTCTCATCTTGCAAACTGACTAGCTCACGGCGAGTTTTGTGTGCGCAATCAGGTGTGTCACAGCCGGTGTTTCTCCTATAAAACTTCCGCGCGTAAAGCATGTATAAAAATTTTGCTTTGCGTATTATGATTTGTAAACACTTTTCGGGCTTAGAATTTCCCGATGTTTCGCCCAAGGATTATGTCTCGTCATAAACTGTGATCGGCATCCTCATGGCCACGACCATCAAATCCGAAAAGAGTTTCTGTAGGAGCAAAACCGGCTGTGGCACACCCAACCGAGCACAGACGAAACGCCGTGTGCCAGGTAGTATATAAATGAATAACCATGTATTTTGCTTACTGTTCTGTTCCTTTACGCCGTCTTTAAATTTAATATCCCAAAATGAAAATGCGATCGGTAGATTGTAAAGATATATATATATATATATATATATATATATATATATATATAGATTGTGTGTGTTATATTGTAGAATTTATCGGATATAAGTACGATTGGTTTTTCGCGTCATAGATTCAAAGTAGGCCTCTTACCACGGTTTCCGATGTTTCGGCATGATCCGAAATGCCATTATCAGGGGACATATGAATTCGAGTCACAGGTTTAGGACCCTGAGGAGAACATGTCCAAACTCCCTTTAGTTTACAACGAAACCCTATGTGAGTGACCGAGGCAATATCTTGGGACCCCAGCTGTGAGAGGCGAGCTTCTAACCGCTTGCGCATTTTAAATCCGTACACGAATTGTAAAAATTACTGATTAATCACTAATAAATAAATACATTTAATTATATATACGAAGGCAACTGATTTCTGTACTTATAGGAATATTACACTGAAATAACATTTAATGAAACGAGAAAACTAATGTATTCTTCAAAATCAGTAAACTTCTCAGTTGGGAGTAGAGGGTTTGTTTGAAATATTTATATGAAATAGCTCTAGGGGCTGTCTTTTTATTTTCTCACAATGCATCTGTTAATAGAGTAAAGTAGGGGAATACCGATCTTGGAGGTATTTCTGATCTCAATTGTATTCTAAAATGGATATTAGAAACGGGTCTTTCGTATTGCTGTCATAAATTGTTTTCATCATTGTTTTATAATGCCAAGGTACATGTATTTATTTCAAGAGTATCCTATTTCTAAAATGCTTACTCATTTAAATACACATAGGCCGGTTCATTTAAATTTAGGATAATTCGTTATTTTTAGAATCTCCATTGGGTTTCTAATAAGAAATATTCTACTCTATTAAATTAAGTAAGTTCATAATTCATGAAACAATATTTTAAGTGTGTAGGGGGGAAAATCATTAAGTTTTACTTTCTTAATACCTAGAATACGTACTTTTAATTGTACAACATCCATTGTTCCTTGACTTTATGCCAAATTTTTGTAGTAAAAAACCACGTGACTAACCTGTATCTTTTACTGTTTGACGCTTATAAATGATAGTGCTTTCGATGAAGAATCTACTCCAACTCAATTTCTAAAAGAAAGTGACTTATCTTTTTCATTCCATAGATATTTTATTAGTAGCTTGAAAATGTGTACTTCACCAGGTTTTACATGTGCACACTTCATTATCAGGCTCCAATGTTCACCAGTCACTCAGTTTATATCAGGTTCGGGCAGCTAGGGACTCACTGCGAGCGCGCCTCTTCTTATGTACAGTTTTCCTTACATTAGTTGCATACACAAACAGCATTAATTCTGCTCAGTTGGTACAATGAAATTTACGACAACTAAAGATACACCAGTATTTGTTGTGTGGAATAGAAACATGGCCGTGAGGATGAAATTTCGCTCCATGCGTAACGATGGTTACAGTGGGGTCCACGTCCTAAATTGGATCCACAATTGCAAAATTAACAATGACTTGCCTGTCGTGTCATAGTGATTGTGGCAGAAGGCGCGCCGGTGCTCGCCCGGTTCATAGCCCCCGTAGGACGGTCCGGCTGAAATACGAACTTTATATATTTACCTTATCTGCAATCAGTGCGGCAGTATTAGTGGGGGCGCACCAGCGCTCTGAGAATATGTAACCCCTTCCCCTGGTTTATAGAATTAAATATGTACATTATGAGGATTGCAGCTCTCTCTCTGTGTAGGTCTGAAACTCAGTTTCATGTATCGTATAATAATATAACATTAAGAAAATATTCCCCTTTTCTCTGTTATTACAGATTTTCCCACGTTATAGATGTCGTAGCAAGAATCTGTGACGCAGAGCTTCGGGACTTGCCCTGGAGCCAGACTCCATGGCGGAAATAATATTCTTATGTAATTTCCTCATTAAATAATCTTATAATTTAATAATAATAATAATAATAAATAGTATTATATATATATAATATTTATATATGTTATTATTAATATCATTAATAGTAGTAGTAGTAGTGGGTTAAGGTACAGTGTGTGTAATTCCTTTATAGAGGTATTTTGAAAACATGTTTATCGTAACGGTAATTTCAATATTAGATATTAGGTTAATATTTTCATGTTTGTTGTATACTTTTTATGTACACATCACATAGGGTATCACTTTAAAAGTCAGCTTCTAGCCATGATATCGCAGCTTTGCAACTTTCCCAACGTTTGACAGGAAAAGTATAATTCTGTATGGTTTATAACCGACCGTCGTACTTCTAGTAATAGATTCTCGCAAACAGATGGCAGAGTGATGAGTTATAATCGAATATGAGGTTTCTGCTTGATAATAATGAATAAAACGCACTTAATGCACTAATTTGTGCATAATATCTCCCACGATAAACATTTTATTTGATAGGGTGAAAGGAAAAACTCAGTTTGATATCACATTATTTCACACATGTAAATTTCCATTTAATTTGCCAGTTGTTGTGCGTAGTTAGCTCATTTGTACACCATATTCGAGTGTTTCCGTCACGTTTGTTTCTAGTGATTGTTCATCTACAGAATTTTTTCAATCGATTTTAGGTTCATGCCTTAAAATCGGTACATGCTTTTCTAGAATCAATTAATTATGTGATGTAAGCGAATTCTTAAGCTCTTTGCTTTTGGTATATTTTTCTTCTGGCTTGTGTAATACATAATGTATGCGAAGTATTGCGGGGGATAAGTCGTAATAATATACGTATATATATATTATCATTTTCTTTCTCAATAGATAGAAACGCAGTACAAATCTAACGTACAGCTTTTGAATGAATTCATCGTTCACAGATAAAAAGTAAGTCTTAGTACAAAGCCATTACGCATGATCCGTGGTCTGCTACTTTGTTCACAAGTACACAACTCTTTTTATTATTATTATTATTATTATTATCATTATTATTTTTATTATTATATGAAACAATCTATGTATTTTTACATAAATGTACTTTGAACACATTTATAACGTTTACTTGTACCGTAACTTCGGTATTATAAATTAGGTTCATATTTTGCGTCTTTATGTTTCATATTTACGTACATAAGATATTACTATATAAAAATTCGGCATCTATGCATCATATCGCATCGAATTCAACTCTCCTAGCCTTTGGCAATAAAAATGGAGTCCTGTGGGATTTGTAACCGATTAGTAGTAGAAGATTCTCGCACGTAAATGGCAGAGCGATTATTAGTATTCGACATTGAAGTTACTGCTAGATCATTATAAATAAAACACGCATAAATGTACAAATTTTATAATATTTTTGGTTATTAAAATTTTGTTTTATAAAACTATTTATTTTGATATCACAGCAATTAACACATTTTCATTTTTCAGTTAATTTGCCTACAATTCGGCACAGTTGGCATGTTGTACACGTAAGGTAAGCTATGTAACGCTGGAGATTAAACAACAAGAAAAAGTCAATACATTTAAATATTTGAGACCGATTTTAGAAGCTGGGAGAAGAAGCTCAACCAAAATAGAAAAAAATGCAATTACAGGTAGAAAAATATAGGTATGCTGAATTCAGTTTTATGGAGCGAGAATATTGTAAATAACACAAAACGAATAATGTATACTTCATTAGGAAATTGGGACTGGAAATAAAATCAATAAAACTAAATATATCTTCACACATAGAAATGCGTTGTATATTGAAAATTGACGACTAATGAAAAATGAGGGAAATTTTGAACAAGTGGCTGATTTCATATATCTAGGAACAATAATTACAAATAGGAATGAGATATACAAAGAAATTAAACATAGGCTCAATTCTGGAAATGCGTGTTATTATGCATTAGAGGACTCTTGTCATCACAACTCCTTTCAAGAAATGTTAAACTGAAATTATATAAAACTGCAATTTTCCAGTTTATATGGACGCGAACTATGACTTTAAGGGGGAAAGGAGATTACGGGTATTTGAGAATAAAGTTCGTTGGAAAATTTATCGGTCAAAAAGAGACGAACAGAGAGGTGAATGGAGAAAACTGCATAATAGTGAGCTACATGATGTGTATAGGAAGCCAGATAAAATAAGAACAGTTAAGTCTCATACTGCGATGAGTAGGACATGTGGCACGTATGGAGGTTAGAAAGAGGTGCATGGAAGCTTCTTGTCGGAAACCAGAGGAAAAACGGCCAGTTGGTAGACAAAGAATGAAATGGGAGAATAACATTATCCATGATTTGAGGAATGGATTTAACGGGGGATGATAGGAAAGCATTAGCTCAGGATAGGAATGTGTGGAGGGCTTATGACCGAGTCAGTGAGTTAGTTAGTTGAATGTGTAATATTATCTGGACTTGAAACTTGGATATTAAACAGGTCTAATACAAAAAAAAAATAAAGGCTACAGGTATAGAGAATTTTCGAAGAGAGGCAACGAAATAAAGAATGTTTTAAATTCAAGAGAGATGATATTGGAAAAGGAGATTCTTGAAGTAATCGATGAACATAAATTGAGATGGTTTGAACACGTTAAAATGGCAGAAGACAGAATTCCAAAAATTATTTTGCAATTGAATATTGAAGGCAAATGGAAAAAAAAGGAAAACCAATGGTTCAGTAGATTGAAGGGTTCAGGGGGAGTACGATTAGAATGGAATTGACGGAAGAGAATACGCTAGAGTGGAATTTTTGTAAGAATAAAATTATTTAGGTTTGAAGTAGAAACTACTCTAGTGTATAGAAAATTCCTAGTTACAGTTTTATTTTTATTATTATTTGGTTATTATTATTATTACTATTATTATTATTATTATTATTATTATTATTATTATTATTATTACTATAAAATGCAATTTGTGTGAAATTATTTTTATAAAAAAAAGTATATGAAAATATTTTAGACATTTATACTTACACCCTAAATTTGATATTACTTATTAGGTACATAATTTGAGGTATAATATTTTATATTTATGTACATATATATAGGGTAATAATACATAAAAATTCGCCCTTTAGCAATGATATCACATCGACTGCAACTTCCTCAGCATTCGGCATTAAAAACAGATTCCTGTAGGATTTGTAACCGACCATCGTATGAGAAGTAGTTCAATCCCGCACATAGATGGCAGCTCGATTAGTAGCAATTTTCAATGAAATTACTGGTATTTCTCCTTACTCTGACTAATTCACTACATATTCATATAAAAGGTAAACATATGTCAGTACAATCCTGTTCTGAACTGCAGATGGCATTCCGGCCATCTTACTACAATGCAAACGATGACGTCGGTGCATCTATAAATCAGGGCATTGCAGTATTGTGTTTATTGTATAGTCCAACATCAATTTTTGCTGTGTAAACATTTGTTGCGGGTAGGGTATGGCACAGACAAGCCGCCTAGAAGATTCTCTTCGTTGGAGAGCCATAGGAAGAATGGAAGCAGGACAGATTCAAGCTGATGTGGCCAGATGGTTTAACGTGAATCGTTCTGTTGTTTCTCGGATGTGGCAACAGTTTTTAGAGTCCGAAAATGTATCCCGAAGACCAGGGCAAGGACGACCAAGACTGACATCGGAAAGAGAGGACCGTTATTTAGCTCTAAGGGCAAGACGGTACCGCTGTAGTACTGCACGACAACTGGCATCTGATCTCACAGCATCCACTGGAACAATTGTATCGAGGCAAACAGTGTACAGACGGCTTCGGCAGAGAGACTTTTTTGTCGGAGACCTGCTATATGTGTAACCCTGACGCGTATTCAGAGAAGAGGCAGTCTAGAGTGGAGTCATCAACATGCCAACTTGACGATCGAACAGTGGGCCAATGTTTTCTTCACAGACGAGTTCAGATTTAGTCTTGGAAATAATTCTCGACGAATTCGTATCTGGAGAGAACCTGGAACACGATTTCAAGACTCAAACATTGTGGAAAGAGACCAATTTGGAGTTGACTCAATAATGGTGTGGGCAGGAATTCTGTTGACTACTCGAACACCTCTTCATGAAATTGTAAGGGTACATCGACAAGGTTTAACTGCTGTCAGATATCGCGACGAGATCTTGGCACCTCATGTGCGGTTGTTTGGCGGTGCTGTGGGCCCAGACTTCTTACTGATGCTCGTCCTCATAGAGCACAGGTGGTTGATGAGTTCCTGGAAACTGAAGATAATGCACGCATGGATTGGCCTGTTCGATCTCCCGATTTGAATCCTATAGAGCATGTCTGGGATGCACTAGGGAGACGAGTTGCTTCACGTGAACATCCACCAGACCTTGCGAGTTGCTTTGCAGGAAGAATGGGCATTATTGCCTCAAAATGAGATTTATGACATTATTCGCAGCATGCCACGCCGTTGTGAAGCCTGTATTGCTGCCAGAGGTGGTCAGACCCAATACTGAATACACTAACCTGTTTTTTTAGATGTGTTAGATATTCACTAATTTTGAAAAAAGGACATTTTGTTTTATTGGTATGCACGAATGTTGTAGTTTTTTACTTTCTTTACTCTTCTGGTTGTTTACACTTTCGTATCACTTGTTTATACTATTTTCTGGCAAAATAAGCCCACAAAGATGAAATTTCAGTTTGTTGCTTTAATTTTGGACACTAATGTACATATATACTTATTCATATAATATTTCTCGGTACTGAAGTCTGGCAAATTCCTACCAGGGAAATGAAAAGAATTTTAAGTACAGAAATGTATGTTTTAAGAAGATCAGTTGGAAAATCCAGAATGGATAGAATACGAAATAAAGAAATATGGGAAAGTATGGGTGTACAAGAGGAGCCGGACATCATAGACATTATAGAAAAGAAAAGATTGCAGCGGTATGGCCATGTCAAAAGAATGCCAGAGCAAAGATTGCCAAAAATTGCTGTGGAATGGATCCCAATGGAAAGTAGGAAGAGAGGAAGACCGAAGAAAACTTGGATAGAAGGGGTACAAGCAGCTATGAATATCAGAGGAATGGTCGAAGATCACTGGATGGACAGAGAGGAATGATGTTTGGTTTCCGGAAGACGGCGACAGCTGCCATGATACCGGATGATGATGATTTCTCGTGATTAAAATGTCGTCATACTAGAGTTAGTACAAATCGTCAATTTGATGTCACAGTATCTAGGACATGTTCGTTTTCGGTTGATTTGCTAGTTCTTTTGTACATTTTGGTTGTCGTATGGTGTCGTTTCCTGTTCTCGTGTACATTTTGTTAATTGTCTATGACCCATTGAAATACAATTTTTAAAATCGATACTATACACATAATTTTATAATAGCCATCAGGCAACATTTATATATTCTAATCGAATTGCATAGCAGGTCTTACTTTGTTTTGTGTTCTGCTGCTTTACACGATGTTGATTTTATTATATTAAAATGTTCGCAGTCGGTAGATTGAAAAGGTATTAACTTCTATATACGTACGCTATGACCATTTTGTAACCTCAATTGCGTAGGAATGCAGTGTAAACTTAATGTACAAACACATGCATGTTATACGACTAATTGACACGTGCCCCAAATGGCAGTCAGTGACAAATCACGTTTCAATGAATATTGTTTTACAATCAATGACAGTCGTGTTTAACCTCGCTCTTTATCGAATTCTCTTTACCAGATCCACCTCTTAGATAAAGATATCTCCTCATTTTAATATTCAGAACAGATTAGAGCATTATCATCCAGTGACTGACTCTTAAAGCTATGACATTGAATATAGCAAATATAAAAAAAACATTCTTTCGAACTACACATGTGGTAATTTTGTGTCAAATAATTGAGTTTTTAAATAATAATTTTACTGAGTTATTTAATAAATAATACATTAATAACCTATAATGTTGGTTATAAAATGCCAGTCTTGATTTCCAAATCCTCTAGATAAATTCATTAGTCACTACGTAACTCGTAAATTTATAGATGATTTAGAAATCACTCGTGACATTTCGTTTGGTAGAGAGAGTAATAATAACTTCAATAAAGTGATAAATTAAACGGGAAACCTATATTAAAACATGTACATTACGCATGAGGGCAATTATCGGTCCGATGACAAACCAATAATAAACGTATGTTTCTTTTGAATATTTATAACTTGTCTTAGCTATCAAATTACTAATATTATTAATTTCATGCACTATTTTACGTAAATAATATTACTCTTAATTCGAAGTTAAAAACAGTTTATTACTAAGAAGGGACATTTGATATAAGTCATTATGTAAGAAATGTTGAAGAATAAAATAACTGATGTGTAATAAAATGTAATTTATTTTTCCCATACACTTCGATATGTTAACGAATATGAAGACAATAAGCTTTTATATCAGTGCTCATGAAAATATTAATTATAACTTTATTGATTCTACCTAATGAGACATGAAAAACTGTCATAGCAATAATTTAAATGGATCCATATGAAATAAAATTTGTACCCTCCACTGCGTTAAGAATATATATATTTATAAATTAAATAAAAATAAAACGTAGTTTTATTTGATTTTCATATTTATTATATAATTCAGTGACAGCTGAAGAAGGTACAGTGTACCGAAACAGCTGTCACTGAATTATATAATAAATATGAAAATCAAATAAAACTACGTTTTATTTTTATTTAATTAATAAATATGGATTTTCATGTAGTAAACATCAACTCAACTGATTATATATTTATAGTCGGCTGCGATGTCTTGTGTACATGTTATTCGCAAACCGAGATTGCCGGTTCAAGTCCGACCGGAGTCAGAGTCGATGGATTCTTAGGATGCAAAATTTCAAGGGGCGAGTCCTTCGGAAGGGACTTTAATCTGAGTGTTCCAATTCTGAAGTCATTTGGACAGCATTACCAGCCGCCACTATTCACCAAACAGTCAGTTTATAGCAGGTCCGGGCTTCTAGAGACTCAGTGCGAGAGCGCCTCTCCTTGTGTAGAGTTTTCGTTAATTTACCTGCATACGTAAACGGCATAATTCTGATTATTATCACTGCGTTATAATGCATTTTATATCACCAGTACACCTCTACTACAGGATACATATTTGAAAGACACAGCAATGAACTAGTTTATTTTCATGCTTATCTGCATTCAGTGCTGCATTGTTTGTCTGCACACCTGCGCTCTAAGAGTAGGGAAATCCACATCAGATGCATAATATGAACAGATACAGCATGATGATTGCAGCGCTTTCTACGTAGGTTTAAAACAGAGTTTCATGTATCGTATCATAATATAAAGTCACGACCATACTCGAGATTTCTCTGCATAACAGACTTTCCCATGGTATAGCCGTTGCCGAGTATTTAAGGCAATATGCCTAGGTGCAGATTTCCGCTGGCTCAAGTTTTCTTGAAGGAAGAAACTTTCTCATGGAATATCGAACATAATGGTATATGTGCCCACACAACGCCGCGCCGTGAGGAATGGCGGCTTCAGGTTAAGAAAACTAGCTACAACGGCTAGGACACCAGACATGTCCAATTGTCACCCTACTCCGGTTGAATAGGTCCTCTACCGCTGTGAGAAACGTATGTGGATATGAGGCACAAGCCGGCTGGTAAGCGAAGACTCTTCTTGACCTGTCGCGCAATGTAGTTTATATATAACGCTATGAGAATGTAAAGTCTCCCACGCCTTAGCCTAGTTGTTAAGGCAAGTTACCTTGGCGCAGTTATACGGGACTTGCCCTCGTTCCAGCCTCGATCGGGGAATTTATTTCCTCATTTAATTTCGGCCTTAACAAGACCGGCGTCCACCCAATGTCGCGAAGAATTTGGGTAGCTACAATAATTTGCGGTTCCACGTTCAGTATACCAGCTACATCTGCTGGGTGACACGACAGGTTGTCAAATTTTCACTCCTACACTGGCTGGATGATCGTCTACCACTGTGATTGATATATGTGAATGTGATACCAGCAGCCGCTTTGTAAGCTAAGGTACTCTTAGTCCTGTTACTGCCAAGTTTTATATGCATTAGTATCAGAATTTAAAGAGGTGAAATGTAGACTGTAATGATCATTTTAATTCCTATTTTTGTTGTATATATTTGTTGCTAAAATAATACAAATGTAATAATAATTACATATCAATATTGCTCTCATTATTACTAAATATAACCATTTTGTTACAAAAAATTGAATTTATAACATTTTAAGTTACCACTAATGTTGAAAGTTACCAGGAGGGGAATAGTATACATTTTACAGCGTCACAATGGACCATTGCAAGTTTATTAGAGTATGCCCTGCCAATTTGTCCTTCACGGAATAGCTGATTGATAGATTTTCTTATACAACACTTTTTTAATAGCCAGCAAAACCTAAAACTGAAAAAATATGAACTAATAGATAGGGTGTATCAAAAAAGGATAGCTCATACTTACATGGTTGAAAGTACACGATAATAGAAGCAACAATGTCCCAGTAAACATGGGTCCGCAAACGAGCCGTTTGCGATATAATTACGAATGTATGGTTACAAGCCTTCAATGACTTCACTGTAAACATCTTCCTAGTTAGTACAAATTAATTTGAATTTAGACTTTACTAGTAATTTTTCATCTCAATTAGTTCACATTTCACAGTTCACTTCACTTAGGGGTTACCTGTTAAAGGAAGTGTTCGAAATGTCTTCCTTGAATGTGGATGCAATGCTGTGCCCGTCGCTGTAATTAATTTCTGAATTTTTGAAAAGCATGTACAACTCTCTGCTCCAGTTCTTCAACCATGTTAACGGGTGTGTTGTACACTTCGCTTTTGAGGTGACCCCTGACACAAAAATGCAAAGGATTTAGATCAGGTGACCTTGGAACCAAGGTACAGTTCCGCCTCGACCTATCCATCATTGGTCGTATCTGTGCGTTAGATGCCGTCTCACAGCAGCAGCAAAATGTGCTGGAGCTCCATCATGCATGTACCACAAACTCCGACGTTACTGAAGGGGAACAACCTCAAGCAATGCTGGAATATGACGCCGCAGTTAATTAAGGTACCTCCGTCCAATAAGTTTTCGTGGAAAAATTGTGGCCCAATGAGTTGATCACCTAGTACTCCTAAACACACTTTCAGTGAGAAACGGTGCTGATGTGGTGACTCATGAACAGCATGTGGATATATTTCACACCAAAAATGTGTATTATGATAATTAAAAACACCATCGCGTGTGAATCTTGCCTTCGTCTGTAAATAAAATGTTACATGCGAAACGAGGGTTGACTAGTCTGTTTGTTGCATCCGGTGACAAAACATCAATCTAGGAACAAAGTCCGCATCATTGAGACATTGAACTCGTTGGAGGTGATAAGGGTACCGTAAATTGCGCTGTAAAATTCTCCATACACTACTGTGGCTTAGTACAGGCACTTGTGTGGCAATTCTTCTTGTCGAGGTTCCTATAGAGAGCTGTACTGCTTCCATCACCATATCCTCAACCTCAAGCGTAATGCGAGCAGGCCTAACTACTGCTCTGCCATGTGCAAAACCCCCATTTTCCCTCAGGCGCTGATGGACACTTGTAAATGTACGACTTTCGGGGTGTCTTCAATCAGGATATGTTTCTAGGTACAAGCGTGCAGCCTCCCGTGCATTGTCATTAGCCCTACCGTACATGAAATGCATATCCGCATACTCTTCGTTACTGTAAGGTTCCATTGAAACTACAACACAGCACAAGTGGCACTCCTCAGACGAGACTGATACCTTTTGAGACTGTGTACCGTATCCGTCCTGTACGTTCTGCGTGTATGGTATCATTACAACTCCACCTCTCGGCAATGTTCAGTTTTGTAAAGAAAGAACATAGGACGGCCTTAAGTGCCTAAGGAGTAAACCGTACGATGTTACAAACAATGACGTCAGTGGCGGCTTGTAACCATACATTCGTAATTATCTCGCAAACGGCTGGTTTGCGGACCCATTTTTCCTTGGACATTGTTGATTCCAGAATCGTGTACTTTCAAACATGTGAGTTTGCTCTTTCCGTTTTGATACACCCTATATATTCTGACTTATTGTGTCTCGTGCCATCCTAGACTTTTGGATTCTAACCTATTCCGATATTAATATTATTATTATTATTATTATTATTATTATTATTATTATTATAGGGGGGCACGACGTAGCGTAGTGGTTAAGACACTGGGCTACAAGCCGGAGGGTCGAGGGTTCAAGTCCCGTTGGGGTCAGGATTTTTAAACTGACCCAAACCCTCTGGCGGCACTATGGCTCTGGGGTCGACTCAGCCTCTAACGGAAATGAGTACCAGACGCTTGTTCTGGGGTAAAGGCGGCCGTCACGCAGGGCTGACAACCCGGCTGACATAAAGTGCCGATTGTCTTGAAAAAATGGGAGCCTTAACCTCCTACTACCCCAAGGGGCCTCCGGGTCTGTTGTGGGATCACTTTACACGCACTTTACTACATTATAATTATTATTATTATTATTATTATTATTATAAAATTATTTATTATTTCTATTATTATTATTATTATTATTGTTATTATTATTATCATCATCATTATTAGTATTATTATGTGCGCAATTTTTTATATAAAATTATTTTGATAATATTTTTAACGTTTATATTTGAGTTTTAATATTTCCTATTTATGTATTTATTGTATAGAGTCTTACTACATAAAAAATTCGCCCTCTATCCATGTTATCACAGCGACTGTAACTTTCTTAGCGTTTGGCAGTAAAAAGGAGAGTCCAGTTGAATTTGTATCCGAACGCCTCACATACGGAAAAATGCACTATCTAGATGGACAAAATTAATTTTTGAACTTACTACGAAATGTGAAAAAGGTAGTGAAACATATACTATATGAATCAACGTTTTAAACTGTATGCTTGTTTTGATTATGTTGTCAATAGTATCCTCGCTACAGCCAACGAAAGTTATCCTTCAGAACACCATGTGCGCAGAGTCCTTGAAAGATGAAATTTACCCCTGGATATTTCCTCGCAGTATTCGTGTTATTTCGTCGTGTGTGTGCCCTTTTCGCATGGATTCCGTAGAAAAGAGTATGCTCTTTCATAATATACTAATTATTTTTAATTTTATTCATTGTTTATTAATGTATGAAGCATTTTATAATGTATTGCAATTACATTAAATTAGAATCAAAGAATAAGATTTGATAAGGGTTACAAAAAAGTCTATCCATCTTATCTTCCTATGTTAGGATGTTTACTACACTCATTTAGATTATTATACAAAAAAATAAGATATCACTATTATTCACTTTCTTTAATAGAGCCATTTCTTTACAGATAGTCGTGTTTGCACTCATGCTAGTAATTCGGAGGACAGTGTGAAAATCACAAAATATTAATAATTTGTATTACTTAAAGACAACCATTGTTTAAATGGTCCACTACCAAGTGTTCTCAATAAATTTCTATTGTATGTTGGAGAAATTTAGAGTAAATAAGTGTCGTTCTGAGATAGAAAAATGTTTGAAACGTAAGGTGAGTGCATTTACATCAATCCTAATTTCGACGTAGAAGGCAAGCAGGCAAATAAATGAAAAATTTACCAAGAAAAGCTATCAGAAAAACTTATAGTGAAAGTTCGGAGAGAACGAAGAGAAAGAATGTCATACGTATATCCAGATAAATTGACTTATGCTTCTCAAACGTGTCTAAGAAAGAGTGAAAGAAGGACATCTGCTGAAATAGTGATGCTCATCCTCCCAAATATGTCGACACGAAGATTCAAAAAAGATGAAGACGACATGGGGGGGGCCGTGCTCTTTCCAGACATGAAATTCCCTATAACTGGAGAAGAAGATATGGGCACTTTCCTGTTGATTTTAGGGTTAGGAGTATCTTGATTATACTCATATTCAGGCTGCAGCATGGGAATGATATGCCAAAATATACCATATAATATAATTTCACAATTAAAACAACAGCGTTATTCTGATAGACAGAGAGCAGAGCTGAGTTCCCCTGTAAAAGATATTTTAGATCATACAGTGCAACTATTCTTGCTTTTTTTCAAGATGACGTATTCGACTATATCCAGGTGACTTAAGTTACAATAACTATTATATATCCAATTGGTAACTGTTCGAGTTTCGTGAAAGAGCTGTCCATAACAGATAGCAAATATCAAGTTTATAAACTTTAACACCTCCTGTAAGGAGTCAGTTTTTTAATCAATCAAAAGTAATGAGAGTTTGTATACATGTAGAACGTGCATTGGTTAACAAATGTGTGAAGTTTCGTGAAAATATGTTGTAATAGGAGAGCAATTGTATTTTTTTTATTTCACTTTCCTGTACGGGGTGATTTTTTAATCAAACAAAAGTAATAAGAGTTTCTATACATGCAGGAAATGCATTGGTTAAGAAATGTGTGAAGTTTCGTGAAAATGTGTGTAATAGGAGAGCAATTGTAAATTTTGAAAATTTAACCCTCCTGTAAGGGGTGATTTTTAATCAAACAAAATAATGAGAGTTTCTATACATGCAGACAATGCAGTGGTTAAAAATGTTGAATTTTCGTGAAAATATGTCCAAGAGGAGAGCAATTGTGTCTTTTATAAAACTTCACCCTCCTGTAAGGGATGGTTTCTTAATCAAATAAATGTAATGAGAGTTTCTATACATGCAGAAAATGAATTGGTTATACAAAAGTGTGAATTTTCGTGAAATTATTATTAATAGGAGAGCAATTGTAAATTTTATAAAATTTCACCCTCCTGTAAGAGGTGGTTTTTCCAAACGAAAATAATGAGTGTTTTATACACATGCAGAAAATGCAATGGTTAATAAAATTGTGAAGTTACGTGAAGATATGTCTCATAGGAGAGAAATTGTATATTTTATAAAATTTATCCCTCCTATAAGGGATTGTTTTTTACAAACAAAAGTAATGTAAGTTTATATACGTATATAAAATGCAATGGTTAACAACTGTGTGACGTTTCGTGAAAATATGTCTAATAGGATCGTGTCATTAATTTTCTGCAGCTAGATCATGCATTTTTCCGTATGTGCGTCGTATGAGTAGTAGTAGAATCCCGCACATAGATGGCAGAAAGATTAGTACTAATCGCCAATGAAATTACGGACAGATTATAATAAATAAAAGTACATATACCTGATACTTTATATAATATTTATCATCATTAACATTTTGACGTAATAGAGAGAATAAAAAATCTTCAATTTGATGTCACAGCATTTAACACGTGCTCAGTTAAAATTAACTTGTCAGCCGTTCCACATAGTTGGCAGATTGTACACCAGAGTTAATAGTTTTCTTCGCGGGTTATGTTCTTCCAGTTTCTAGTAAAAACATTTTTTGCATTCGATTTTGGGTTCGTGCCTTAAAATCGGTATTATAGTTATGTGTTTTGAGTGAATTTTTTCTCACGTCGTACTTCATTCTTAATTTATAACTTCATGGGCACATGGCGATTTGGGTGTGCCACAACTGGCATTTCTCTTACATAAGCTCCGCGCGTAAAGCATGTACAAAAATGTTGCTTGCATATTATGATCTGTAAACACTTTTCGGTCTTGGAAATTCCCTGTTTCACCATAAACTGTGATCGGCATCCTCATGACCACGAACTACAAATCCGAAAAGTGCCTACAGATCATAATACAAACTCGGAAATGAAAACGTAAGTTAATACATTGCATGTTCTAACACTTTTAAAAACTAATTTTTAGTTCGAATTATCAGATAAGAATCTTGTTTGAATGTTTTGATATTTAATTGAAACAGGCCTAAATTATCAGATTGTGCCTATATACCAACGCGAAATATTTATTATGTCCATTACTTTTTTTATTACGAATTAAAAAAATTAATATAAGGGTACATTTACTGTAATTAATAAATCATTTGAGAAAAACATACCTTGTTTTCAGAATATTCCTCTTTCTTGTTCATTGAAATAAAATCAGTTAGTTAGCAACAGTATTTTTGCGTAGTAATGGAGTCGTTGCCGTTCTTCAAAGATATTAAAAAATTCATATTTATTCCTATATAAACCTAGCGCTGCTAAAATCCTAACACATTTTTCCAATATAATGCCTGTTTAGCCGATGGTCGACTACCATCCAGCATCTTCTATGAGGTAAGATTTATATACATGCCTGACGCGCGGAGTTTCCGTAGGAGCAAAGCGGGCTGTGGCACACCCAAACGAGCACAGGCAAAACCGTGTGGCAGTTACAATATAAATGAAGAACCCTGTATTTTGTTTACTGTTAGGTTGCTTTACGCCGTGTTTTAATTTAATTTTCCTCAAAGAAAATGCGGTCGGTAGATCGTAAAGACTATTTAACTCATACCCCAAATGGGAGTCAATGACCAATCACGTTTCAATGATTTCTGTTTTACAACCAATCAGAGTCGTGTTTCACCAAATATTTATCAGTGTTATAATTACCATATTAAAGAAAGCTCCTCCTTACAATATTGCGTTCCTTTGGCAATAAATAGTATGATCTGGTTGCAGTGATATACAAAAGAAGCGGTAGAAGCGTACCTATCGTTTCTCATTTGTTTTCAAACATCGCCGTTTACATTAAATATATAAATATTTTAAAATAACTATCGTTAAATAATGATTTGTGAGTAAACAGCTTAATTTTATTCGTTAAATAGTCCTAACAAATGCCACTCTTGATTTCCAAATTCTCTAGATAAATTCACTCCTCACTTCGTGAGTCGTGAATTTATCGATAATTTGGAAATCACTCGTGGCATTACTTATGATAAATATACACTGTGTGTGTAATGTTGTTGAAATTAGCAGATATAAGTAAAATTGGAAAAGCTTTCTTGGGTTTTTCGCGCCATAGATTGAAGATCTTGGGTGTATTTCTGATCTAAATTGTATTCAGAAATGGATATTAGAAACAGGTCTTTCGTGTTGCTGGCATAAATAGTTTTCAACATTATTTATAATGTACCTATTTCAGGAGTATCCTATTTTTAAAATGCTTTTTCGTTGAAATAAACATAGGCCGGTTCATTCGAATTTAGGATAATTGGATATTTTTAGAATCTCCATTGATTTCTAATTTAATATATTGCACTCTATTAAATTAAGTAAAGGCATAATTCGTCAAACAATATTTGAAGTGTATAGGGGGCGGGAAACCGGTAAGTTTCACTTTCTTAATACCAAGAATACGTACTTTAAATCGTACAACATCCATTAATCCTTGAATTTATGCCAAATTTTTGTAGTAAATAACCTCGTATCTTTTACAGTTTGACACTTGTAAATGATAGTGCTTTCGATGAATCTATTCCAACACAATTTCTAAAAGAAAGTGACTTATCTTTTTCATTTCATAGATCCTTCATTAGTAGCTTGACAATTTATAGTTCACCAGGTTTTACATGTGCACACTTCATTATCAGCCGCCACTGTTCACCAGTCACTCAGTTTATATCAGGTCCGGGCAGCTAGAGACTCAGTGAGAGCGTGCCTCCTCTTGTGTACACCCTTCGACAAAAAATGAGTCATCACTTGAACGCACATTTCTTCTAAGTCATATTCGGCACAGCGCTGGGTTCAAACTAGGAAACTAGTCATAATTGTGCAGTCCCTGAGCTACTGTGTTATGTGGCATGAACTGAAGACTCTGCTACGTGTCCCGATAGCTCAGCGGTAAAGCATGCGGTCACTGTTTTTGATAATGAAGATCGCAGGTTCGCGTCTTCAATTACGCAGTTTTTTTCGTGATATTTGTATTAAAACGTTTTATGAATTAAATACATTTTATTTGGAAATTTGAATTAATCTATATTTTTAAGTTCATAATTTTTTTATACCCTTGAGGTTATAACAATGATAAATTAAATATTTTTACACGCTCTATATTAGCTTGACCTGTATCTCTCTATGTAACGAACCTGTATCTATGTAACGGAATCTATGAACGCGATTTTCACCCACTTAAAAACATTGGATCGACTTGAAACTTTGAATACTTGTAAAGGACCCTTGACAATACAATAATTTCATAATTTGTTTTCTGAAATCCTGGCCAGAATCATCGGAAAATCAAAAAAATAAAAACCGGTATAATAGGTTGCGGACTTATCGACTTTTTTGCCAATAATTGTAAGAGTTCATTTAGTAGAGCGGTGGAATATAGTGGTATATAATTTCAGCAATCAATATGTCGCTGGTTCAAATCCGGGCCGGAGGTTTTTTTAGAAAAATATTAAGCAATTAAATTTTCATGGGATTCCGGTTTATGACAATCAATTAAACTAACAATTAAAAAAAATAGTAGTTTAAAAAACTGAAACAACACGCTTTATTAGAAAACCAAACTAAAAATAAAAAATAAATAAAAGTTTAAAAAACTAAAACAACATGCTTTATTAGAAAACCGAACTAAAAAATTAAAAATTATTTTAATTTCCAACACGCTTGGGGAAAAATTTAAAGTGGTCAACAAAAAAATCATCTCCAATACATCTAGAATAAAACTAGAGTTATCTACAAAAAAATTACCATCAAAGGCGTGGAGTGCTTTTTATGGATTTACGTTTTCTTCTTAGAGACTTTACTTTTACCAATATCTGTTTATTATCAAATATATTAATTGATATAGAGCACCCGAAGCTATTGATATTATTTTTTTGTAGATAACTCTAGTTTTACTTTAGATGTGTTGGAGATAATTTTGTTGTTGACCACTTTAATTTTGTCCCAAGCGTTTTGGGGAAAAACATATTTCTCATTTTTTAGTTCAGTTTTCTAATAAAGCGTGTTGTTTTAGTTTGTTTAAGCTATTATTTATTTTTATTTTGTATATTACCATCTTCCTCAACTATCTAAAATTTTCGTTGATTTCACTATAGGGTTTTCGATGCATGTTTCATCTTCTGGAGTCGTTGTAGTAGTATTGAATTAACTGTATTTCTAATAGAGGGTTTTGCATATTAGGCACATTTTCGTTGAGGATGTTTGTATTCTTGACCTTCTTGATAATTTCGATTTCCTTTAAAATGTTAATTTTGTGTCTGTTGTTTTCTCTGTGTATAATTGACATTGTATTATCGATATTGTTAAAACTGTGGCCGCTTTCTGAAATGTGTTTAGCGAAATTTTATTTCATTGTTAAAGGAGAAGGCAGATCAAATTTCGCTGTTCACCAGGTTGAATCAAATCGAAAATGTATGGGCCAAGATGAAAATAGAGAGGAACTCTAATTGTC
Organism: Diploptera punctata; assembly: GCA_030220185.1. Lineage (NCBI taxonomy): Eukaryota > Metazoa > Arthropoda > Insecta > Blattodea > Blaberidae > Diploptera > Diploptera punctata. The sequence goes on along the minus strand of JASPKZ010000824.1, from coordinate 101,031 downwards.
CTGTAGATACACCAAAAACTAAAGATGACTTATGGGCACAAATTGAAGACGCCTGGGATATTCTAGCCGATCGTCCACGTGCCTGTAGAAATTTAATTGCATCAATGCCCCGCAGATTGAGGGCGGCAATAGATTTTGAGGATTCAAACGCCCGATATTGATTTTGTTTTTGTTAAAGTTTTTTTACTTTAGAAGATATTATTTTCTTTCTTCATTTCATTATTAGAAGGTTTTCATTTATGTTTTGTGTGTGCATTAAAGCAATAACACTCAAATATAAAATTAAATATGAAACTATATTACAGGTGAAATGCTATCCTAACATTCAGTAAAAAAAAGTAGAACGGGAATCTAACCCGCGAAGTTGAGAACGCAGATGTTGTCTGTTAAACCTCTCGACCACGAAAACGCACCAAGGCAAGCTCTCTCCTTTGTGTTACTTGAATGCGCATTGCGTTAACTAGTAAACAACACAGTACAATTACTGAAAACGTGTTAATGTGAAAAGGCTTATGCGAGGGCTCACGAAGTTCCCCGATCGGTTGATAGAGTCAAGAGATGACCCTTTTTTTTGTCTAAGGTTGTACATTAGTTGCATACACAAACACCATACATTCTGCTCAGTGTGGTACAATGAATTTTACGATAACTACACATTTCCATTACAGGATAAGTATTTGAAAGACACAGCACTCAACTACTTTCTACATAGCGTTCGCAGATCGGCTGGTCAGCTACGCGACGGCCCTCGACCGGTCGAGCACTATCGCGACTTCCGTCAGAGTTACACATGCACGGCCGGCATTACTCTTACAGAACACTACCTACTGTGCTAGAATTGCAAATTATTACTGCACTAACTTACATTAGGTTTACCTGCATCACAACAGATATTGATACTGATGACCTTCCAGGCGAACACATTCCCCATAACTACGAAAGGAATTCTGGTTTACTCTCAAGAGTTCATGTTGACTGATTGCCTGTATTTCTGTAGTGATGTTGTCCTTCAGTTCATACAATATATGCGGAATTCATGCGTACACTCTTTTATTTAACGTTCCCCATAAATAAAAATCGCATGTCGATAGGTCAGGGAAAAAGAGGTGGCCACAATCCTCCACTAATTATTCCGTCACACATCGCATTCGTGCGTAGAATTCGGAGCAGTGTTCGCTGTCGCTGAATCCTACACCAACCAGCCATAAATTCGTTCACTTCTTCTTAATTGCGGGAAAAAAAATAAATTGAAGTTACATAAACGTGTGATTCAACTGTTGTTCGAAGAATATTGGAACGATAATTTTGCACACACTCATTTCTCAGCGAACCCCAATTTTTGCAGCTTATTGAGGAACCTCGTGAATAATATCGGAATTTTCGGTACACAAGTATCTTTTGTGTGGAATAGAATCAAGTCCATGAGGATGAAATCTCGTTCCATCCACGAGTAACGATGGTTACAATGGGGTCCACTTACTAAATTGTGTCCAAAATTGCAAAATTATCAATGACTTGTCTGTCGCGTGAGGGTCATTCTGGCAGAAGGCGCGCTGGTGCTCGACCGGTTCAGGACCCCCCCAGGACGGTCCGGCTGAACTACGAACATTTTGTATTTACCCTTATCTTCAACCAGTGCGGCTGTGTTTCTGTGAGAGCACCAGCGCTTTGATAATAGATATCCTCCTCCCATGGTTTAAAGAATAGGCACAGTATGGGGATTGCAGCGCTCTTTGTATAGGTTCGAAACGGAGTTTAGTGTTTCGTATTATAATATAATAAAAATATTCCGCATTTCTCCGTTATTACAGATTTTTCCACGTTATAGAATTCCTTAAAGCAAGAAACCTTGACCTACGCCAGACTCAATAGAAGAAATAATATACTTATGTAATTTTCTCATGAAATAATATCCTGATTTAATACTAATACTAATACTAATAATAATAATAACAATAATAATAATAGTAAATATTATTATATAACACTATATATTATTATTATTATTATTATTATTATTATTATTATTATTATTATTATTGGGTTAAGGTACAGTGTGTGTAATTCCGTTTACATAAAAGAATTTTGGAAACATGTTAAACGTTTACTTGTACCGTAATTGCGATATTAATTATTAGGTTCATATTTTGAGGTTGTATGTTTCATTTTTATGTACACATCACATTGGTAATTACTAAAATAATCTCTCTCTAGCCAACACATATCAGCGCTGCATCTAGCCTAGCGTTTGACAAGAAAATATAATTGTGTAAGGTTTGTAACCGACCGTCGTATTGGTAGTATTAACTCTCGAACACAGATGGCAGTGCGATCAGTTATAATCGCCTATGATGTTACTGCTTGTTCATAATAAATAAAACGAACCTATATGTACTAGTTTGTATAATATATAACACAATTAAAATTTGGTTTAATAGGGTGAATGATAAACCTCAATTTGATATCACAACATATCACACATGTTTATTGCAATTAATATACCATCTGTTGTGCGTAGTTAGCATATTGTACACCAGAGTTGAATGTTTGCGTCCTCCTATTTCTTTGATGTCTATTTGAATAAAAATTTTTTAGATCGATTTTAGGTTCGTCCCTTAAAATCGATATTTTCTTCTTCTTAAAACGTTGAATTAAACTAAATTATTAATTGAACGCTACTGGTATATTGGTGTACTGTCTGATGCAGTACGTCATATATGCGAAATATTGCGGGAGGTAAGTCGTAAGAATATATGTATATATATATGATCATTTTCTATAGGCAGAAACGGAGTACAAATCTAATGTACAACTTTTGAGTGAATTGATCGCGCATAGATAAGAATTCATAGAACGAAGCTATTGCGCATGAGCGGTGGTCAGCTACTTTGTTCACATATGCACAACTATTTGAGAAACTAAAATTCGTTGTGTATCGTGCAAGGAAAAGTAATTTCACGTAAATAAATATATCAATGCCAAAAAATGAAAACAAACAAAATTAATTTAAATAAGGGCGAGGAAAAATCCATGACTGCGAATCGAACATGCGACCTCATGCATGGGAAAGAGATATTCCTTCCTCTAGTTCACAGTCGTACCTGTTAGAAGCAGACTGTATGAAACGATGCAATACTACAGGATTTACTATTATATTGATATCAGATATTAACTTAACTCTGTTAAAATTAATAGAGACGCGTTCTGCAATAGTTGAGGAAATAAACAATATTGTTATGTCTTGTGCTTTATAAACGATGTAATGAGATGTTACAATCGTTATTTATTTTCTATATATAGCCTGTTTTCTTTATTTATTTTTCCCCTATATATACAAATGTATATATTTAGCAAAGCCTGGTAACGTGTAGGCATTGTAATACTTAACGCCATCATTTATAAAAATTCTCCTGAGCAGGATCGAACCTGGGCTCACTTCGTCGCACAAGAACATCTTGACAACTGCTACACTGAAGCGAACAATACGAATATTTCATGCAGAGAGACTGACGCCGCTCCGTTTGTACACAAACGAGTCAGCACACGTACTAGTGTGAATCGCTCTTTCAGATATCTGATTTTCCATCATCAAGAATTTTACCGTAATTTTATTGAAAGTCTGTACATGCATATTTTCTACGATAAACAGAATGATAATAACTGTAATATCATGAAAAATTACATGGTGAGCACCAATTATTTCATGTACTTTACACGTGAATGCAATTTTCAATTCAAAGTTAAAACAAATGTAAACGTAGTTTTCTTTTTAATTATTTTAAATATCCGGCAGCATTTGAAGTAATTTTTATTAAACATTTAATGCAACATTTCACGTCTGAAGAAAAAAGCATTTATATATGTTCTTATTAATTTGTATGTATATATATATATATATATATATATATATATATAACCATCCACAGTAATTCTGCCAGAAGGCAGGTCCTTCACTGCAATCATAACATGTTAATGCTACGATTGCAGTTTTACTAGGGAATAGTAGGTGTGGTAGCTACCCGTTGCTTTCCACTCCCGTGAAGGATGATGATGATTATGATGATGATAAGGATGATGAATGATGAATATGATGGCCATATGATTTCGGGGACAGGTTGGGCCTTAACGTTTTCCTCACATTTGTCTTACAGGTGAGGAAAAACCCCAATAAAAACCTCACTCAGAAAAACTGCCCCTACCGGGTGTCGAAACCGGGCCCGCTGCGTAACAAGGCAGTATATATATATATATATATATATATATATATATATATTGTTATAATTAAATATTCAACATTGAGCAATGCAAGCTTTATATGGTATGATAAGAAAAATAAATGCCTGGACGGGATTCGAACCCGGATCTCTGAGTCTGTACCTCAGCGTGATATCCATTACACTACCAGGCGAATCCAATTCAAACACTTATTTTTTCTTATATATGTATTATATTCTCCAAAAATATTCTCTTTAATTTGCTTACTTGTTATAGTCAGCTACTAGATGGCTGTGAAGACTGAATTCTCGCGACATCTAGAAATAATGGAGAATATAATACATATATAAGAAAAATAAGTGTTTGAATTGGATTCGCCTGGTAGTGTAATGGATATCACGCTGAGGTACAGACTCAGAGATCCGGGTTCGAATCCCGTCCAGACATTTATTTTTCTTATCATACCATATTAAGCTTGAATTGCTCAATGTTAAATGTTTAATTATAACATCTATAAAGCGTCACTGCTATAAGGTAAAAAAAATATATATAAATATTCTCTTTAATTTGCTTACTTGTTATAGTCAGCTACTAGATGGCTGTGAAGACCGAGTTCTCGCGACATCTAGTAACAATGGAGAATATAATACATATATAAGAAAAATAAGTGTTTGAATTGGATTCGCCTGGTAGTGTAATGGATATCACGCTGAGGTACAGACTCAGAGATCCGGGTTCGAATCCCGTCCAGGCATTTATTTTTCTTATCATACCATATATATATATATATATATTACTAACTTCATCGAATCTACCATTTACGAAATGAAAATTGTTCACTACAGAAATGTAAATAGGCGTACATAATATCAAATTTGTACCCACTACTGCCTAACAGCAGATATACAGTCGGCTGAGATGTCTTGTGGGGTATGTACTTTGACTTTTATCCCGCGGACAGCCATTTCCTAACCGGCCGGTGTCAATGGATATTCTAGGATGGAAAAATCAAACAGTCAAATCTTCCGGGTGGGATTTTAAGCCGTGGGTTCCAACTTCCGAAGATTTTCAGGCTCGTATGTAAACACAAGCTGAAATAAAAAGGCTTCTGGGCAAAATTTAACTGGCATTTAATCCATCCTAGTAATACCTTAGCTTCCTGCTAGAAGTCTCATGGAGTTTGAATGCTGACCACGTAACACTCACTGACATCTGTAGGAAAATCTATGTGTCTAAAATGGGCATGAATAAAAATACCTCCCGAAATGGTGCTTCTTGTCTCAAAGAGTGAAAAATGGGTATTCTAAGAAGAAGATACATGTAGTCTTACAAGAATTGTAAAATTACTGAGTATTCACATAGCAAATAAACACATTTTGTAACATATATGTGAAGTTTACTAATATTATATACATAAAGGGAAATTACGCTGAAATGACATTAAAATAAAACCATGTAAGTAAGTTAATCTGCAAAATCGGTCAAACTCATCAGTTAGAAATGAGATATTTATCTGAAAGATTTTCATAAAACAGATTTAGGGCTGGCCATTTTTGTTTTCCCAAATTGCAACTGAATAAATATGGTAAAGTGCGGGAATTCCGATCATGGGGGTAATTACCATCTCGATATTATTCAGAACAGCTTATTAGAAATAGGTTTCCTGTATTGCTGACATATATTTCTTTAGTCATCATGCTATAATAGTGCAGTACAGGTATTTTTTATGAATAGTCCATTTGCAAAAAAATTGTTTCGTTAAAAAATCATAGGCCGATTAATTTGAATTTAGGATAGTTGGATATTTTTATAACCCGCCTTGGGGTTCTAATGAAAATATTCCACTGTCTTAAGTTAAAAAACTCCTGGCGCGACAGGCCTAGAAGGCCCTTAGCCTACCAGCCGGCTGCTGGCCTCACATCCACATGTGTCAATCACAGAGGTAGATGATTATCAGCCAGTGTAGGGGTGACATGTGGTCAGCATGTCGAGTCCCCCAGCCGTTATAGCTGGTTTTCTCAACCTGGAACCGCTACTTATTTTAGCTACCCAAATGCCTCACGATGTTGGGTGGGCACCGGTCCCATACTGGCCGAAATACCATGTGAAGATTTCTTCTCCCATGGAGACTCGAACCAGCGCAAGTCCCGTAGTTCTGCGCCAAGGCTTCCTGCCTTAACCACTCGGCTACGGCGCGGGACCTCTTAAGTTAAAACCACACATAATTCACGAAACAATATTTAAAGAGTATAGAGAACAAAACTGAATATTTATCTTATTTATACCTAGAATACGTACGATTAATTGTATAACATCCATTCGTGCTTACCTGTATACTAATTTTTTTAGGCAAATAACACAATGACAAAACTGTATATTTTTCTGTTTCACACTTCTAAATGATAGAGCTTTTGATTGAGATTCTAATCAAACTCAGTTTCGAAGAGGAAGTGTCTTACATTTTTATTACCATTCATCCTTTAATAGCAGCTTGTCAATTTATACTCCACAAAGTATTATATGTGCTACCTCATTAAACTTCATTACTAGCCGCCACTGTTCACCAGTCGTTCAGATTATAGCAGGTGCAGTCTTCTAGAGGCTCAATGCGAGCGCTCCTCTCCTTTTGTACAGTTTTCGTTCCTTTAGTCGCAAACGTAAACGGTAAAAATTCTGATCAGTGTTGTACAATGAATTTTACAACAACAGTGCCATTCTACTACAGAATACGTATTTGTAAGACACGCCATTGAATTGGTTTGTAGTTACCCTTATCTGCAGTCAGTGCGGCAATGTTTGTGTGATCGCGCGGCGCCTTGATAGTACACGACAGGAACTCCTCTTTCATAGTATTAAATACATCATGTGAATGCAGCGCTATCTATCTAGGTCTTAAAACTGATTTTCATGTATCGTATTATAATATAACGTCATGACTATAATCCAGATGTCTCTGTAATTACATACTTTCCCTCGGTTTAACCGTAGCCGGATGGTTAATGCAAGATGTCTTCGCGCAGTGCTACGGGAATTGCGCTGGTTCGAGTCTCCATGGGGAAAGAAATTTGCAATGGTATTTCTGCCAGAATGTAACCAGTGCCCACCCAGCATCGTGAGGAATTTGCGTAGCTACAATATGTAGGAGCTCCAGGTTGAGAATACCAGATACATCCGCTGGGACCACATGTCAACCATACACTGGCTGTGTGATCGTCTACTTCTGTGATGAACACATGTGGATGAGAGTCGAGCAGCCGGCGGGTAAGCCAAGGGTCTTCCAGACCTGTCGAGCCATGGAGTAGAGTTTGAAATTTTAATATATTGATATTTAATTTCAGTGAAGATCATTTAATTTATATTTATGTAACGTATATTACATATTTCGTAAAATAATGCATATTTTAGATAATTACATAGTTTAATATTCTAGTACTTAATTTATCATATTTTATAAAAAATCATAATTTAAAATATTTTATGTTATGTACTTAATGTTAAAAGTTACCAGAACAGAAATAGTGTACATTTTGTAGCTTCACAATGGACCACCCTACGTATATAACTGTATTTCCTGCCATCTGGTCATTCACGGACTAGCGAAATGAAGAGATTCGATATATATATATTTCCTAATCACCGATAAAAATAAATCTCGAAAATGTGAATAAATTTATACTCTGACTTATTGTGCCTCGTACCATAATAGACTTTTGGATTCAACGTAATCTGATTTATTATTATTATTATTATTATTATTATTATTATTATTATTATTATTATTATTATTATTATTACTGTTATTATTAGTATTATTAACTCTAACTCACTGGCTCTGTCGAAACCGTAAGTTCATGGCCGCCCGGACTTAAGCTGTCCATGCATCCCTATTCTGAGTTAATGTTTTCCAATCATCCTCTGTATAACCTACTTCCCTCAAATCATGTATAATGTTATTCTCCCACCTCATTCTTGGTCTACAACTGGGCGTTTTCTCTCTGGTTTTCCTACTAAAATTTTCCATGCACCTCTTTCATCCCCCTCACGTGTCATATATCCTGCCCATCACAGCCTCCGAGACATAACTCTACTTATTATACCTAGTTTCCTACACATATCATGTAGCTCAATTATTATTATTAGTACTATTATTATTATTATTATTATTATTATTATTTTATTATTATTATTATTATATTATTATTATTATTAGTAGTAGTAGTAGTAGTAAGTAGTAGTATTAGTATTAGTATTAGTATTATTATTATCATCATTATTACCATTATTATCAAAATGATCAATCTTATTATCACTATTATTATTATCATTATTGTAATCATTATCATTATCATTACATTTACTACTATTAATTATTATTGTCATTATCATTATCATTATTCTTATTATTGCTGTTACTATTATTATTATTATTGTTATTATTATTATTGTTGTTATTATTGTTATTGTTATTAATTCCCCTGGAAAGAAAAACCGTCACTACTATCAACGCAATCACACGTATGATGACAAGAAGAAACAATCTGTGCTTTTTTTTACATAAATGTGCTTTGAAAATATTTATAACATTTACTTGTACCGTAATTTCGATATTATATATTAGGTTCATATTTTGCGTCTTCATATTTTATATTTACGTGAATATTAGAGTACATAAGTTATCACTAAAGAAATCGGCATCTATCCATGATATCGCATCGACTTCAACTTTCCTAGAGTTGGCAGCAAAATTATAGTCCCGTAGAGTTTGTAACCGACCGTCGTATTAGTAGAGGTTAGAGTCTCGCACATAGATGGCGGAGCGATTAGTAGTAATCGCCAATGAATTTACTGCTAGATTATAGAAAATAAAACACGCATAAATGTACTAATTGTAATATTATTTGAGATTATTAAAATTTTGTTTTAATAGAGTGTATAAAATATTTAATTTGAATGAGTCCATGTTTCGCACCCATATAATATAACTGGTAGAATAATAGTTTTATATATTTTCAGTTTAACGTTTTTTTAAAGGGGTTGGGACATCAAGAGTCTCTGTAATGCATAATAGCACGCATTTCCAGAATTGAGCCTATGTTTAATTTATTTGTGCATCTCAATCCTATTTGTGATTATTGTTCCTAGGTATTTGAATTCAGCCACTTCCTCAAAATTTCCATCATTTGTCATTAGCTGTCCATTTCCATTATATAATGTATTTCTACGTGTGACCATATATTTAGTTTTATTGATATTTACTTACAGTCCTAATTTCTTAGTGTTACTCATTAGTGTGTGCATGTTGTCCTTTAGTATATCCTTGCTATCGGCCAATAATACTACATCATCAGCATATACTAACAGCTTAATAATACCATTGAGTTGTAAGCCTTCCTCGTTCTCTAAAGATTTAATGGCATGCTCTAGTACAAAATTAAATAGTAGAGGAGATAGTGCATCTCCTTGCTTCAACCCATTCTGGATTTCAAAAGTGTCTGAAAACCGTTTGCCTACACGCACCTTACTCTTTGTGCCATTTAGACACATTCGTATAAGTCTAACTAACGTTTTAGGAATTCCGAACTCTAGCACTTCCCTCTTCCTTTCCCACTGTACTTTCTTTAATTTAATTAAATTATTAAGAAAGTTATATCTAGGAAATAAATATTAAATGTTGCATATATATACAACAGTAATTTATTTGACACGTCCAGAACCTCTGTAATTGAGTGGCTTCTTACAAGTGGCGGCACGTTAACGATGTCCTCTCGTAGAATGGGCATACAAGCAGTATACATAATCTCCCGTATAGATTGAGATGGCAGTACAGCTGCTGCTGGAACTAACTAGGATAAACTCTAAAAAGAGTATTGTGCTTTTCGTGTCACTTCGGGGTTCACGCAAATCTCCCCTCCCCTACAACCCTTTACATCTCATCTCCCTTTGCATAGGAAAAGCCTTGTGGCTTAAAAGCGGTTGCCCACACCACTAATCCTTAACTGTCCAAACTGTAGACTGCAATACAGACCAGAAATTAAAAAAAGAACTGAAGAGGAAATGAGCAACTTTTTATGTCAGACACGAAGTTTGTTAAAAAAACTCGCATACAAGATATAAATGGACAATATTAGGTTTCTCCCTTGTAATGAGTAATTGATCTTAAGTTATGGCCATCGTGTTATATCTGTCTTTTAAGGTATTATAGGATTTGCTTCAGTTTGATATAGCGCTTACGACTACATGATTTCCATACAGCTATTGAGCTTATTATCGAAGACAAGGGATAATTAATTGAATCATGTATTGCAGGACTAGATTTATTCTTTTGTTTTTAATGCTAGGCCTATTACTCCATGGCACGTCAGACCTAGAAAGTCCGTGGCCTAACAGTTAGCTACTAGCTTATAATAGTAATAATAATAGCTTTATTTTACCTGGCAGAGTTAAGGCCTTATGAACTTCTCTGCCACTCAACCAGGTTTTAAAAGATACAAGAAAATAGTCTTACATCTAAATTACAATATACATAAACGATTACATGTTATATATGTTCTTGTATCTTGTAAGCCCATGTTTTCCCTTAACAGAGATTTAGGCGCTCTCCACTTACAGGCAAGAATTTGAACCATGCTAATTTAGTTACACTTGTTTTCATATAGGTGTCATATTTGAGTGGTCCATGGTCAGCGTTCCGCCTCATACTGACATCCAGGAAACCAAGGTAGTACTAGGATTTAGGCGCTCTCCACTTACAGGCAAGATTTTGAACCATGCTAATTTAGTTACACTTGTTTTCATATAGGTGTCATATTTGAGTGGTCCATGGTCAGCGTTCCGCCTCATACTGACATCCAGGAAACCAAGGTAGTACTAGGATTTAGGCGCTCTCCACTTACAGGCAAGATTTTGAACCATGCTAATTTAGTTACACTTGTTTTTTCATATAGGTGTCATATTTGAGTGGTCCATGGTCAGCGTTCCGCCTCATACTGACATCCAGGAAACCAAGGTAGTACTAGGACGGGAAAATTCGGTAAATTTTGCTTAGAGGCCTTTTCATTCAGACTTAAGGATCTTTTACGAGCCTGAAAATCTTCAGACTCGGGACCCACGGCTTAAAGTAACTCCCGGAGGACTTGCTCCTTGGATTTTTTCCATTCTAAAAAATTCCATCGACCGCGGCCGGGTTTGAACCCGCGACCCTAGGGACCAGAGGCTAGGAGCATAACCACTTCTCCACCGCGCCCGACACATACAATGCAATTAATATTTTTGATTTGCTCTAGATTTAACGAATTAAACGTAATATGTAGGCCCCTACAACATTTAAAAAATCGAGAAAAAATATTAATGACATAGTATAAATTAAAATAATTAGAGACCTCACATCCACTTGTGGTAATTTCAGAGGTGCACGATTATCCACCAAGTATAGGGTTGACATCTGGTCAGCATGTCGGGCCCCCAGTTGGTTTTCTCAACCTCAATCAAGTAGGCCTACTTATTGTTTCTACCAAAATTCCTCATGATACTGGGTGGGCACCGTCCGAACTCCATGGCGTGACTGGCCTAGAAGACCCTTACCTAACATCCGGCTGCTGATCTCTCAACCACATATGTTAATCACAGAGCTAGACATTTCTCCAGCCAGTATGGGGTTATATGTGGTAAGGATGTCGAGTCCCCATGGCCTCGAGGAAGGGCTGCAAAACTCCCTTCGGCCCTATTCTGCCCTATGTTGAAACACAGGCTCGGAGTCATGGGCAAGTATTACAACCACACATTTTAAATATCTGTGGATTGCTAAACCGGACTATTTTTCTCTAACATGAGATCAGGTGAAAGGTGATATCAAATGAATAAAACTGAAATGACATGATGGGGAGAGAAGAGGAGTGGAGGGCACCGATCCCATTCTCTCCGAACTTCATGGCGCGACTGGCCTAGAAGAACCTTACACTATCATCCGGCTGCTGATCTCACAACAACATGTGTTAATCTCCAGCCAGTTTGGGGTAATATGTGGTCAGGATATCGGGTCCCCAAGGCCTCGAGGAAGGGTTGCAATACTTCCTTTGGCTCTATTCTGCCTTACGTTGAAACACAGGCTCGGAGTCATGAGCAAATATTACAACCACATATTTTAAATATCTGTGGATTGCTAAACCGGACTATATTTACTTAACGTGAGATCAAGTGAAAGCTGAAATGACATGATGGGGAAGAGAAGATGAGTAGAGAGTGTTGGTTGGATGAAATTCGGAAAACGGGTGGACCCTGAAAAAATTCGAGTAATCTCTGTGAAGCACATCACAAATGCCCCTCCGGAACCCGCTAGGATTCCAACTTGATATCCCATTCGGGTCAGCCGCGTGAGCTGGTCATGTGTCTATCTAGACGGTACGCTCGCCTCCTTTCTTAAATTCGTATCAAAATATTTATCCCCTCGTTCTTCTGGTCCTTTCAGTCTGTCCTGAGCCCCCTCGTAAAAACTAATAATGAACCATTCTCCCCCTTCTTGCGATTTGTTCATTCATCCATTAACTCATAGAGATGTAAAATCTGCTTCGATATCATTGAACCATCACAAATAATTTACACGATTCATTACATTTCTTCCGGGGATTCTACGCCATCATGCCACTAACTAACTAACTCACTGGCACTATCGAAGCCGTAGGTTCGTGGCCGCGCGGACATAAGCTCTCCATACATCCCTATCCAGAGCTAATGTTTTCCAATCATTCTATGTATAATCAATTTCTCTCAAATCATGGTTAATATTATACTCCCACCTCATTGTTGGTCCACCAACTGGGCGTTTTCCCTCTGGTTTTCATACAAGAAGCTTCCATGCATGTCTTTCATTCCCTATTCTTGCCACATGTTCTGCCCATCGCAGTCTACAAGACCTAACTGCTCTTATTATATCTGTCTTCCTATAAAGACCATGTAGTTCACTGTTAAGTAGTCTTCTCCATTCACCTGTCTGTTCATCTCTCTTTGGTCCAACATTTTTCCAAAGAATTTTATTATCATAATCAAATTCAAATAAAAAAACGGGAAAACACACAATTTATTATTGCTTTATGTGAATAATTACTTGATATAAATATATATGTTGATTTTTAGCCCAAAAAAAATTAAAAATCTTTCAAATAAAGTGAGAAGTTTAGGTCAAAGTAACCCAAAATCAGCATATTTGAAATGTAAAATATATATTAGTCGTTGCTCAGAGAGTGTACTCAACTTATCACAAGAACCCGCTAAACAAACAAGTGAACGCTGAACTAATCTGATGTACTAACTCGTCCAATTTTTCATCCTAAATTGCCCAAAATATAACTGACTTTCCCATATAACACTAACTTACCCACTCACCCTAATTTGCCCACTAATGTAGACGGGCTCTTGGGATAGAATTCCCATGTATGTGAGAAAACATGCTGGCAATAGGTTCTAGCGGGAACATGTGTTATAAACGCGACACTAAAAATCACTTGTTCTCCCATCGAATATGCACTGGTGGCGTATAATAGTCTTTTTTCCTCCCGGCGATTCATGTGGTGAGGGGAGCTGGGCCGGGATTTGAATCCAAGGTCAACTTTATACAATGGCGCTCTTTCGTACTTAGGCACACCTCTTTAGAGCAAGCCTGAATTCCTATTCCACTTTTCTAATCCCAAGTCCATTGTAAGTACTAAAATAGTGTTTACAATATTTAATGGAAGAGAATCAACTACATCAAACAATTGGGATTGGGGTTTGCTATGGCGACACCCCATTAAAACGTTTATATGAAAAATAATCCTTCAGGTATATCCGTATGTTAGCCATGGTTGCGCAACTAGATAGAAAAAATTGCATTTAAACCTGTTATGTTAACTACTGGCAACAGATGCTAGTCCGGAAACATTGATTTCCTGTGTGTAAGTTATCCACGCTGTCGTCTAAATAAACTAATTTATTTGTAAAATACATATTCCGGATATGGGAGATAATCCATCCATTCATCCATAGTATTTCTGCCCGAGGGCACGTCTTTCACTGCAATCATAGCATTTTCGTGCTATGCTTTGCAGCTTTACTATGGAATTATAGGTGTGGTAGCTTCTCGTTGTTTTCCACACTGGTTGATGATGACGATAATGGTAAGGATGATGATGATGATGATGGTCGGATGATTTTCGGGGACCGTTGGGTCTTAAGCTTCTTGACATTTATCTTACAGGTGAGGAAAACCCCCGAAAACCTCACCCAGAAGCCTATCCCGACCGGGAATCGAACCCGGGCCCGCTGCGTGACAAGGCAGCACGCTACCTCGAGACCACAGCGGTGGACTATGGGAGATAAAAATATCCAATATCAAATGCATATTTAGAAAAAATGTATCTTTAATTCATACTATTTTATTCTTTCGCGAATTGGGGGAGAAAATAAATTGAAGATCTCCTTCGACCCGTCACATGTGCTTGATTGGTAAGGAAAATACTTTCCAACATAACCTGAAAGACTAATTACTGTAGGTAGGTTAATAGAAGGACTAAGGAGAGATGGTGAATGGTGAAGACTACATAAGAGTGAACTACGTGGTCTACGTACAGGAAGCCAGATATAATAAGAACAGTTAAGTCTCGTAGACTGTGATGGGCAGGACATGTGGCACGCATGGGGAATGAAAGACGTGCTTGGAAGTTTCTTGTAGGAAAACCAGAGGGAAATCGCCCAGTTGGTAGATCAATAATTAGATGGGAAAATTACATTAACTATGATTTGAGGGAATCTTTACCTTGTCGTGGTGGAGTGGCTTGCGTGCTTAAATGATCCTGAGAGCTATGCCGGCGGTAGCATTGCTGCCGATAGGGTTACCCATGCCGGACTGGTCGAAGGTGATAAGCCAGACGAAAAATGTACCTTGGGCGAAAGAGTGACGATCTTTCACCGTAAAAATACAACCGTCAAGAAATGCGGACATGGGTTCAACTGGGGTAAAATTTTCCGGAGGTCAAATAGTCCCCCATTCGGTTCTCCGGGCGGGGACTACTTCAGGGAACCCATGCCAAAGGCTCAAACACAGGGATATGTTCCTAGGAACATGGAATGTTAGGACTTTATACAATAGCGGGGCACTAGAGATATTAACGTGGGAACTAGATAAATCGCCCTTGGATATAGTCGCTTTACAGGAAGTTAGGTGGCCAGGAGAAGGTAGTCTGGAATCAGGAAGCTTTGCATTATACTACGGGGGTGCAGAAAGACCTGAATTTGGAACGGGTTTTTTAGTCAGAAGGAGTAAGTATGATTTGAGGGAAGTAGATTATACAGGGAATGAATGGAAAACATTAGCTCAGGATAGGGATGTATGGAGAGCTTATGTCCACACGGCCATGAACCTACGGGTTCGATAATGCCAGTGAGTTAGTTAGTTAGTTAGAATAAGGTGACGAAAAATAATCTATATGAAGAGAGTTTCGCAGAAGTGTGTAACTTTGTAGTATAAGAAGGCGGAAAGTATTTTGTCCACATACCTATGAACTAATCTTGTTTGTAACGGTCACTGATTTTTTTTGTCCACTATTTGTTGTTGGTCATTTCAAGTTTCAATATTTTCACTCCCCCACCAACCTTATTCTTTTCCCACACCTGCCCTTCATTCTATTACTGCAAGTTGACCAAAGTAGTAACTCAATTCTAGGGCTGACCAATATTCCTACATTTGTTATTATCTACTAGCTGGTATCCGGCGTGCGTTTTTACGCCTAAATAAATGAAAATTAATATGATTTTATGTTTAGTTGAATAAGTAACAGGAAAAATAAATATAAATTTATATTTTTTAGATACCCCGTGCTGATTACCAGCCGTTGCCCGGAAATCTATTTATATTTTTATTTATTCCGACATTCTTGACATAAAATGAGAGGAACTAAGAATAATCAATGTGTTTTATGTTTAGTTTAAATAAGCACAAGGAAAAATTTATATCGTAATTATTTTGATATACGCCGAGCTGTTTACCTACACCCGTCGTTGTCCCGGGAACTACTCTTATACCCGTTCTTCTTGTCATAAGTGAGCTGAAAGACAAAAATTAATGTACTTCTTACGATTCATTGCCTAAGGTCAAGAATGACAAATCATTATAAACATTTTAACTATAATCGTAAATTATGTTAAGATTCCCGTGCTGATTACCCGGTTTTGCCCGGGAATCTCCTTATCTCGATCTTCTTGGCATAAAATGAGCCCAAAAGACAAAATTCGTTATTGTGAGTTAATATCCTTAAAAGAATACCCACCATGTTCCTTTTCCGCTTATGCTTGCACAGGAATCTACGTACTTGTCTCGATCTTCTTGGCATCAATGAAAGACAAAAATGTTTTTTGTTGAGTTAAATCCGTAAGATATAAACATGCCTGGGTGGTCGTGGACCTTTTTTTTTTGTTAGAGCTTTTTTTTTTAGAGATATTTAATTCTGTTAATACTTAATTTTGTGTATCTTATTTGTTCTGATTTAGGCAGCGTAAGCCATTTAAGCGTCCAAAGAGCTACTTTTTTCACGTTTTCCACTACAAAGGGCAATTTTTAAGGGTGTAGGATTTGAGTATCACAACTCTCTTATAGCCTATGTTCACCCCGGGAATCTCCTGGACATTTTGCAAGAAGCACCATCACAATCGGATAAACGGTGTGGCCGAGCATAAAGTACGAACAAAAAACAAACATTCATTTTTATATAGATTTGTTTATTTATTTATTTATTTATTTAGCAGGTTTCACAATGTTTCATAACATCTTCCTGCGTCCAACTAATATACTGCTATTTCTACTCCATATCTCTCTGGCATACCAAGTGTTCTTGGGAATCTGTCTTCTGTCATTCTTTTAACGTGACCATACATGATGAATATTTTTATTGTATATTATTTTATGAAATTCAAAATTGAAGATTGAACATTCATCTTTGTTTAATTACATTCTTTCTTATTTTTTCTATTCTAGAAATTTCAGCTGAACGCCTCCAAGAATCTATTTCTGTAGAATTTAATGTACTTGTTGTTCTAGATTTTAATCCCCATGTTTCTGCACTGTATGTCATTGTATCCATTATTATATTAAAAAGTATTGTTTTTGTTTTAGATCTTAACACGATTTAATATTAAAATTTCAGATTTTCGTTTAAATATCCTCTCAATATTTTCATAAACATGACTTCCATGTGCACTAATTTTATCCCCAAATATGTATGTTCGTCACATGCTTTTATTTTTCCATATTCGTCTTCTAAAATCAGATCTTTTGATTTTTCCCTATTACCATATACTTGATTCTGTCCAAATTTATCTTCAATCCCCATGTTTCATATTCCTCCTTAGTTTTATTGTCATATACTCTAAGTCTTCGCAATATTCTGCCATCAGTAGCTGATAAATCATATTTTAAAATTTTAAAATATGGATGCCAGGCCAAAATAGCAAAATTGCAAACCATGTAATTAAGAATTTATTTCTTCAATTCAAAAATGTGCTTTAATTATGTTTTACATTAAAAAATAAATATAATGTTTATAACTAACTAACTAATTCTCACTATCGAATCCGTAGGTTCAAGGTCATGCGGATATAAACTTTTCATGTATCTTTATGCTGAGTTAATGTTTTCCAATAAGTAGTCCTCGCTCGGAGATCCGAATTGGGAACTATTTTATCTGCGGAAAAGTTTACCCCCAGTGAAATATTGGTCCGCGTTTATTGACTATTTCGACCGCATTCTTTTCGTTTGGTTTATCTCCTATGACCCGTCCGGCCTGTGTAACACTTTCGACTGCGATGCCACCGCCGGCATAGCTGTCGGGATCATTTTAGCACACAAGCCATTCCACCACGAAAGTAAAGATACCGTCGGAGGGATAAAATCTACAGAATTAAATAAAATTTTGAAAATATATAGGCCTTACATGTTATGGCGTAACAAATTGCTTGCAAAAAAATTAAAACATTAATAAATGTAAGTATTTAGTTTGTATTAGTTTAAAAAATCCTTTAAAGTAGGCCTACATACAGTTTGATCAGTAAAATTAAATAAAATCCTCTAGTCGTGTCCGGTTAAATGCCAGGTCGACGCCCCAGTTATTGGAAGACTGTGATGTACGAGGATGCCGGCTGACCATACCTCTCGCACCGTCAGAGGAGCAGATTAAAGTAAATCAAGCGAAATGGAAGGCGTGAGCATGGAGAAGTGGATGAATTAAATTTTTGGCAGATAAAAATAAAAGAAACCCCGAGAAAACCCTTCTCTGGGTCCAATTCATTCACCATGAACCCAACATGGATTGACCAAGGCTGGAACTCGGGTACCGACAGATGGAGGGTGAATGTCTAACCTGTTGTGACACGCAACGCGCCATCTAAAGTTAAGATTAGTCTTTTATTCTCATGCAGCTCTTATTGATACCGTACTATTAATGGTGTTATCCATATTTGAAAAGTATGTATATTAGGGTGATCCTGATTTAGAGGGGTGGAATTAAAATGTCGTCTGATTTGAACGCGCACCCTCTAATTATTTTCCTCTTGGCCCAATTTAATAATGTATCAAATTTTATTTACAGTAAAGTAACATCAACCCGTGTCGCATTAGACCTAAATTTATAAATACTAAACTTAAACAAGAGAAATATATCAATAAATAATAGTTTTAAAAAACTAAAAGAACACGATTTATTAGAAAACTAAAAAATGAAAAATAATTTTAATTTCCAGTACGCTTGGGATAAAATAAAGTGGTCAACAAAAAAATCATCTCCAACACATATAGAATAAAATTAGAGTTATCAACAAAAATAATATAATTTTACCATGAAAAGCGTGGGGTGATTTTTATGATTTTTACATTTTCTTCTTAGAGAGCTTACTTTTACCAATATCTGTTTATTATCAAATATATTAATTGATATAGAGCACCCCACGCTTTTGATGGTAAAATTATTTTCTTTTTGTTGATAACTCTAATTTTATTCTATATGTGTTGGAGATGATTTTTTTGTTGACCACATTATTTTATCCCAAGCGTACAGGAAATTAAAATTATTTTTCATGTTTTAGTTTTCTAATAAAGCGTGTTCTTTTAGTTTTTTAAAACTATTATTTTTTTTTTACTTTTTAGTTTTAATATTTTACAGAATAAGATAAAAATGTAAATATCTTTAAATTCGATACTATTGTAGTATGAGCTAAAAGTAATACTCTTCTATAAAATAAAACCTCCCAGGCGGATTTGAACCAGCGACGTATGGATTACTGAAATTATATACCACTAAAAGTTCACTGCTCTATCAACTGTGCTCTTACATCGATTGACTGAAAACTCCACAAGTCCGCAACCTATTATAGCAGTTTTCATTTTTTTTTATTTTCGGATGATTCTGGCCAGGATTTTTTAAACAAAATATGAAATTATTGTATTGTACGGATCATCTACTCTTATACAAAGTTTCAAGTCGATCCCATGTTTCTAAGTGGGTGAAAATCGCGTTGAAAGATTCCGTTACATTGATAAATTTTTTTTTTTTATTTTCTGATGATTATGGCCAGGATTTTAGAAACTAAATATGAAATTATTGTATTGTCACGGGTCCTCTACAAGTATACAAAGTTTCAAGTAGATCCAATGTTTCTAAGTGGGTGAAAATCGTGTTGAAAGATTCCGTTACATTGATACAAAAACACGTTTTTTGATTTTCTGATGATTATGGCCAGGATTTTAGGAAATAAATATGAAATTATTGTATTGTCACGGGTCCTCTACAAGTATACAAAGTTTCAAGTCAATACAATGTTCTAAGTGGGTGAAAATCGCGTTGAAAGATTCCGTTACATTGATACAAAAACACTTTTTTTCTGATGATTATGGCCAGGATTTTAGAAAATAAATATGAAATTATTGTATTGTCACGAGTCCTCTACAAGTATACAAAGTTTCAAGTCGATCCGATGATTTTAAGAGGGTGAAAATCGCGTAGAAAGATTCCGTTACATAGATGATATATAGATAGATAGATAGATAGTAGATAAGATAGATAGATAGATAGATATATAGATAGATAGATGATAGATAGATTAGATAGATAGATAGATAGATAGATAGATAGATAGATAGATAGATAGATAGATAGATAGATAGATAGATAGATAGATAGATAGATAGATAGATAGATAGATAGATAGATAGATAGATAGATAGATAGATAGATAGACAGATAGATAGACAGATAGACAGACAGATAGACAGACATTAGAACAGATAGATAGCAGATAGATAGATAGATAGATAGATAGATAGATAGATAGATAGATAGATAGAGATAGATAGATAGATAGATAGATAGATAGATAGATAGATAGATAGATAGATAGATAGATAGATAGTAGATAGATAGAAGATAGATAGATAGATAGATAGATAGATAGATAGATAGATAGATAGATAGATAGATAGATAGATAGATAGATAGATAGATAGATAGATAGATAGATAGATAGATAGATAGATAGATAGATAGATAGATAGATAGATAGATAGATAGAAAGATACAGGTCAAGCTAATATAAAGCGTGTAATAAGTATCTTCAAATATATCTGTTTTTATTGAAATCAATTTTTAACAACATAAATGATTACCATTACATAACATGTCGTGTCTGTACTAGCTCAATACGGCACGGGTTCCTTAGATTATGCCACATTTCGATTATTGTGACTTACTCTTAACTGACATGAGTATCACATTCGGACAAAGACTGCAACGAGTTCACAATGCTTGTGTACGTTATATATGCAACCTCCGTAAATCAGACCACTTAACTCCAGTATTTGAAATGTTGTCTTGGCTCCGATTGGAAGATATGCGGAAGACACATTGCCTTTGCATCTTATACAACACTTTGTCCACCTCATCATCCCTTTATATTTCTACTCGCTTTCATTCGCTATCCTCCCACCATAACTTAAACACACGATCGAGAGAAAATTTAACTCTAGCTGTTCCTCTACATCGAACATCTCACTATTCCTCATCCTGCATTGTTTCAGCCACATGACTCTGGAATTCCCTCCCCTCGTATATCAAGGACTGCCCGACTCAAAAGCAACTTGAAAAGAAACTCACTTCATATTTCCTTAGACAATATATTATATAACCATGTTCCATGTATAATTTTATTATTCCTTTATATTTTAAACTTTCTTTACCAACCTATTTAATTAATCTAATTATAGGTTATTATTAT
This sequence comes from Diploptera punctata, assembly GCA_030220185.1. Classification (NCBI taxonomy): domain Eukaryota; kingdom Metazoa; phylum Arthropoda; class Insecta; order Blattodea; family Blaberidae; genus Diploptera; species Diploptera punctata. The sequence goes on along the minus strand of JASPKZ010000824.1, from coordinate 79,530 downwards.
TATTATTATTATTCTTATTATTATTATTATTATTATTACTATGTTTATTTCATTCCCTTGTGAACTTTATATTGTGTAGTCTATATCTATTATGTATCACTAATCATTATTCTTTTTGTATGTATAATTTAACCCTGGTGAAGTGGAAGAGAAGACCTTACGGGCTTAACTCCATCAGGTAAAATAAATAAATAAATATTTTAAATTTCAACAAAATGGTCTTTAAATTACTTCTTACAACTAAAGAAAAAATAGAGGGGGTGTGGAATGAAATACGAAAAGTCGAAAATAACGACCACCCTGATTTATATAACCCATACGTCCCGCGTGAGGACACGGAGCCTTGGTTTCTCAACCAAGTTAATTTAGTCACTCTTATTTACCTACAGATGTCAAAGAGTGGCATGTGGTTTTAGCACATCGTCTCAGTGAGACATATAAGCAAACAAGGTGTTACTTGGATGGGTGAAGGTCGTTTAAATTTAGCTTAGATGCCTCATTTTTCAGACTTAAATTTCTTTTGGGAGCCTAAAAATATTCAGATTCGGGACCCACGGCTTAAAGTATCTCCCGGAAGATTTGTTCCTTGGATTTTTCGGTCCTAAAAATTCCATCGACCCCGGCCGGGTTTGAACCCGCGACTCTCGGAAGTAGAGGCAAGGAATACAACCACTAGATCACCGCGGTTGACTTGCGCATTGGTGTATAACTATTTGACGCACCCTGGTTCAAATATATTTTATTTTATTTATTTAGCCTGATGGAGTTATGGCCATGTGGCCTTCTCTTCCACTGACCAGGACAAACATATATTTCATCAGAATATAACAATCATAATTAACTCTAATATTAAATACTAAATGAAGATTTGATTAATAAGATAATATATATTGTATTACGATCTATAATACAACCATGTTAATAAATAGTTAAGATTTAAACTGAAACGAATAAAAAATGTACTCAAGCAAGATAAATTAAATTGTTGGTAGACTGTCCCTGTGTGATGAATATAAAATGAAACATAGAAAAATAATGAGATGTAGGAAACTAATTTTATGATTGTACAATATATAAACAAATGAAAATATTTGTTAATCCCTATATTATTTTCGTAATTACTTAAATTTATTAATTGTTAAAAGAATACTATTAGTGAGGTGTTTAAGTTAGCTTGCTATTATATAATTATTTAGTTTGTTTTTTAACCATGTTATAGTTTGAGAGTCTCTCACATAGGCCACAAGGGAATTCCATACTTTGGCCTCACTTGAAAGAAATTTTGTCATTGAATTTCGACAGTGTATGGGACGGATGCTCACCCAGCATTGTAAAGAATGTTGGTAGTTAAAACATGCAGCCGCTCAAGGGTTAGAAACTCGTCGATCGCTAGAGGACTCGACATGTTGACACATATCAAAGGAAGGTAGATCACTTGTTTCTGTGATTAGCACATGTGGATATGATATTAACCAGCTGGTTGTCTCTGACGCCAATAAATACATTCATACATAAGGACTTTATTAAACTAAAGGTAAGATACATACAATGTTATTTACAAATATGGATCGCACGGGCAGTAAGCCGAACGTGCTGTTGACAGTCCGTTACAATAAGTTGATGTTTAAAAATTTTTATTTGTAGTACCGATAACATTACAATTAGATATCAATACAATTACATTATACATTAACTTAGTTATGTAGAATTATTAAGAATTAATGGCATTGCAATTTGCTAACATATTTATTTATTTCTAAATCAGTGTTGTTCTTATTTTCCGCGTTTTGTCTAGAAATCTACCCAGGTTTATCCCATTTTTCTGGGTTTACCAGTAACTCGTAGCATGCCAATCTTCCACGATTTGAATTTAGAAATCTTTCCGGTAATAACGGGGAACAGGGGGCAGAACGGGGTAGTGGGGCAGAATGGGGTATGGGTATTTTTCTCCCAGTATGTGGCACGATATATCGGAATTTCTCAAAAGTATCTCTGTAACGTCTCAGCTGCTTGTACAGATCAGTTTTTCGCCATCGGTGAAGTCTTTGTTACTTTTTTGCTTGTGTGGTCAGTTGTGAAGAGATTTTTGCAATATTACACCTTCTCTTCAGTGCATGCAAATACATCTAAGCTTCATTTGAATAATATCTAACAATTACTGTGTTAAAGATTATTCCATTTTCTTTCTAAACATGTTTACTGCATTACGTTTTGTTTCAAAATAATCCGGGCATAACGTCATAAATTATAATTGAGTTCGTGGGGCAGAATGGGGTGGGGCAAGACAGGGTACTACCCCGTCTTGCCCCATGCGGTCTTCATATTACTGACTGACTCTTTTCCTCTGTGTAGTTTCAAAATGGTGAGGAATTATAAAAATAAGACACAGAGAGAAGAATTGTCCCTTGTGTCTATGCTAGAAGCCGTTAATGGATCAATGGTGTACAAAACGGCAGCTAGTCAATTCCAAGTGCTTCAAACAACTCTGGAACGACACGTGAAGAAAAAGAGAGAAAATGTGGATTACACAGTAAGGAAATCGATGGAAAATTTCTCCTGCGGTTTTTAGTGAAGAGCAGGAAACCGAACTTGAATACCTAAAAAAAATGGAAGCCCAACTCTTCGGCCTAAGTGTAAATGAATTTCGAGGACTTGCCTTCCAACTGGCGGAACGGGTAGTGCTTACGTACGTGCCTCAACAATGGCTACAGCCGTCAATGATTTTCGAAAAAAACTGGGATATGGCCAGTTAATGTGAATGGTTTTGATGATGCAGATTTCTTGCCTTCTTCAACAACAGACATTCAGATTGCTTCTGATAATAATAGCAAGGCAACACTTCCAAACCTCAGGAACATCTGACGTCAGAAACATTTTCCTTCCCTGAAAATCTAGGGTCGCCAAACCACAGTCATTTTCAAAGTGTCAGCCAAGAAAATATCACACCCATTCCAAAAGGGTCTCAAAAGAACAAGCGAGTATAAAAAAATCGAGGCGAAAGTGCAATTTTGACATCATCAACATAGAGAAGTGCACTGCAACATTCTGAAAAGGATAAATTAGAAAAGAGGCCTGTAAAAAGATGATTTGCTTTACCAGAAAGTGACTCGAAACCAGGACCATCCAAAGTTAAGGCAGTCAGGTTAAACCTACCTAGTTCGAAAAATCATTCTGGCTCTGCCAAAAAATGACGTTGAGGAAGATGATTGTCTCTACTGTCATGACTCTTCAGAAGAAGGCTGGATTAGATGTCCTTCTTGTCTTCAGTGGGCTCACAACTCTTGTGCTGGAGTCGATAGTGATGATGATGATGCCACTCATGTTTGTGTATTTTGTGAAAAATGAATCATTGTGCTATAGTTTATAAGTTTACTGATAAATATTATTAATTAGTAATGCAAAATACAAATAAAAAATTAGTACCCCATTGTGCCCCATCCATGGGGCACAACGGGGCAAATGTTTTGCTCTAGTTTTATTGGATGTATATCCCCGAATTTTTTATTAATTTGTAATGTGATTATGTTTTTCTGTTTATTAAATACCAATGAACATATCCATATCAGAGAACAAAATTTTACTTATTTATAATGTAAAATATATTGGATCAAACATTAGATACCCCATTCTGCCCCACGTTCCCCTACATTCATACATAAGGACTTTATTAAACTAAAGGGTAAGATACATACAATGTTATTTACAAATATGGATCGCACGGGCAGTAAGCCGAACGTGCTGTGACAGTCCGTTACAATAAGTTGATGTTTAAAAATTTTTATTTGTAGTACCGATAACATTACAATTAGATATCAATACAATTACATTATACATTAACTTAGTTATGTAGAATTATTAAGAATTAATGGCATTGCAATTTGCTAACATATTTATTTATTTCTAAATCAGTGTTGTTCTTATTTTCCGCGTTTTGTCTAGAAATCTACCCAGGTTTATCCCATTTTTCTGGGTTTACCAGTAACTCGTAGCATGCCAATCTTCCACGATTTGAATTTAGAAATCTTTCCGGTAATAACTGATGCCTCCAATATTCTAAATCGTTACATTTTCCTAGTATATGTATCTCGTCTTCAAAGCTCCCGCACATTGGACATATTCGCATATCGTGATCGTCGCTAATTTTTAAAAATTTCCATGCCCCTAACCTGAACCAAGCAAGCCTTGTTCTCTCTTTAAATCCTAGATTGAGTATATAAGATTCTTTTCCCCAAACTTGTTTTAGGTTTCTTTGTAAAAATAGTGATCGTTTTCCCGCATATTCGGCCAAAATATTTTGTCGGTTTATACCTACGTACCTCCTCCTAGCAGTAATATAGTACTGGGTTATAGGACACGTTTACAAAACTCGATGGGATTTTGGTATTATCTTCTACCTGACCAGCCAAGTGGTTAAAGCAAGAAGTCTTGTCGCAGACAATTCTCTACATTTACAACATTTGAACGCCCTTCGGTGTTGACTGTTTCCTTATTAATTATAAAGGACCGGTCGGCCAATTTGTAAAACTATAACATACATGGCTATAACAAAAATAGTGGCAACACTGCTGTAGAGGCGAAACCAGAGGGAGTTAATTGTTGTAACTTCTGTCGCATGTTAATATATGCCTCACCTATCTTACGGTAAATGGACTTGTCCATACGTCTCTTTGGAGAGAGGAAGTTAGGCTCCACTAAGTAGCTGCTATAAGCTGTTGTGTTTCATCATGTTTACAAAACAGGAACAGCTATTTTGGTTGAAACTGCAATGTGCCCTTGACCGTACAGCACGACAATATAATGAAGGTTTTGTAGAAGCATGTGAGGAGACGGCATTGCCATACAGGACGTGGCGAGGTGGATTTGAGCTATACCCTCGCTGGGGATGTTAAGTTCTTTTCCATCCATCACATTCACCGGACTAAAACCCCTGAAATTATGATTTGATCCCTAGGATGAAGGAACTACTTCGAGACATTCGATTCCAGACTCTTCCCTATATTCTGCTGGTATTAAGGCGTCCGTCAGAAACATCAACAGAATAGGAACTGCTACAGGGATACTACGACTTCCACATCGCTGGCAATGAGTTGTAGACAATATTGGGTGCTACATTGAAGGGCTGTAGAAGTTTCACAGGTCTGTCACTTGTGTACTAGCAATAAATAAATACTTGCCACTATTAATGTTACAACCTATGTACTTTAAATTCTTTAGTGTTATTTAAATTCGTAAAAGCGGTGTTTTCATTGAAAGCGTGCAGATGTTTTACGCCTGGAAGTGCAGATACAGAGGGTTTCATGTTTCGTTTCTGAATGTGTGTAATAAAATGTTGCGGGCAATGTGTCTCGTAAGAAGGAGATATACGAGCTTGTTACAAATAAAATCTACATGTTCAACGTTAGGCAACAGGTAGCCCACCAAAGGTACTTGAGGCTCTCTGTCATCTAATTTCCGATTTATGTCAGTAAATCGAACCACAACCAGTTTAAGCATTTACTTTACGGCCTCACTGCAACGTTTGTTATTCTACAGGCAAAGATTCCAGTTCCCTCAAACTGTCGATATTCTATAACGATACTTGAATTTAATAGTCCATTATTTTATTTTATTTGAATGTTCTTATGCGTGGTCTCGAAGTAGCGAGCTGCCTTGTCATGGAGCGGGCCCGGGTTCTATTCCCGATCGGGACAGGTTCTTGAGTGAGTTTTTTTTTCCTGGTTTTTCTTCACCTGTAAGACAAATGTCAGGAAGCTTTAGGGCCCAACGGTCCCCGAAAATCATCCGGCCATCAACATAATTTTTAACATTTGTCATTATCGTCCTTCACCGGTGTGGAAAGCAACGGGAAGCTACCACACATATAATTCCCTATAAAGCTGCAAAGCGTCCCGCGCCATAGCATAGTGGTTAAGGCAAAATGCCTTGTCGCAGAGCTACGGGACTTGCGCTGGTACGAGTCCCCATGGGGGAAGAAATTTTCTAATGGAATTTCGGCCAGTATGGGACCGGTGCCCACCCAGCTTCGTGAGGCATTTGGGTAGCTAGCAACTCCAGATTGAGAAGACCAGCTGATGGACCACATGTCACCCCTATACTGGCCTATGATCGGCTACCTCTGTGATTAACACATGTGGACTTGAGGCAAGCAGCCGGCTGGTAGACCAAATGCCTTCTAGGCCTGTCGCGCTTGCAGTTCTTTTGGAGTTAACGCTACAAAGCATAGCATGACAATGAAATGCAGTGAAAGACCTGCCCTCGGGCAGAATTGCTGTAGAATAGAATGCACTTAATATGTAATTATGATAAATCGATGGACTATGCTTCCCTGTGGTTCGAACGAAAAACTGTGCCATGGTTGATAGATTTTCAAAGGCGTATACATTCAGGATGAGATTTGCGTCGCAAGGGAAGTAAAGCAGTGGAACACTTGTCCAAAATTTATGCCGTGTAAAATAACCTACATAAGTTCTTCATACATTCCTACCTTGATCTAAAGTTTTCCAATCATTCCTGTACAATCTATTTCCCTCAAATCATGTTTAATATTATTCTCCCACCTCATTCTTGGACTTAATACGTCGGATAGCGGATATTATCCTCTTTCGGACTGAAAAACACATTCCAATTCCTCCTCCACCCCCGTAGTATAATTCAAAGCTTCCTAATTCCCAACTACCTTCTCCCCGCCATCTAACTTCCTGTAAAGAAACTATATCCAATGGTGATTTAACTAATTCCTGCGTTAATACCTGTAGCGCCCCCACTATTGTATAAAGTTCTGATATTCCATGTTCCTAGCAACATATCCCTGTGTTTGAGTCTTTGGCATGGTTTCCCTGAAGTAGTCCCCGCCCGGAGAACCGAATGGGGGACTAATTTACCTCCGGAAAAATTTTACCCCAATTTAACCCATGTCCGCATTTCTTGACGGTTGTATTTTTACGGTGAACAGCAACAACAATTACACACAAGAACAGTTTAACTAAAAATATAAAACTGTTATTCTCCCAGATATGTTATATGGATGCAAAACATGGAATCTATAGGCCTATTTAGAGAGGAGAAAAGATGACGAGTATTTGCGAATAAGATTATTTGGAAAATTTCTGGATCAAAGAGAGACAAAGAGACGGGTGAATATAAAAGAATATAGGCCTATAACAAAGAACTACATGATCTTAATGGGAAGCCAGATACAATAAAAACAGATAAGTCTTGTAGACGCCAATGAAAGTAAAAGTGGCATGGATGGGGAATTAAAAGAGGACAATCGAAACACCTTCCAGGAAAACCAGATGGATAGCGCCCCATAGCTTGACCAATAATGAGCTGGGAGAATGTGATTATTCATGATTTGAGTGAGATACCTAAATTATACAGGAGATGATTGGCAAAACACCCTTAAAACACAAGAAAAGAAACAGAAATATAATTTTTTAAAGTACTGGCTGTTCCTTTATTGATGTACGGATCAGAATGTTGGACGTTCACTAAAAGACAAGAACAAAGACTGGAAGCAATTCAGATGAGATTTTTAATAAATATAGAAGGATATACTCTGCTGGATAAAATAAGAAATGAGGATATGAGAAAGGAACTAAATATTTTCAAACTTACAGATCGAATAATTAAATATAGGAACGCCTGGAAAGAACATGATGATAGAATGCCAGTGGAAAGTTTACCAAAATTATTGCTAAATTATAAACAACACGAAAGGAAAAATGTTGGACAACCACACATAAGATGGTGTGAAGAATTTTAACAATTCCAGCTTTCATGAAACCGGACCGAGCCAACAGGCTTAATCCCTGGTTGATGATGAAGAAAAAGAAGAACATTGGAAAACATTAGCTCAGGATCAGGATTTATGGATAGCTTATACCCGCGCCGCCATGAGCCTACGGGTTCAATAGTGGCAATGAGTAGTTAATTACATGCAATTCTATAGTGAAATTTATAGGAATCTCGCCTTTCTAACAGACGATTACACTTTGACCTTTGTATTTATGAAATTCAATAACTCTTTTCAATGCATTTAAGTGTTTTATACCAGAGTGAAAACAACTAATGCGTAACCACCGCATTCAGCATTTGAAGTGTAAGCAACAATTATTGCTTTGACAAGTTCTTGCAGCATGAAGACGTATTTCAGCCTGCTTATAAAAAGCCTTGTTGTTCATTCTTGCCAAATTGCTCACGGTTGTCTTGTGTACAAAGGATCACAAACGTATTTTAGGGAACTAACGTGACATTTATGCTCAGAGTACGACAAAAAGTGTGCCTAATCCTCAGACACGCACACACGCACGGTCTCAGGGGTTGTAAAACTCCTCTCTTTCACCACTTTTACGTCGAAATCATGAACCAAGAGTGTGCATAGTTTTTTCCCGAGAAATAACAAAAAATACACTCTTTATAGTTCGCTTTTATTTGTTCTATAAACACCAGAAAAAATATTAATACTGTCGAAGAAAAAAAGAAGAAAGCATACTTTTTTCCTAAAACTAACTAACTCACTGGCACTATCGAACACGGAGTTTCATGGCCGCGCGCGCATAAGCTCTCTAAACATCCCTATCCTGAGCTAATGTTTTCCAATCATTCTCCGTATAATCTACATCCCTCAAATCATAGTTGATGTTATTCTCCCACCTCATCCTTGGTTTACCAACTGGACGTTTTCCCTCTGGTTTTCCTACAAGAAGCTACCATGCAAGTCTTTCATTCCCCATACGTGCAACATGTCCTGCCCACCGCAGTCTACGAGACTCAACTGTTCTTATTATACCTGGCTTCCTATAAAGACAATGTAGTTCACTGTTCAATAGTCTTCTCCATTCACCTGTCTGTTCATCTCTCTTTGGTCCAAAAATTTTCCTAAGAACTTTATTCTCAAATACCTGTAATCTCCTTTCCTCCCTTAAAGTAAAGAGCGCCAGCAATATGTTGTAGGAAATTCTACATTACGCTCTTCTTGGACCTACCGTAAAGCTGGAGTTCCACAGGGCTCGGTGCTCGGCCCACTGCTTTTTTCAATCTATATAAACGACATTTCTGACTCCCTAAAACATTGCAAAACATCATTTATTTGCGGACGACATGCAGATCTACCTTCACTCAGACAAATATTCTTAAATGACGCGGTAACCAAAATTAACGAGGACCTTGACTCGCTAACGGCGTGGACAGAGAAATATGGACTTGAATTAAATCCTAGAAAGACACAAGCAATCATTATGGGCCATCAGAGACTATTATCCTCAATTAACACAAATGCAGTATTACATGTGTCACTTAATGGGGTTCAGATCCCTTATAGTGAGACAGTAAAAAATCTAGGAGTGTTTATGGATAAACATTTAATTTGGAATAAACAAATAAATAACATTTGCAAAACTATCTTCTCAATAATACACTCATTAATCGTATAAGAAATTGTTTACCGTTTTCTCTAAGAAAAATGCTAGTAGAAACACTCGCAATGCCCCATTTTGATTATTGTGATACTCTTTTTACTGACCTAAATACTGTTCTTACCCAAAGACTTCAACGTGTTCACAATTCTTGCATACGTTTTATTTGTGGTATACGTAGATTTGATCACGTTACACCATCCCTTTAACAATTGTCATGGCTTCGTCTTCAAGATCGTAGAACCATCCATTCCCTATGCCTACTCTATACATATTACACACATCTTTACCTTATTATTTATCACACCGCTTCACTAAACTCTCTGATACACATAACTTAGATACCCGATCCCTTGAGCACAGTGTCCTTTATATCCCTCCTCATCATACTACCTATTATTCGAAATCTTTTACAGTTTCTCTTGCTAGAACATGGAATTCACTTCCACCCTATGTCAGAGACTGCCAAACTTTACCATCTTTCAGAAATAAATTGAAAATAAAATCACTAATAGAAACAACTCACTAATACTACTTTTTAAGAATTAATAATGCGTTTTTGCATTATTTAATAAAAATAGACTTAGGATTTGTTAATATATTTACCTAATGCCTTGTATAAAAAGCGTAGATTAATTCATTGTAGTGTTTTTTTTTCTCTTCTTTTTATGCATAGTAGATTCGAGCTGTTATTCCTTTTTTATTCATTGTATCATTAATTTAATTTTAATTGTATTTAGTTTCATTCTATTATTAGACATTAATTTCATTATTATTCAATATGACAGATAATGAATTGTTCAATAACTATTATTGTAACTTTTTTTTGTATTCATATGTAACATGTTTGTCCTGTCTAATATGACTACTATTGTAATTTTTTTGTATTCATGTGTAACATATGTTTGTCTTGTTTTATATGACTATTATTGTATTTTTTTTTGTATTCATATGTAACATATGCTTGTTCTGGTGAGTGGAAGAGAAGGCCACATGGCCTTAACTCCACCAGGCTAAATAAATAAAATAAAAAATAAAAATAAAAATAAAGTAAGCGTTCATGTTTCACATCCGTATAATATAACTGGTAGAATTATAGTATTATATATTTTCAGTTTAACGTTTTTTGAAAGGAGATGAGACGTCATGAGTCTCTGTAATGCATAATAACGCGCATTTCCAGAATTGGCCTTATCTTTAATTTCTTTGTGTATCTCATTCCTATTTGTGATTATTGTTCCTAGGTATTTGAATTCTGCCACCTCCTCAAAATTTTCCTCGTTTGTCATTAGCTGTCCGTTTCCATTATATAATGAATTTCTATATGTGACCATATATATTTAGTTTTATTGATATTTACTTCCAGTCCCAATTTCATAGCGTTACTCAATAGTGTGTGCGTGTTGTCCTTTAGTACCTCTTCGCTATCGCCCAATAGTACTACATCATCAGCATAAAATAACAGCTTATTAATGCCATTTAGTTGTAAGCCTTCTTCATCCTCTAAAGATTTGATGGCATGCTCTAGTTCAAAATTAAATAGTAGAGATAGTGCATCTCCTTGCTTCAACCCATTATGGATTTGAAAAGTATCCGAAAACTGTTTACCTACACGCACCCTAATATTTGTGTCATTTAGACACATTCATATAAGTCTAACTAACTTTGACCTAAAAAAAAAAAAAAAAAAAAAAAAAGATTTATATTACTATTGATCCTGAAATTATATTATAATTTTAAAGTTTACTTTTTCAACATTTTATTGAACTATAAGAGCCTACTAATATAGTTTATCTGCTCCATATGTTTTAAAAAATGTGTAGAAAGGCCTTGAGAACAAAGTTCTTAGAAATACTTTAAAACCAAAGTGAGATGAACAGACAGCCGAATAGATAAGACTACCAAACAGTGAGCTGCATTACCATTATAAGAAACCAGGTAGAGTAAGAAGAGTTGAATCTCATAGACTGCGATGATCGGGACATGTGGCACGAATGGGAAATAAAAGAGGGGCATGGAAACTTCTTGTAGAAAATCCAGAGGGTAAGCATCCTGTTGGTGGACCAAGAATAAGGTGGAAGAATAACATTAACCAGGATTTGAGGGAATTAGATTATACAGGGGATGACTGGAAAACATTAGTTCAGGATAGGGAGGTGTGGAGAGCTTATGTCCGAGCGGATGTGAACCTACTTTTTCGATAGTGCCAGTGAGTGAGTTGGTTAGTTTAAATATTGTATTTTGCCGCATAAGCGTTGTAATTTTAAAATCAGCAACTTCAGATGTACAAAAATATACCAAAATATTTTACTTGTAACTTGGGGATCAAGATGGTTAAGTTTAGCATAGGAACTCATGTCCGGAAAGGTACCATTTCCCCGCTGCACACCAAGTATCACAACACACGATCAATGCTCCCGCATTTTCGGCGCCAAAGACTGTGTATTACGTACGCCATTCACCTATCACTTGATGTCCCATGTCTGCTACAAGTTTGTTACCACTTGGTCTCGAGGTTGCGTGCTGCCTTGTTACACAGTGGGCCCGGATTGGATTCCCGGTCAGGACAGGCACCCGGGTGAGTTTTTATTTCGGGGTTTTTCTTCACACCTATAAGACAAATGTCAGGAAGCTTAGGGCCCAACGGTCCCCGAAAATAATCCGGTCATCAACATCATCCCTCACCGGTGTGGAAAGCAACGGGAAGCTACCACATCTATAACAATGAGCAACAAAAAAGGAACTTTTTTTTTGTCTCAGAAACAAAAATATGTGATTCTCATAGTTTTTTTTCTCCTGAATTCAAATGTTATATCAGTTTTTCTCCATCAGGTAAGGTTTCCGAGAGGCAGGAATTTATAATTTTAAACACTTTAATATTTTCTACATTCGTAACTACACAATATTCGAACATTCGGACTCACCTAGAATGTAAGAAATGACAATTCTCTGCTATATTTCGCCTGTGAAGCATCCCTCTTGATGATCCAACAATAATCGGCTAGTATATTAGGATTCCATTTGCCTTGATATCCCTTTTTCATAGCTGAAATCTCCTGAGTTAGCTCATTTGGTTTTATTTTACAATGGTCAAATGGACGAAAAAACGTTTAGTAAAAAATAATTATTTAAATCCATTAATTAATTGTAATTGAGATAAAAAAACTGTGGATGATGGAGAAATTCCTAATACATATTTGAAAACACGATAAAAAAACTGCATTAAGTACAACTATTGGTACTCATGAGACAAAAAATCACGTTGACCAGTTGTATTCCTTAGTAAAGCTGCAAAGTAAGGTATAAAATGCCATGATTGCAGCGAAAGACGAGCCCTTGGGGCAGAATTACTGTTAACAGAATAGAATACATGTCATTCATTTGAGTTTGTGATCCGCCCAGAGATGTTTGTACATGCTGTTGTGCGCGTGGTCTTTGTTCATACTGTACTAAGCTGTACGTGCTACATTTAATTTATACTGCATTGTTGTTGACCGTGGTGAACTACACGATTGCGGAATACACCGACATGGTGTTATTATACGGCGAAGCTCGGTGCAATGGGAGGGCTGCTCGTTCGAGATCATCTGGACCAACGATTTGGGCAACAGTGGATAGGCCGTATCGACCCGATTGCTTAGCCTGCACTTTCTCTAGATTGTAATTAGCTATACTATTACCTGTGGGGATAAATGAAATCCCTGTGACATCCGAGTAAGCCTATTGGAGCAAGTTGTGGCTACGACGGTACCGTATCTATGTTGATGTCGGTGGTCGTCACATCGAGTACTTCTTGTAAGTGGAGCAAGATGATAAACGCAGGCGTCAGAGAGCGCAACTTTTTTTTTTTTTCGTATAGCGGGATAACGGTACATTTCTTAACATGAGTTCCTATGTTAAACAATTTCGTGTCGGTTCCTGTTACATGTGTTCAAAGTCTGTAATGGGATTTTAGTGACCCTGTATGCTTTTGTATACTTATTTGCTTTTAACTATTTATTTCGTAAAAGTTCCTCACATTGTGAAATTATTTTTAAACTCTTTTTGGTGAAACTGAGAATTCTCTTAGATAAATGTTACATTTTCCAATCAACTGGTTTCCAAGTGATATTGGATGAGTTAATGCAGACATTATCAACCCAAGTTTCCTTTCAAGTGAAGCACAATTCCTCCCAATGAATAATGCTATGTTGACAATGTAATGTAGACATTTACTTCGACGAAAATAGCAGGTCTTTCATACAAATTCACTGGCTTCAACCCGAAAATATTAGAATCATAATTTGCTTACAAGAAAGTTCCGCGACTTGGTAGGCCCTGTGAAAAATAAAAACAGTAGACCCTATGTATGCTCAGATACAATGAGAATGTAAAGAGAAAATAGCAATTTGTACATCGGCAACATTCCTGTTTGTATTTATGATTTTTGATTGCTTTAAACTAACAAGGAAACTGTCAACCATCGTATGCCGAAACATACCTTGATCTTTCTCCCAGAGAAGAACGTGTCCAAAAAACTATCTGCCGTTTTCAACTGCAAGGCACTAAAATCCAGCCCCAAATCTTTCAATAAGGCGAAGTAAAATAACTCCTCACTTGATGGATTGGATAACATTCACTACTTGCCACTCGCGTACTACCCGCCTCACTCTAAATCAAGCAGACAGTGCATCTGCTACGTAACGTGGGTTGCCATTGCTGGATTCTGACTTTAAATTTCTGTCCTTTGCAGTTAAAAACGGCCGATAATCTTTGGATATAGCCTTGATACATCACAAAGCATCTCTGGGAGAAGTTTCAAGCTAGGTTTCGGCACGCAATGGTTGAACCTTGGTAAGTGAAACTCAACAAGCTATTTCTCAATACCCCCGATCCTATTCCGACCCTTTTGACTAACTCTGTTCGATCAAGTCGCTGATCTGCATTTTACATTAAGCTTTTGATGCAAGCGGTCACATGTTCACCTCTCACAACTGGGGTCTCGAGTAAGCGTCTCGATCACTCCATGTGCATTTCATGGTGGACGAAACGGAGTCTGGTCATGTTTTTGGTTATGCTTTATCCCGTTCTTTCCTGCTACAAATTTCATTCCATATTTCCTTCACACTCGTCTTACTTATTTCGATTCATTTCATTCATCTGCCCTTGTGATTGCCCATCAGATGTGGTCTGCCGGCATCCTTGTTACTCACAGACCTCCAATCGTATCTCATCCATCGAACCGGCCCTGTGTTGGATACAAGTTTAGGAGGTTTAATGGTGAAAAAATGGGACAAGTGCCTAGTGTTATAGCCTATAAACGTAAAACGATCAATTGCATATTTTTTGCTACTTCATTCAAAGCTTGTTATGAATTAAATAACATGGACCGAATGGTAAGTAGGTCCATAGTTCTACAACATAATTACCTCTTTTTACACGCTTTATATTAGCTTGACCAGTATCTCTCTATGTAACGGAATTTTTCAACACGATTTTAACCCACTTCAAAACATTGGATCGAATTGAAACTTTGTATACTTGTAAAGGACCTATGAAATACAATAATTTCATAAGTTGTTTCTAAGATCCTGGCCAGGATCATCAGGACATCAAAAGCTCTGTATCAATTAATATACTTGATAATAAACAGATATTGGTAAAAGTAAAGTCTTTAAGAATGCTGGCAATTTTGAATAATTGATATGCTGCTATTTGTAAGCTATCTTCGGAATCTGATGTTATTTGATCATCAGCATATAATATTGTTTGAATTATTTTATTCCTAGTTATTGAAATTCCACTGTTTACTGTTTGTTTCCATTCTTGCACTATTCTGTTAATATATATATATATATATATATATATATATATATATATATATATTAAATAAGAGTGGAGATAGTCCACATCCTTGTCGAACACCTTTGCCTGTGTTTATGTGTTCTGTTATTTCTCCATCTGGTAATTTAATTTTGATTTTAGAATTTTGATATAAGCTTTGTATCGCTCGTATTACATGTGAGTGTATATGTTCTTCATGCAGTATCTGCCAAAGTTTATCTCGGTTTACATTATCATATGCCTTTTCATAATCTATAAATAGTATGTACAGTGGGAGATTAAATTCTCTCCTTTTTTCCATAATTTGTTGCAGGGTAAATATTGCATCTATAGTGCTCCTCCCTTTTCTAAATCCACATTGTTCTTCTTCCAAAAATGTTTCACTACTTACTGATAACTTATTTTTAATTATATTGGCATATAATTTAGATGCAGTTGGTATTAAGGTAATGCCTCGGTAGTTATCACATTTGTTTTTCTGACCTTTTTTATGTATATTAATTACTAGACCCGTTTCCCAATCCGTTGGAATATTAAGACAATGCCAAATATTGTTAAAAAGTTCTAATAGTTTCTCTTTCAAGGCAGTTCCTCCATACTTAAAAAGTTCTAAATTTAAATCATCTAAACCTGGACTTTTCCTGTTCTTGGCCTTCTTTAAAACTTCTTCTAGTTCGTCCATTGTTATGTCTGGTTTTCTATTTCTAATAATAATAATAATTATTATTACTATTATTATTGTTATTATCATTATTGTTATTATGCTTCATTTTAGCTGGCAGAGTTAAGGCCATAAGGCCTTCTCTTCCACTCACACAGCGAATAGTAGAATTATACAAAAATTACATACATATTACAATTTTAAGATATTATTAAAATACAGACTAAACAAAATACCTACAATGATGATGTGATCTAATACTAGGTAATACTAACGAAAACATGGAATATCATTAAATATAAAATAGAGGTAGGCTTCATTCCGGCAACACGTTTCATCTCTTCATAACCTTCCCTCGTACAGTACACTTTTCATCAAATCTGGGCCTGAAAAGTTTGACAAATTTCGCTCAGAAGTCTCTTTTATCGGGCTTAAGATTAATTTACGTACCGTAAATCAACGATACGGCGCTCATGGTTTTATTCCCCTCCGAAGGAATACGTACTCATTTTAGGCCCTGAAAAATAAATCGGCTCCGGCTGGCTTTGAACCCGCGATCCTTGGGCATCTTTTAAAATAAATCTAAATTTATATTTGCTCTAACGTCGACTTCATTATTACCCAGTGTAATGTATATAGGCCTATATTAATTGGTGTTTCTCGTATAATTTATCATATTTATATTATTATTACAATTATTATTATTGTATTATAATTATTATTATTTTCATTATTATATCATCATCATCATAGTACATTCACGAATTTAGGCCATTTGTTGACCTGTTTCGGCCTCAAGAGAAACACCATCCAGAAGTATTTTGAGTGGACGTCCTGGTCTTCTTCTTCCTGCGGGTTGATATCTTAACATTAGTTTGGGTATTCTGTGATCTTTCATTATTATATTATTATTATTATTATTATATCGTATAAAATGTTGTTTGCTACATTATGTAAGAAATATCTTCGTAAAATGGTCTCCCGAACTGGTGCATAGGCCTACATTGAAAATACAGCACAACATCTATCTAGCAGCGCAGAACCCGAAGCATGAAATGTGCAATGGGTGGAATTAGGATATACTATCATCATCATCATCATCATGTCCACCGCTGTGGTCTCGAGGTAGCGTGCTGCCTTGTCACGCAGCGGGCCCGGGTTCGATTCCCGGTCGGGACAGACTCCTGGGTGAGGTTTTTTCGGTTTTTTCCTCACCTCTAAGACAAATATCAGGAAGCTTAGGGCCCAACGGTCCCCGAAAATCACCCGGTCATCATCATCATCCTTATCTTCATCACCATCATCCTTCATCGTTGTGGAAAGAAACGGAAGCTACCACACCTATCATTCCCTAGTAAAGCTGCAAAGCATAGCATGAAAATGCTATGATTGCAGTGAAAGACCTGCCCTCGGGTAGAATTACTATAGATGGATCATTATCATACATTATTCATGAATATAGGCCAAAGTTGACCTGTTTCGGACTCAACTTGACCGGATCTAAAAGTCGTGTTTGTGGACGTCCATATCGTCACCGTTCTCGTGGGCGATACCGAAAAACTAGATTAGGGATGCTACGTGATTACATTCAGGAATCATTTTGTAACCATCTGTAAATTGTATGTGAATATATTTTCTTCTCAAGGCTGCATGTGGAGTTCATTGAAATATATTTTTTCTTCTGCTGGACAAGTAGAGTAAGTTATATCCAGCAGCTCGGCACATGAATCTCATTTCTGGAGCTCTTAATCTGGTGATGTCTTTCTTTTTTAGAACCCAGATTTCACTTCCATACAGGAAAGTCGGGAGGACGAGAGTTTTATATCATTTGAGTCTTGAATGTTTTTGTACAAGAAGTGGTTTTAAAATATGATTCGTTAAGCCAATTTTTTAATTTAAAAATGTGAGTTTTATATAAAGATGGTTCTCGCCTTGATAGATGTTACATCCTAGGTAGGAGAAGTTTTTAACATTCTCTAAAATCGTATTGTCAATCATTATTTTGCCACGTATTGGATCGGTGCCTCGGAACGCCATTACTTTGGTATTACCAGTTCAAATTTTCATACCATAGTCTTTTGCGATATTATGTAGAGTATAAAATAAAATAAAGTTAAAATGTAACTTCTTAGGTCAGAGCCGTCGTCCTCAACTTATAAAATATGTATGCTTTTTTGTTTGAAAGCCTTTCAGAATCTCTATTTCATCTTCAGCAGGTCTTTCTTCGCTACATTACTTGATGTTCTCGGTTCTGGTCGTAATTTAGTGTAATGTATGAACATTACAATAGGACCAGCACCGAGAACTTCAAGTATCGTAGCGAAGAAAGACCTGCTGAAGATGGAATAGAGATTCTGAAAGGCCTTCAAACAAAAAAGCATACATATTTTATAAATTGAGGACGACGGCTCTGACCTAAGAAGGTACATTTTAACTTTATTTTACTTTATGACTATCCACCTCAACGGTTTTAAACAATGAATTTTATTAGTATTGATTATGTAGAGTAAATAAGCCTTTTTTGTAACATACAGGATGTTTCAAAATAAATATTACAGACTTCTAGGGGTTGCAGAGGGGACTTAGTATATAAAGTTTTGATAAGGAATCCATGTCTGGAAACGTGCCATTTGCATGTAAAATAGGTTTGAAGATCGATACACAATTGGCTGATATCGCCTGTCTTGTGTTTCAGAAAAAGAATTACAGACTTCTAGGGGTAGTGTGAATCTACGTGGCTACCCTGTTTTCGTTGCACAAAGTGTACCTGCGACGAATGTTTTCATACACACGCCCCACAAGACCTGGTGTGTGCTCAATAATTTCTGCTGTCGCCAGAATTCGTGCAAAAAGATCTTCCCCGACTCGATAGGTGTAATGCAACCTCTAGAAATCTGTTTCTTATTCTGAAACACAAGACATGCGATATCAGTCCATTGCGTTTCAAACTTCAAACTTATTTCACATTGAAATGGAACGTTTCCAGATATGGGTTCCTTATAAAAACTTTATCTACTAAGTCCCCTCTACAACCACTAGAAATCTGCAGTAATTATTCTAAAACACCCTATATATTACATAGAATTTACTATTAAGAAATATTCTGATGTGTAAATGAATGTCAGTAAATAAGGGAGAAACCTAAATCCATTATCCAACTGAAACATCATGTAAACAGCAATAAAAATTGTATGCGAAGTGAAAAACAATAAATAAAATTAGAAAAGAATTAAAGTCCATATATGAAGTAGGCCCTAATGTGTACAACTGCTGGCCTCTACAAAATTCGTTGTGAAAGGGGGTTTCTTTATTTAATTTTTATAATATTTGTTTGTTATCGAAGGGCGTTATAGGCTTTGGTAGCGTTCTTGTTAGGATTTTATTCTAAAACAGGTATCGGGCTGTTCAGAGAAATTCAGATTTTATCTTAGGGGACAAATAATATATATTTCGAATAAAACATTTATTTCAATAATTAAGAACTAAGATCGATCCATTACATATTAAATCTTTAAAAGTTGCTATTCTGTCTCGTATATAATCCAGATTACCAAATTGTACAAATACGTGAAATTCAACTCTCTTTTCCTGGCATTTTTAAGTCACTTTTAAGTATTTCTACCTTGGTCCTCCAGGTTGGGGGTTGTAGCGATGGGCTAGCTCCCCATCTTACATAATAATCAGGCAATGCTAAAAGGCCCAATGAAATGAAAACCGGGCAGATAAAATTACAAAAATTCGGAACCAGAAAATTAGAGAAATTATGAATGTTAAACATAATATTATAGAAGTAATAGAAGAACGAAGATTGCAATGATATGGACATCTGACGAGGATGGAGAATAATAGAATCTCAGGAATGATGCTTGATTGGAATGCTGAAGGCTGGAGGAGGAGGGGGAAACCCAGGGAACAGTGGATGGATGAAGTGAGAATAAACATGATCAACAGAGACCTCAAAGAAGATGATGCTGAGGATAGAAATTTTTAGCGGAGCAAAATACATTTGGGCTGAAGGATAACTACTGTAATGTAGAGAAAATCCTTAATAAAAATAGTATTTTATTAATAACTGAACTACATAATTATATCAAACAACATGATAGCCGAATATGAAACAACGGTAATTTAAACTTGATATGCGCTGAGAGAGAGAAATCATGCCTTGAGACAAGATTTACTTAAAGCAAAATATAAAAATCTATATATGTTTAATTCTTAATTCCTGAAATTTCATAACGATATCTGAGAACTCTACGTACTCACAGGTTAGATTATCCATTTTTGAGATGCGCCATCCCTGGCAGGGAATGGTCCGGCCCGTCTCACTCTACCACTTAGAGCAAGACTCCGGCCGAAGACCCCTCTTGGGTCTCCAACCCCCGTTTTTAAATGTAATCTTTTTTCCCATCATCTTGAATATGTCAACAATATGTAAGTTGTTATTAATGAGTTTTCAATTGCTTCATACAATTGGAAAGTGACTCCATATATATATATATATATATATAGGCCTATATATATTTTTTTAATTCCAGATGTTATTATAGTATTACTCAAAATATATTCTTGAACTTGTTTGAATACGTATCACCCATTTAAAAATCCGGTGAATACGTATGATCCATTTAAAATCCGGTATATTAATATTAAGAATGAAATATGTGACTAATAATTTATTTAAATTAGGTATAAACAATTAAATATAAAATATACATAATATTTGGTTCAAATAAATCTCCCTGTTTCCAATGTTAAAATAAAAAGATGCTTAATTATCATAAGTAATGTCACGAGTGATTTCCAAATTATCGATAAATCCACAAGTCACGAAGTGACGAGTAAATTTATCTAGAGGATTTGGAAATCAAGCGAGGCATTTGTTAGAACTATTTAACGAATATAATTAAGCTATTTACTCAAAAGTCATTATTTAAATACAGTTACCGGTATTTTAAAATATTTATATATTTAAAGTGAACGGCGATGTTTGAAATCAAATCAGAAATGTGAGATTATGTATAATCACTGCAACTTGATCATATTATTTATTGCCAAGTAGGATCGAAATATTTTGAGAATGCACCCTAGAGGAAAAAAATGAAACTGTAAATTGTAATCAACATTATAGGTTATTCATTTATTTTTGTTTTAGTAATCAATTCAGTAAAATCACGGAATCTGTTCATTATTCACTATATTCAATGCATTTGTTGGAGAACAATAATGCTCTGTCCTGTAGAGAATTTTAAAATGAGGATCTTTTTTTTTCACTAAGTCAGGAGCTCATAAAGAGAAATCCATAGAGAGCGAGGAGAAAAACGACTATCATTGGCTGTAAAACAAAATTCATTGAAACGTCATTGGACATTGACTACCATTTGGGGCATTAGTTAAATTGTCACAAAATATTTCTCCTCGCTTTTTTTATGATTATAGATATGGGGGTATATCTTACACCAAAAGTGTACTGGCATTAGAACATACTATTACAAAATATTCTGATGTGGAAAGGAAGGAAGAGAAAGAGGGAAACATATATATATATATTGTCCACCGCTGTGGTCTCGATGTAGCGTGCTGCCTTGTCACGCAGCGGGCCCGGGTTCGATCCCCGGTCGGGGCAGTTTTTCTGGGTGAGGTTTTTATCGGAGTTTTTCCTCACCTGTAAGACAAATGTCAGGAAAACTTTAAGGCCCAAACGGTCCCCGAAATCATATGGCCATCATCATCAACATCCTTGCCATTATCATCATCATCATCACCATCATCACCAGCATCATCCTTCACCGGTGTGGAAAGCAACGGGAAGCTACCATACCTACAATTCCCTAGTAAAGTTGCAAGCATAGCATGAAAATGCTATGATTGCAGTGAAGGACCTGTCTTCGGACAGAATTACTATGGATGGATATATATATATATATATATATATATATATATATATATATATATTGCCGAATAGAACATCAATAACTAAATACCAGTGTAAAATCGATGGCAAGAAGTGAAATTAAACAAATTTGAAGCCCATATCCACGTGAAGTGGCGTTTACAACTGCTGGCCTATACAAAATGTTTTCCCTCACATTTTTTTTAAAAAGAATACATCTTAGTAAATGAGGGGGATCGTGGAGTGATTATTTTTTTAGATAACTTGTGGTCTCATGTTTGTGGTTGCTGTGTGTGTTTTACGGTACAATATCGTTGTGTATACAGTATGGCGGCAGGCATTTTCCACTCGGCTTCATGATTCCATAGGCCCGTAAATGAAAGATGGGAACTGACATCCCTCGTTAGTCTGGTAATGGGAAGTGTCTGCTTCAAGCTTTCCGCCAACAGGTTACCTTACTCTTTAATTTTTTTAAATACCGCGCTTGCGCATACTAACTTGTTCCCCTTCTAAATCTGGAGCTGAATCTTAACCCGGGCACTGGTTCATGTTTTATTAAAATTACCGAGTATCCTGAATATCACAGGAAATTCTATTTTCTAAAGACACTCTGGAATCTGAGAATAATCTCTGACAACATATCGCACTCCAGCAAGAATATCGTCACACCTCAAAAAACCTCATTTTGTAGCACAGAAAAGAAAAGTTCACTTACATCACATGTCAAATAGTTTAGGAATTAGCTATGTGTGCAACGTGTTTCTTGATCCGCTAGGAATTGAGTTACTGGATTATTTTATACAGTTTTAAAAAATTGTGTTGTTTTGAATTGGGGATTAACTCAAATTAGTCCAGTTTTGAGTTGTGACGTTATTCTTGCATGGGTGCGAAATTTTCTGATTCTATTTACGTTAATCTATTTATCAGATCACGCATCAGTTACTTTCTGTATGATTTTTTACGTCTCTCTATGAAAATAGATGTAATAAGAACATTGAAGTCTCGTACTCTGCGATGGACAGGGCATTCAGAAAGAATGGGGAATGAAAGAAGGGCATGTAACTGCTTATAGGAAATCCACAACGAAAACTCCCAGAAAGTTGACAAAGAATGGGGTGGGAAAATAATATTAATTATGATTTGAGGGAGATAGATTATGAATTTTTTTCCATAAGATTTTTACGTCTCTATAGGAAAATAGATGTAATAAGAATATTGTAAGTCTCGCAGACTGCGATGGGCAGGGCATGCAGCATGATGAGGTGGGAGAAAAATATTAATCATGATTTCTGGGAGGTAAATTATACAGGGGATGATTTTAGTAGTAGTAGGACTTTATTAGACAAAAAGTAAGATATTTACAATATTATTTACAAATATGGGTCGCACGGGCAGTAAGCCGTACGTGCTGTTGACAGTCCGTTACAATAAAGTAATAATTGGTACTAGTGTAAAGAAAAATAAACAACAAAAACAGCAATAACTTTACAATTACATAAAGAAAACACAATAATAATATTACAATTAAATAATAACACAATAGCATTATACACTAGAAAAATATTAACATTACAATTACATAAAGAAAACACATTAATATTACAATTAAATAATAACACAATAGCATTATACACTAATTAATTTATATATAATTGTTAATAATTAATGGTATTGCATTTTGATAACATATATTTATTCATGAATGAGTGTTGTCCTTATTTTTCGCGTTTTGTCCAGAAATTTACCGAGGTTTATCCAATTTTCTGGATTTACCAATAACTCGTAGGATGCCAATCTTTCCCGATTTGAATTTAGAAATCTTTCCGGTAATAACTGACGTCTCCAATATTCTAAATCATTACATTTCCTTAATATATGTATCTCATCTTCAAAGTTCCGATGATTGTAAAACATTAGCTCAGGATAGGGATGTAGGCGTGTGGAGAGCTGATTTCCGGGCGGCCTTCGATCTATGGCTTCGATTGTGCCAGTGAGTTAGTTAGTTAGGATATTTATACGTGTTGGTTCATACACTAATTAATCAATTACAGAGAATATTATGAAGTAATCTACTGAGAATTTTAACTTAATGGATTCATCTCTGTTCGTCATGTTCACAATTTGTGAGTGTAGTTGTCCACCACTATGGTTTCGGAATGACATCGTCGCCTTGTATTAATCATTAAAAATATATTTGCAGGCGGAAAAATTACGAAGCTCTGTTTGTCGCTACACGTGACGTCACATAAAGCAGTGCATACTGTCAGCGTCCCACGTCCCATTCCCATCTGCACTCTTACATAGCAGTGTCACGTGTTCTATTCCTGCATAAACACGACTGCAGTGCCTTCCGTCAACAACTGCACTCATTCCTTAAACGGGCAATAACGCAACAATTCCCGTTTGAGACAAGTATCCTGGATAAGGTTTTTTTAGGGTATTCCTTCACCTGCTCATCTGTAAAAAAAATGTCGCGAAACGTTAAGGTCCAACTTGTATTAGGTCTACATGCATTCGAAACATGGATTCTTACTTTAAGGGACTGAAAAGATTACGAGTATTTGAGTATAAAATTCTTCGAAAAAATTTTGGACCAAAGAGAGATGAACACACAGGAGAATGGATAAGCTATTATTACAGTGTGTTGCATGATATTTATGGAAAACGAGATACAATAAGAACAGTTGCCGGTAAGTCTCGTAGATTGTGATAGGCAGGTCAAATGGCAAAAAATCGCATTGGATTAAATCTGGGGACCATTCCATTACAGTATTATCCAGAGGTCCTGTTTGTCCTACGCAACGTCCTTGAAGAACCCGATTTAGTTGGTTGCCAACAATCATTACTCATTTTCAATTGCTAACGGGAGCATATATTTGGATCATTCGATTAGGAATTTTATTAAAAATAAACCTATAATTATAATTATTATTATTATTATTATTATTATTATTATTATTATTATTATTATTATTATTATTATTATTATTATTATTATTATTATTATTATTATTATTATGCTAAGAGTGATAATGAGGCTGTGTTCCATCTTGCTGAAACAGATAATCATCTGAATCTCTCATTCATTTGTGACATTGACCAAAGTTCGAGCATGTCAAGACATTATTTATAAAAAAATAATCGTAATATTCCGTTAGGCTTTAGCCAGAGTACATAAAAAATAGTATAAAGTTACAAAATTATGTACATTGTGAGCTTTCATAACTGGGGGTGTTGGGTTATTGTTTATCCATTTATTATTTAAGTATTTGTTTTGTGGACTGTTTGTTGTATGAGTAACCAAAGCAATTTTTTTATTAATAACTTTATAGTTTTATTGTATTTTACTGGAGAGTCCTTTTCGATTCTTCTATTTTTTTATTTATAAATTGTATGAGTTTATCAAGATATTCTTCCTTGTTCTTCAGCACTATTGTGTTTCCTTTATCGGCCTCTGTATGTATCAGGCTATATTGTTACTTCTAAGTTTCGATTTTATTTTCATGATGTCCTTAAGAGTTTGTTTTTAATTTTTGTTTACTACTGGAGTTATATATTTTAAGATTTTGCCGACTTTGTATCTAGCATGGTCTTTATTTTTAGTTAGAAGTTTGTTTATTCCGACTTCACTATAATTGTATCATGAAGAACTATTACTATTAGCCTATGTCTTCGAAATAACGTGGAATGTTCTCTTGGAAGCTTGTATTAGAGTGTGAACTATGGCTTCAGCATGTGTTAAAAAGAAAAAGAAAGCAGATATATGTCTGGTGCCTGGGACAGTTTCTACAGAAAGAAGTTTGTTTCTAGTGCAGAAAATGCAAAGAATTACATGAATAGTTGTCTGCACACGCGATGTTGTGTTCTCAAGGGATCTGACCCAGAACTCGTGCTGATTCCCTTTCGGACCGCAACAGTACTTGTCTCCGCCTGAGCTCAAAGTCTCCTCCGGGTCCTATAGAAAGAAATGATATTACGAAACATAGACGGCGTTAAAAGAAAGGAGAGGATGTTACACAATGGAATGGAGGAGGCTGACGAGCTCCGTCGTGTGTGGTCTCTTGTCAACTCTGATATGACTTGCCAGTTTAAAACGTCCACAATATCACAGGATCGCACAACTTTGAGAGATTTTGCGCGCAATCCCTGAGGCTAAAATTTCTCGCAAAGCTGCAGAATGTCTTATCCTTCCCCTGTTGTAGATAATTTTTAAAATATATGTTCTCATCCCTTTCTTTTTTCCTTTTGGTATCGATTTTGTCGTCTAGGATATCATAAAGTTTACTTTAAATTATATTTTGTTAATTAAGATTTTGACAAATTCTTATTAATTTAATTCCACAAACTGTGGCCCTATATTTCACATTTATCGTAAGAATATGCGAATACCCACAGAATGCATCTCAGTTCTGTTATATTTTATCACTTAGTGTCTTAGTTGGCCAATAAAATTATTCTTATTCTGATACCAGAAATCATATTTGCTGAAGTTCTCGTATGTTTTCCTTAACTTATATTTATGCTGTCCACCGCTGAGGTCTTCGAGGTAGCGTGCTGCCTTGTCACGCAGCGGGCCCGGGTTTGATCCCCGGTCGGGGCAGTTTTTCTGGGTGAGGTTTTTATCGGGGTTTTTCCTCACCTGTAAGACAAATTTCAGGAAAACTTTAAGGCCCAAACGGTCCCCGAAATCATATGGCCATCATCCTTACCATTATCATTATCATCATCATCATTCACCGGTGTGGAAAGCAACGGGAAGCTACCACACCTACACCATTCCCTAGTAAAGCTGCAAACATAGCATGAAAGTGCTATAATTGCAGTGAAGGACCTGCCTTCGGGCAGAATTACTATGGATGGATATTTATGCTGTGGTCTAGGGGTAATGACGTTGCTACGCACTGGTAAAATAATGTAAAATTATTCAACTACAGTCCTTAGGAAGCCCTTGAGGTAGTATGAAGTCAATGTTCCCACTTTTCTAGAGATGTCAATCGGGTTGTCAACTCTGCGTGAAGGCCGTATTTACCTCCAGCACAAAAGTTTGGTGCTATTTTTATAGAGGCTGGATCGATCCTGAGGCAATGGTGGCTTCAGAATATTTAAGCTAGTTTAAAAATCCTGACCCCATCGGGACTAGAACCATCGACCTACCAGCTCCTAGCGAATTATATTAGCCAACTACACCATGGCGAAGTCTACCTCGCAATGAGCGGCCCGAATTCGATCCTGGGACAATTTTAATGCTTGAGAATGTTTCGAAGATTGTTCTATACCTAGGATATATGTCAGGAAACTTTAATCCCCAGTTAGATCCCTATTCCTACCATAATCACACCTGTCAAATTCATTCTTTCATTATCAATGTATGAATAAATGGTTTATCTTGTCATAAAATTTGTGCTGTTTAGGAGGCTACCTGGGCATTGAGTTGACCAATTATTCGAGAACAATATTCATGTCGCTGTGTAGTCAAAGATGTATATACGCCTATGTAATTCAGTGTCAAAATTATTCTTCTTATAAATTATGTTCGTAAGTCTCATGTTGCATAAGGTACGTAAATATACCCAAAATGGAAGAATGAAAGAAAGAGAGAGAGAGAGAGAGAGAGAGAGAGAGAGAGAGCAAGATTAAAAATATTTGTATAAAGAGTAATATAGACTACCAAAACTTGAATGTCATTTTCATAATTGTTTCCTACGTTATGTAGCAATAGGCTACATAAACAGCATGGGGTATAGACGGACGGCACAAAGGAGGCTGGCATAATTCACCAATACAATATACCTTAAAGTTGTGTTCTCAAAACTAACCCACTGATTAAGGTTTTGTATACTAACTTCAAATACCTAGGAACAATAATCACAAATAGGAATGAGATGATCAAAGAAATTAAACATAGTCTCAATTCTGGAAATGCGTGCTATTATGCATTGCAGAGACTTTTGATGTCCCAACTCCTTTCAGAAAACGTTAAGCTGAAAATATATAAAACTATTATTCAACCAGTTATATTATATGGGTGCGAAACATGGACTCTTACTTTAAGGGAGGAAAGGAGATTACGAGTATTTGAGAATAAAGTTCTTAGGAAAATTTTTGGACCAAAGAGAGATGAACAGACAGGTGAATGGAGAAGACTTTATAACAATGAACTACATGGTCTTTACAGGAAGCCAGATATAATAAGAACAATTAAGTCTCGTAGACTGCGATGGGCAGGACTTGTTGCGCGTATGGGGAATGAAAGACGTGCATGGAAACTTCTTGTAGGAAAGCCAGAAGGGAAACGCCCAGTTGGTATACCAAGAATGAGGTGGGAGAACAACATTAACTATGATTTGAGTTAAGTAGATTGTACAGGGAAAGATTGAAAAGCATTATCTCAGGATAGGGATGTATGGAGAGCTTATGTCCGCGCGGCCATGGACCTACGTGTTCGATAGTGCCAGTGAGTAAGTAAGTAGGCCTATGCTAACTTTTAAGTCATGCTTATGCAGTTACCTGTTGTCAAATAATTAATTCTTCTCTCGAGTTAAATTTATTCTATGTCATTAATATTTTTTCTCAATTTTCTATCTTGAACATTTTATATTTAATTTGTTAAATCTAGATTAAATCAAAATATTTTGTAAATTCATTCATTTCGAAAATTTTCCTCATCATTGAGGGCATTCTCCAACCAATCTCAGTAATTAACATTAATTTAAAAAATACATAAATGACTACGGACTTATATACTATCAGTTTGCAACAGACATTCACAAATGTCCATTAATTAAAGTCCTCCATCGATCTCTGTACTCTGTCTTCGTCTGTTAAACCAAATTTCCTCATTGAATTTTGAATGTTATTCTTCCAGGTTCTACTTGATCTTCCTTTTCTGTTCCTTCTTTCAATTTTGCTGCATAGAAAGTCTTTGGTAGTCTTCCATCCTGCATTCTTCTTACGTGTCCATACCATTTTAGCCTTCTGTGTTCAATCTCATCCATTATACTTCTTTCTGAATCCATCCATTTTCTAATTTCTGTATTTCTAATTTTTTCCAGTCGAGATTTTCTGGCAGCACTTTTCCAAAATTCCATTTCAACTGCAGTTATTCTGTTGACATGTTGTTGTGTCATTATCCAAACTTCCCATACTTTCTAGTTTGGACTTATAAATTAGTTGTTTTGTTCTGTTAATGATGTTTTTACTCCATGGTATAGAGTTTAATATTCCTACGGGTTTTCTTCCATTACTAAACAGTTTTGCTATTTCTTTATTTGATGTTCCATCTTTCATATTTTGTAAATAATAATTATATTGTATACATACTATGTAATATTTATTTTTATTGTAATTAGATGTAACAATCATTATTGTATTTTTTTTTAACCTGGTTGAGTGGTAGACAATGCCTTAACTCTGCCAGGTAAATTAAAGCTATTATTATTATTATTATTATTATTATTATTATTATTATTATTATTATTATTATTATTATTATTACTATTATTATTTTATTATTATTATTATTATTATTATTATTATTATTATTGTTATGTTGGTTTAACTTTAAATTTAAAAAATGTGTTATTTAAACTGTCGGCTGCGGTATTCTAGTGATTATGTTCCTTGCCTCTAGCCCCGAGAGTAACGGGTTCAAACCTGGACGGGGTTGATGGATTTTTAGGGTGTAAAAATCCAAGGAACAAGTTTTCCGGGAGGGTCTTTAAGCCATGTGTCCTGAGTCTGAAGGTTTTCAGGCTCGTAAAAGAATCGCAAGCCTGTATATGAAGGCCTCTGTGCAAGATTTATCAGATCTTCATCTATCCAAGTAATGTCTTATTTGCCTACTAGATGTCTCATAGAGACGATGTGCTAATACATGTCACTCGTTGACATATATAGGTGAGAAAGAGCAACTAAATTAACTTGGTTAAGGAACTCCCAATAGGGAGCACCTGTGTCCCTACGTGGGAAGTATGGGGTATATACATACATGCACACTTTATGTAAACAAGATTTAATTTAATACATACATTATGTAAGCCTGATTCAAATACGAAGACTTCCGATCCCACATTCAATCAGAAAGGTAAGAAGTAACATACGGTAAAAATTTTAACTTATTCATAAATAATCTATCAAAATTTGAGCTAAACAAATTATGATGATTCGAAATTGACATAATATTCACAACAATGGTGACAGTATTAACTAAAGTGTTGTGCAATGCAAATGGTTCCGTAGTGGAAACAATTAAACATCGCTCTCTACTTGTGGGTTTCGTGTTCGTGTTTCGGGCTCTCCACATGTGATTCGTGGTGGACGAATCGTACACAGAGAAGATTTTTGTCGGGGATTCCCCCGTCTGAAAAATAGTAATTTCTCCACTTCTCCATGCATATGACATCCATATTTCTTTCCATTTCATTTGTCTTGTGATGACGTAGCAAGATTGGTCAGCCGGCGTCTTTGTATATTATAGAACATAAATAATACCGGCTGCATTTCTCAACTTACTTCTCCACCCGTTATTACCCCGGGTGTAATTTTGGATGATTTTTATGTAATAAACTTGTTTTTCAAATTACAACTTGGCGATTGTAAGATTATGATTACTGGGGCTGAAAAAAGGTATGGGCTATAGGCTAGGGTGCATCGTACTTAGACCGCTTTGTTTACAAACTGCACGTTGACACGCGCTACTCGGGACTGACTTCTAGTACAGTCTCCTTTGTGTAAGAATGGACTCATCTTTGCAAAATTTTTGTTTCGGCATTCTGATACAACCACACGTCACGTAAACAGGTCTATTACTGAGGAGAGTCGAACATATACATTCTCCGCTCCGAGCAGGCAGTGGAGACGCTCGACAAAGACACGCATTTTGTAAACAATGTGTATAGAAATTAGTTACTACCCTCATACCGATACTTTTTTCAGCTCTAATGATTACTAAAGCAGAACCTCATAGCTTTTCATTGCTGAGGCACTTGAAACAAGTTGTGGGTACATGCAGTTAAGCACATGTTATGTCGTCTTATTACATCTTGCACTGCGCAAGGCTATTGTTAATAAACATACCGTAGTGTTCCAACTAATGTTAACATTACCATGGTCAGTAATGCTTAAATGATTACTGCAGGCGATTCTACACATACATAATCAGGTTGCATAGGCCTATTGTAGGTGGGAGATTCTAAGCAATATCTTTCGAATGTGGTAAAATTTTGCAAGACATGATATTTTGTAGAACATCACATTTAAAGGTAAATATTGTCGAATATACAGTTTGTGTTGAAAATTTCTATGTAGCTAATGATAATGTTTAATTTAAAAAATGTTTACTTTCCTCTAGATATTTTTATTTGTGCTCTCCACATTTTGTTGACAAAATCTCAATATCCAGTAATTTACTCTTTTTTCCTCGTTTTATTATTCTCCCATTTTCCTCCATCATTCTTTTTTTTTTTTTTGCTTGTTTGTTGCTTCTCCATCACACGAGTACAGGACTCTGCCAAACATATTTAAAATTCCCTCTCCTGACGGGAATCGAAAACGAATAGTCATAAATGAAGGTAGGAACGACGTTCATTACATGAAGATTAAAAAAATAAGAATCCTTCAACTAACTCACTAGCACTATCGAAATCGTATGATCTTCCCCGCGCGGATAAAAACTCTCAATATATCCCTATCCCCAGCTAATATCTTCCAATAATCCTCTGTAGAATTTATCTCCCTCAAAGGGTGGTTCATGTTATTCTCCCACCCCATTCATGGCCTAAACACTGGACGCTTCCCTTCTGGTTTTCCTACAAGAGTTTCCACGACCATCTAGCATTCTCCATTCGTGTCACATAATATCTTGCTCATTGCAGTCTACAAGACTCAACTCTTATTAGATATATAGTTTCCCATAAAGATCAAATAGCTCACTCTTATGTAGTCTTCTTCACTCACGTGTTTGTTCGTCTCTATTTGATCCAAATGTCATTATAAGTACTTTATTCTCAAAATACTCGTAAGCTTTTATTCTCCCATATAGAAAGAGTCCATGTTTCGCATCCATATAATGTAACAGGGAGAATACTTAACAGTTTATATATTTTCAGTTTAACTTTTTATGAGAGAAGTTGGGACGACGAGAGTCCCTGTAATTCGTAATAGCGTGCTTTATAAAAATTGAGCATATGTTTAATTTCTTTCTGCACCTCATTCCTATTTATAATTATTGTTTCTAGGATTTTGATTCAGCCACTTCTTCTAAATTTCCCGATATTCTCGGCTGGCAAACTCCCACATCTTATAACGTAACCCTCATGTGACAAGCACATAATTAACTAGTTCGCTTGCAGAGTTGCTTTCATAATATATGATATGAGTACGACTGCGCAGCTGCACGGAGTTGATGGTGAGGAGTTGTGTTATATGGTGGGAGATACAGTGACTTGGCCTTGAAGCCTCTGGTGAAAATGAAATCACTACATTAGTAAATTTTCTTTAATTTATTTTAATTTAATTAATCTAACCATTTTCTCTTATGGTTAATGATCGGAATACTTATCTCGAGGTCCCTCCATTTTCTCCTGTCAAAAAAACTTCATTCCTAAACTTCTCCATACACTCCTCATCCAATTCGTTTCGTTTCACTTCTTCAGCTCCTACGATACTGCGACAAGCCTGGTCATCCGGAATCCGTATATATCAGAGATCTTCAATAACATGGGCTAAACCTAGCTCATTTCTCGACCTAACATTAACCGGGCATCCGTAGAGGGTCTAGTTTACATTTATTTTCTCTCTTTCAGGACAATCACCCTTATGTATCAGAATAACTGAACCTTGAAATACAAATGAACAATATGACATAAAACTGTTCTTAATTTTATTGGGCATTGTCTTGTATAAGTGGTATAGGCAACAACAAAACATAGCTGTCCATTGGGACAGCCTATACCAAAATAATGTTAACAACAGTTACGTGGATTATTTATTAAAAATGTAAATGACATTGGAGAGATTGGGCTTACTATATACAGATTGTATAATTTCGAAGTGAGGAAATTTACACCGTCGAAAAATTGATAACAAAAACAGAAGACTCGTAACTAAGAGGCTTTTTATTGGAAGCTTGAAAAATAATTTAATTTGTTAAACGATATTGCCGACCGCCGTGGTCTCGAGGTAGCGTGCTGCCTTGTCACGCAGCGGGCCCGTGTTCGATTCCCGGTCGGGACAGGCTCCTGGGTGAGGTTTTTTTTCGGGGTTTTTCCTCACCTGTAAGACAAATGTCAGGAAGCTTAGGGCCCAACAGTCCCTGAAAATGATCCGGCCATCGTCATCATCCGCACCTATAATTCCCTAGTAAAGCTGCGAAGCATAGCATGAAAATGCTATGATTGAAGTGAAAGACCTGTCCTCGGGCAGAATTACTATGGATGGATGGATAGAAACGATACTTGAAGCCACTAACTGTAACAACCGTTTAGCAGGAAAAAACTTTTAAGTATTAGTAGTTGTAATTTTGTCGCCAAATATAATTCTCCACCATTCTACTGTCAAGTGAAATATGCTAGAAGTCAGGGAATGCTCATGTAGGGGCATATACGTTAGTTAACTCCATCCATCCATCCGTCCATAGCAATTCTGCCCGATGGCAGGTCTTTCACTGTAATCATACTACTTACATGCTATTATTTGCAGCTTTACTAGCGAATTATAGGTGTGGTAGCTTCCCGTTGCTTTACACATCGGTGAAGGATGATTATGGTAACGATAAGGATGATGATGATGGCCAGATGATTTTCGGGGACCGTGGAAACTAAGCTTCCTGACATTTGTCTTAAAGGTGAGGATAAATCCCGGAAAAAAAAACTCACCCAAGAGACTGCCCCGACCGGGAATCGAACCCGGACCCGCTGCATGACAAGACACACGCTACCTGGAGAACTGGAGACCCGGACTATCGCTGAGGCAGTTAGGGCCAAAAGTTTAAGACGGCAACAATGAAAGACCTATGCTGTTCCTGGGTCTCTCGTCAACATTTTCTATGAAGCCGGATCGCAATCAGATGTTCGCTGTGGCAGTAGACTTACTTAACTCAATAAATGTTATATTGAAGAACGTCTTCTTCTGTGTAAGTGTTGTAGAATGGGGGAAATATTACCGCGATCTGAGGTTACCAACAAGCGAACGTAGTTTGTTTTCAAAGTGCGAGCGATTGGCTCAAGCATTATAAAAACACACAGTAAGAAGCTAGCGCTGCCTAGTACTCTTATCACATGGTTTAGTTTGCTTACACTGACAACTAAACTTTTTAGTATTTTTAGTTTTCGGCATTGCGATTACTGAAACACCAAAAATGTATTAATTCACCTGTTGTTTATCATAAGTAATGCCACGAGTGATTTCCAAATTATCGATAAATTCACGACTCACGAAGTGAGGAGTAAATTTATCTAGAGAATTTGGAAATCAAGAGTGGCATTTGTTAGGACTATTTAACGAATAAAATTAAGTTCTTTACTAAAAAATAATTATTTGAATATAGTTACCGGTGTTTTAAAATATTTATATAGTTAATGCAAACGGCGATATTTGAAAACAAATTAGAAATGTGAGGTTACGGATATTCACTGCAACTCGATCATATTATTTATTGCCAAATAGAATCGCAATATTGTAAGAATGCACTCTAGTGGAGAACTAATGAAACACATCAAACTATTATAATCAACATTATAGGTTAATCATTTATGTTTTGAATAAACAACTCAGTAAAATCACTGAATCTATTCATTATTTGCTATATTCAATGTATTTGTTGGAGAAAAATAATGGTCTAACCTGTTCAGAATATTAAAAAAAGGAGGAGCTTTCTTTATCACAAAAGCAGGAGATGATAAAGAGAAATCGATAAAGAGCTAGATGAAACACGACTGTCATTGGTGTAAAACAGAATTCATTGAAACGTGATTGGTCATTGACTACCATTTGCGACATGAGTTAAATAGTCACTGGAATGAGATGCACAAGGACATTAAACATAGTCTCAATTCTGGAAATGCGTGTTATTATGCATTACAGAGACTTTTGACTTCCCAACTCCTTTCAAAAAACGTTAAACTGAAAAAAATATAAAAATTTATTCTACCAGTTATATTATATGGATGCGAAACTTGGACTCTTACTTTAAGGGAGGAAAGGAGATTACGAGTATTTGAGAATAAAGTTCTTAGGAAAATATTTGGACCAAAGAGAGATGAACAGACTGGTAAATAGAGAAGACTGCATAACAGTGAATTACATGGTCTTTATAGGAAGCCAGATATAATGCGTACAGTTAAGTCCCTTAGACTGCGATGGGCAGGACATGTGGCACGAATGGGGATGAAAGACGTGCATGGAAACTTCTTGTAGGAAAATCAGAAGGAAAACGTCCAGTTGATAGGCCAAGAATGAGGCGGGAGAATAACATTTACTATGATTTGGGGGAAGTAGATTATACAGGGGATGATTGGAAAACATTGGCTCAGGATAGGGATGTATGGAGAGCTTACGTCCGCGCGGCCATGAACCTACGTGTTCATAATGCCAGAGAGTTCGTTAGTTAGTTAGTTGTTTAACACTAATATCAATTGTTACGTTGTATTTTTTTAACTGTAGGTGCTACGGTCGTATGTAATTACCGTACTCCCTCTGTTTCAGTCAACACTTAAATAACACAATACTTGTAAGCAAGTAAACGTACTATTTCCCCGCAGTCAGATCTTGAATAATATTGTTCTGAATTTGAATAGATAAAGGAAGTTCGGGTAATATGGACCATGTTATTATCTTCTTTAATTGGTGCTGCCCTGGAACAGAACATATTTCAACTCCTTCCCCTCGTCAACTTCGACGTGTTCAAGGCCTGCTTCTTTTATTCTTTCACGAAGAAGAGTTTATTTGTGACATTTATGAAAACGACCAGTTAATTTTTTTTTTTCAAGCAAGGAATTAATTCTCAATTTCTGCTATTGAATATTATAAATATTGAAAAATCTCCTAAATATATGTAGATGCTGTTTTAATATGCTGACGGACTTGGTTTGATATTATGTGAGATGGCGGCTGTACAAAATAAGTAAACACAACAAAGGAATCCGGTTAATGTGGACCCTCCACGAGGCGATTAAAGTGGACATGGGGCCACTTTACACGATACGTATATTTTATCATTGAGGATGCTATCTGTAAAAGCCATGCATTTAATTAATTTTATTTATTATCCTTGTAATTTTAGTAAACCCAAAGACCGTCGCTGTCAGCAGATGAATGACGTGTGAATGTTATAATCAAAAATAATTATTCAAAACACTACATAAATAACAACGATTTTCAATTGCGATCAGCCATAAATATATTCTCAGATTAATTTGTGTCTGTCTGTATAAATTAATAGAGTAAATAAACTTAAAAATAATATAAAAGCTAGGGCGGACTCTGGGGTCCACTTTATTCCAATATGAAGGTTAAAATGGACCTTTCTTATAACATAAAAAAGTTTATAAATTATGAAGATGTTTCTATATTTGAATAAAATAAAAATTGTATTCCATAGTTATAACACTAAAGGTAATCACTGTCCATCCATAGTAATTCTGCCCTAGGGCAGGTCTTTCACTGCAATCGTAGCATTTCCATGCTATGCTTTGCAGCTTTACTTGGGGATTGAAGATGTGGTAGCTTTCCGTTGTTTTCCACACCGGTGAAAGATGATGTTGATGGCCATATGATATTGGGGACAGTTTGGGCTTTAAAGTTTTCCTGACATTTGTCTTACAGGTGAGGAAAAAACCCGATAAAAACCTCACCTAGAAAAACCGTCGCGACTGAGGATCGAACCCGGGCCTGCTGCGTGACAAGGCAGCACGCAACCGCGAGACCACAGCGGTGGACCTAATCACAGTAATTAAACAAATTACAAATCCCTTAATTAGAAGAAGAAAAACAGCAGATTCAAAATAGGGGTCCACATTACCGAAGTTTCTCTACTATTAGAACAGCGTCTAATAAATTATATAATATCCATCCATAGTAATTCTGCCCGAAGGCAGGTTCTTCACTGCAGTCATAGCATTTTCATGCTATGCTTGCAGCTTTTACTAGGGAATTGTACGTGTAGTAGCTTCCCCGTTGCTTTCCACACGGCGAAGGATGATAATGATGATGATAATGATAAGGTTGATGACGATGGTGGCCATATGATTTCGGGGACCGTTTGGAACTTAAAGTTTTCCTGACATTTGTCTTACAGGTGAGGAAAAACCCCGATAAAAACCTCACCCAGAAAAACTGCCCCGACCGCGGATCGAACCCGGGCCCGCTGCGTGACAAGGCAGCACACTACCTCGAGACCACAGCGGTGGACGATATGTAATATAACGTTCTAAATAACATTTGCTTGACATTTCATAATAAGGGAACCAAATTTCATCGACCATTAATCCTTGTCTTGTTTTATAAGGATAATTTTATTCAAACTGTCATTCATTTTATATCTTGTTACATCAGTCATCTAAATTAAGACGAAATTGTCGGAATGTTATTAGCAATATAACGTTGGTTGTGTTTTAAATTTTAATTACAATGCGGAGGGAAAATATGAGCATCATTGAGAATAAAGAATTATGACTACCTTAAGACAGCTTGCAGATGTCTCCGTGATAAACTTCTTGTTTAATTATCAGTTAACATTTTCGCGCGATCTCTCTGAATCTTTATACATTTTCCACAATTTTAACTCCATTCTCAACTCTCTCCCTTCTCACTCTCACCATGTAACACTACCCTCTCTCTCCTTTGTCCTTTGATTAAAATTTCGACGAATTAAAAACTTTATGAACAGACATGTCTTCTATTTCGATTATAAAATAAAATACATTTTCAAATTGTATTCTTTCCCGTCTAATATTCCTGCAAAAATTAATTATAAAAATTTTGCTTGAACAATCCTTTAGATTGTCCTACAATATTAATTTATCTTTAATTCTAGGAGTCAAACGTTAAACAAATTTTTAAGCATATTTTGCTGGACTTATATCATTAGAAAAATAATTCAAGTAGAATAATCGAAGTTTTTAAACACAAGACAAAAATATTACTTTTTTGCTACATATTTCCAAATTACACTAATATCTAAGGTCTATATTATGCAATGAATTAATTAGGACAAATTCGGATCTAAGCAAACTAAACATAGATAGATTTAAGAAAGGAATTAAATGAATTGTTTAAATATTTTAAAATGATAAATAAGTAGTAACCTAATTTAGTTTATATTATTATTATTATTATTATTATTATTATTATTATTATTATTATTATTTCCTAATTTATTTGATTTTTATCTCAGTTTGGTATTAATCTATCAAATATTGTTCTGTATTATATCATTCTCCTTTGTATCAATTCTCTATGTGTCGGATTCCGTTTTACATTTTGAAACTTTCTTCTAAATTTATTTTGCTTTATTTTATTACCTAATGTATTTAATTAGTTTCTTCAATTTGGTATAAATCTATTATATAATATTTTGTTTATATCATTCTCATTTTTGCATTAATTCTTTGTGTACCAGTGTGCCTTTTAGAGTTTGAAATTTTCTCCTAAATATGTTTTGCTTTTTATTAATTCCTAATGGCTTTCTTCAGTTTGGTTTTCATTTGCTCTATATTGTTTCCTCCCTTGTATTATTATTATTATTATTATTATTATTATTATTATTAGTAATAGTAGTAGTAGTAGTAGTAGCAGCAGTTGTATTATTATTATTGTTATTATTTTTATTTTATACCAGAATTGATTTTATAACTTTAAACTGTATCCTGAAATTACATATATAATCTTCTCCGTTTAACTAATCTTTTGTAAAGTATATATTTTATATGTATCATTTATATAACTGAACTGCACCCGAGCATGGGCACTTGCTCATTCGGATGTCAATTCAGTGTACAAAATTTATTTTTGAATAAAATTTATTTTTTGTAACTAAAAAATGAAAACGTTATTACTTCTACATATAAGAAATTGAATTTTTTCCTCTGTATGCATTCATGTTGAATATGTAAGATATTACTTGAAAATGTCCACATCGTATTTAAAGAGATTTGTTTAACGAGAGTATTAATTTATCTGAAAATGCCCTATTTTACTTCCATATGCTTCTTTAATGACTACAGTCTTATTTAACTGGGACATTAATTTTTGTTACTTTCTACATTATTAATGTTTCAGAAGCATACTTTATTATATTTTACTCTCCTTTATAGATGCAATTTCTTCCCACATACAATTATTTTTAATAATGTGAAAAGAAATATTCGTCCAGGTAGCATGATCGATAGAGTCTTTATCTTACACTGGGTGACCGAAGGTTTGATTCCGGCGGAATGGGGAATTTTGAATCCATGAATCATAACTCATCCTTCTTTCGTTTCTGAGGCTCATTCACGAGGCTCTCTTTCATTTCACGCAGTCATTAATACCGGTAATTCTATACGAATGATGTTTAGAGATGGTGCCTGTTAGAAATTTAATGTAAAATGTTATTGTTTACTTATTTGATTATTTGAAGTGAAAATGTTCCTCCAATTGAAGAAAACATTTCGTTTATTAACCAATTATTGCTCAGCGTGTATTCAAACCAAAAACATGCTTTTAAAAGTGATATTACGATATCGTAATTTAGAACATATAGGTTAAAAAATTACAGTATCGATAGATTCCAAAAAAATAGCTTATCGTTTTTAACACAGCATATTAAATACTACACGCCACTACACGACTGATACCAAGAAAGAGCAAAAAACTATGCACCTGGTCTCGTATTATAAGGATCTAAAACTATTTAAACATTTTAATAAGAAAGTTAATAAAGAAACACTACCAAAGTTTTACAAAGTTTTAGCTATTCCTGTTCTCTTGTATGGCTCGGAATGTTGGACTCTCACCAAAAGTTTAATAAAATGACTGGAAGAAGCCGAGATTAAATTCCTACGATATGAGACAGGATGCATTCTTTTGGACAAACGGGGGAGTGAAGATATTCGTGAGGAATTACAAATAACTAGTGTTAGAACAAAAATAGAAGAATATAGAAATTAATGGTTTGAACATGTTAGTAGAATGAGTGAGGAGAGGATGCCTTATAAGGTGTTAAATTACAATCCACAAGGACATAGAAGTCCTGGACGACCATTTAAAAGATAGATCGAGCAACTATAATATGGAGCCGGAACAGATCAGAAATGGTCTAAGCCGTGACGATAGATGATGATGATGTTGATGATGATGATAATGATATTCTTAATAGAAAACGCCGTAAAATGAATAGAAAAGTTTAAACAATTACCCAAAAATTTGAAATATGCTTACTCTTGAAAAGGGTGCAAGTTTACGTCGTCCACGAAATTTTTAATGGAATCCAATTATCACAAAACTATTATATTTGCAATTCAAACCAACAAAATAATTGAATATGTATGTGGTGCCAAATTGTTTTCGCACAGAATCACCCACAATCAACTCAACTTTGAATTTTGATTGATCATTATTATAAGTGATCTCACTGCCACTTCAACAATAAAGAAAC
Source organism: Diploptera punctata (assembly GCA_030220185.1). Lineage (NCBI taxonomy): Eukaryota > Metazoa > Arthropoda > Insecta > Blattodea > Blaberidae > Diploptera > Diploptera punctata. Next base: position 39,106 of record JASPKZ010000824.1, on the reverse strand, counting down.
CAATTCAAAGATATTAGCCCTTCCACCTTTACTTATAGAATACAATTTCTCCAGAAATGCTTGTAACGGATGCACAAACTGAATAGAGTCTTAACTGATAGAAACTATTAGTAATTAAGAGCTAATTCTTATTTTTAGCCCGACAATATAGAACAATGCAGTATTTTAATCAAAGTTTTAGTAGAGTGCTACTGAGATATCGTGTACAAGTTTATAAAATTAATTTCATATATTTAAAATTATAAATACATTTTAAACTATAATGCAAAATTTTATTTATATACAGAATTTTAATTCTTACACATCTTTCTGTGCCTAAATTTTATTTTTCGCCTCTTTCCATCCAATCCATATCCTCCAGTCCAGTTATTTCTTGCATCCACGAGATTCGAGGTCTTCCTCTCCTTCTTCCAGGTGGACACCATTCCAATGTTTTTCTGGGTAATCTTTCTTCTTGCATTCGTCGTATGTGCCCATACCAATTTAATTGCTTATACCGTATATAATCTACTATTGAATAACCAATATTCATTTTTTCTCTTACGACAGTATTTCTTTTATTTTGTCTAATTTTGAACACAATGAAAAATATGTAAATATCCATCCATAGTAATCCATAGTAATTCTGCCCGAAGGCAGGTCCTTCACTGCAATCATAGCATTTTCATGCTATGCTTGCAGCTTTTCTAGGGAATTGTGAAGGTGTGGTAGCTTCCCGTTGCTTTCCACACCGGTGAAGGATGATGGTCATGATGATGATAATAAGGATGGTGATGATGATGATGGCTATATGATTTCGGGGACCATTTGGGCCTTGAAGTTTTTCTGACATTTGTCTTACAGGTGAGGAAAAACCCCGATAAAAACCTCACCCAGAAAAACTGCCCCGACCGGGGATCGAACCCGGGCCCGCTGCGTGACAAGGCAGCACGCTACCTCGAGACCACAGCGGTGGACTATGTAAAATATATCAAATGGAAAATAATGAGAAATATCAAATAATACAATAAAAGTCACGAAAATTGGAAAATTATGACGCTAAAATAACTAAAACAACAAAATATATAATTAATATGCATATTGACAACATGATGACTATGGTCAGGATTTATATGCAAGTTACCAATATGTAATATACTTCAATTAAAATGTGACATTATTAAAATGAGGGACATCCTTATTATTATTATTATTATTATTATTATTATTATTATTATTATTATTTTCTCTCTGGATTGTATTTGGATGACGGCTACAAAAGATCATAGTCAATTTTTTATCATTATCATCCGGTATCATGGCAGCTGCCGCCGTCTTCCGGAAACCAAACTCCATTCCTCTCTGTCCATCCATTGACCTTCCTCCAATCCTCTGATAATTATAGCCGCTTGGACACCTTCTATCCAGGTTTTCTTTTGACTTCGTTTCTTCCTCCTTTCTATTAGGATACATTCCACTATGGAATAGCAATCTTTACTCTAGCATTCCTTTGGCATGGTCATACCACTGTAATCTTTTCTTTTCTCTAATGTCTATGATGTCCGGCTCCTCTTGTACACCCATAATTTCCCTTATTTATTTATTTCGTATTCTATCCATTCTAGAATTTCCAGTTGATCATCTTAAAATATCGACATATCTACTTAAAATTATTTTCATTTGCCAAACTTCAGCACCATGTGTTAAAATGCTCTGAACTATGGTTCGAATCATTTTTAATTTTCTATTTTTTGTAATATTTTTGCTCCACCAAACAGAGACTAATACATTTATTGCTTGTTTTATATGTACGATTCTATTTTTAATTTGCATTATGTTATCGCCTCAGTGTTCCAATGTTGTTCCTAAGCTAATGCAATCAATACTATGTTTTAGTTCTCCTTCCTTGTTGAAATTTATATTTTCCCTTTCTTGTCCTTTACACAGACATTTAATTTTCTAAAGTCCCGATTTTTTCATATTCTTCTATCAGTTTTCTTGCCGTATATTCTATGTCATCATGATATTCTGCTATTAATACCTGGTCGTCTGCAAAATTGAGTGAATGTACATGCGTATTTTGGATTGGTATGCCCATTTTTTGACATTTTTTTTTCCTCCAGTCTCTCAGTACTGTTTCAAGATAAATTCTGAAGAGAGTTGGAGATAAACTGCAACCCTGCCTTAAACCTTTTTTAACAGTAAATCCCTCTATGATACGATTTCCAACTTCTATTTTTGAAAGTGATCCTTTGTATATGATTTTTTTTACTTTAAGAGAAGAAAGGAGATTACAAGTATTTGAGAATAAAATAGTTAGGGAAATTTTTGGACCAAACAAAGATAAACAGACAGGTGAATGGAGAAGAATACTTAACAGTGAACTACATTGTCTTTATAGGAAGCCAGGTGTAATAAGAACAGTCAAGTCTCTTAGACTGCGATGGGCAGGACATGTGGCATGAATGGGGAATGAAAAAGGTGCATGAAAGCTTCTTGTTGGAAAACCAGAGGGAAAACGCCCAGTTGGTACACCAAGAATGAGGTGGGAAAATAACATTAACCATGATTTGAGGGAAGTTGATTATACAGGGGATGATTGGAAATCATTAGCTCAAGGTAGGGATGTATGGAGAACTTATGTCGGCGCGGCCATGAACCTACGGGTTCGATTGTGCCAGTGAGTTAGTTTATCAGTAGGGGAAGTATACCAAATGTGGAATACCGTTTTATATTTTAATGATACTTGCTAAATATTTAGATATAAATTAGTTACATAATTCGATTATATAAGCAAATTTATTACACAATAAGAACCTACTTTCAAAATGTATTAAATTAAAAGTTTACTCTCACAGAAAAAATATATAGCAAAACAATGAAGTTGTTGATTTTTACATAAAAACAATACAATAAGTTCACAAATAATACCATGCTCCTTGTATGTTATTTTGCAATAGGCACACACATAGGGATCCGTTGGAACCCCGGCACAGTCAACATGACATCAAATATTACACATCCCGCCACTTCATTAGAAATCAAACCCCCACAAAAAATGCTTTCTGTTTCCTGGGATTCCAGCGGCATTTCTTCACATTCAAATGATGATAAAGGATAATCACTCCCTGCGTTTGGTGTTCCTAAGGTGGAATACATAATATTCCAGTTTAGAAACAAATAGCCAAATTTAAATTATCATCACTGTGGCATGACTCATTTTATACCATGAAATATAACATGGCCATAACAAAAACGCATCTAAAGGACTAACAAATGATATGAAACTAAAGTATTAATAATAAAAAGTAAAAACGTGAGGAGAGTTTCAAAACTTAGGTGCAAAAAACTCGGAATTAAAAGGAACTAAATCAATGTAGAACACATCCACACTTCTTAAACCACATACTTCAACTACAGGCGGGAAGCCTCTGTCTCTCTCCTCCATTTGCAACAATCAACTCAAAAAAATGCCAAAATTGTTCAACAACATGTCGAGGTATTCCAGTTTGTGAACATATTTCGCTTTTGGCACACTTCCTCTATATGATTTTATAGCTTCTATTAATATTTTAGTAATGTTCAATTTTTTTTAATATAAGGAATTTGTAGTGTCGTTTCCTGATATATATATATATATATATATATACAATACAACTTGTTTAATCCGGAACGTGAATAATGCGGAAATTTCCAATATGAACAAATGTATTGGTCCCGACGAAATAATAGTAATGTTACGTGTATTTATTTTGCATAAACCGGAATCTGTCCAACGCGCAAACGGAAGGATTTTTCTACACAATTCATGAAACAAATTTATAAAGCGGAAGGACAGAGAAATAAATTAGTTTCCACTTCATTGAATTCCCGTTATGCAAAAAAATAAGAAATGGTTCCTCCGCCTAGTGAAGTAGAGGTTCTACCTGTACCAGAAATTTTATTTCCGCCTCACTGCATACCCGTAATGCGAACTACAGATACCTGTCTTACAAATAACCATTGCACTGTAAAATCTTAAATTAGTTTTAAGTTCTGAGCCGATCTTTCACAGGTAGCGTTTTGAATTTACAGAATAAAGACGGCAAAAACGTTTGTATCATTGCCATTAAACGAAAAAGTGAAAGTCATTGAAGAAAAATCTCCAAATTTCCGGACCGATGCTCCAAAGTCAAGCTCTAACTCTTGCTAAATCTATAGGAATAGCGATTTCAAGGCATCTTCAGGTTGTCTGGACAGTTTTAAAAGACGACACAATGTAGTGTGGAATGAAATTTGCGGGGAATCAAAGGATGTGGACGAAAGTGTAGTTAGTGAGCGGAAACCGAAACTGCATATCTTAATTTCAGGATACGCGCCTAAGAGACATTTTTAACGCTGACGAAACGGGACTGTTTCTTCGCGCGTTACCGTCGAGGTCACTCATACATACTATACTTCACTTTTCAAATGCAGTGGAACTACAATTAATCCAAGGTACGTAAAAAAGACATATACGGTACTCTATATTCAAAGATTATTAGTAAGTTTTAATTTTTATAATGCGGAATTATATCTAATGTGGAAAAAAATGATCCCATGCGAATCCGCTTTGAGCAAGTTTTACTATATATATATATATATATATATATATATATTATGCCTCCATAATATATGTAATAAAATCTGTTTTTTTTTATTTAATCAATAATTTAAACAATTCTTGCAATATTAGATAATAGATTATTACCTTAAAAGTTAATACTAAAAAATTACTCATAATTTAACTTTAATTTTGTAAGATATAAGTAATCTCGAGTCTTAACTAATTTCACTGCTCTTTACAATATCCCGATTAGCACTTTAGAATCTTTTATAAAAACCAGCAAAATTGCTGCATAATATTGAATCGTATTAAAAGTAACTTCAAATTCTTGTTCCTAAGTTAATCCTTCCTGACACCGTAGCTACTGGGTGTAAAAAGAGAGCATCAGATATGACCCGCATTCTAATCCACTACATAAAATGGTAGTTGAGGGTAAACGGTGGCGTTAAAGATAACCTTAATATATTGCCTCTCTGAAATTACAGTTTTAATGAGGACTAAAAGTATGTTTAATTTCGTTATGGTTCCTTAAATAGCATGCAAATACCACTAAAACTTAATCTCTTACGTAAATTAATATATACACAATTTCTTGCCCACTTTTCCTATATTTATTGGAAGAAAAATTAGGAGGTCTTTATGAAAATGAAATTTATCATTCATAACGAAAATATCTGTGCTCAAAGATATTAAGTTGTTAGGTTGACTATTTAAGTCATGCCCCAAATGGGAGTCAATGACCAATCACATTCCAATATTTTTTATTTACAAGCCATCACAGTCGTGTTTGGCCTCGAATTTATCAAGTAAAGTTTATCATATTAAAGAAAGCTACTCCTTTTTAACATTCTGAACAGGTCATAGCATTATTTTGCAGTGACTGACTCCCCAAGAAATACGGCTGCCAGATTGCATATATAATGCATGAATTCAGCACATAGCGCATGCGGGAGATAATATAAAAATATTAGTAGCGATTGATTATACCACCAAAAAGAGAAACCACTCTTTGCACTTTCTTAAACGAATTATTTTCCAGGAAATGACGTTGCACAAAAATATAATTGACATATTTACATCATAAGACATCAGAAATTAATTAACACCTATAATGTTGGTCATAAATGTCTCCACTACGGTGCATTCTTACAACATTGCGATCCTTTGGCAATAAATAATATGATCTGGTTGCAGTGATGAACAAAATAAGCAAATGAAGCGTACCAATCGTTTCTCATTTGTTTTCAAACATCGCCGTTTACATTAAATATATAAATATTTTAAAATAACTATAGTTATATAATGATTTGTGAGTAAACAGCTTAATTTTATTCGTTAAATAGTCCTAACAAATGCCACTCTTTATTTCTAAATTCTTTACATAAATTCACTCCTTACTTTGTGAGTCGTGAATTTATCGATAATTTGGTAATCACTCGTGGCATTACTTATGAAAAATGAGCAAAGCGATTTAAGTGTGATCATCTACGAAGTCTTCTGTGCACTGAGAAGACATTGGTAAATTATGACTCCAATACTTTCGTTAAGGCATTGTCTGTCTTAACATATGCAAGTGAAAATTGGAGTCTTAACCGTTCAGACAGAAGAAAAATAGATACTGCAGATATTTAGTTATTGGGTTCAGTAGCAGGTGTGACAATTTTGGACACAAAAAGAAATTGAGATGTTAGAAAAAACTTATATTATTTTAATTTGACAAATAGAGTTGACAATATGAGGTACGACAAGTGTGAATATATTAAACGAATGCCTACAGATAGAATCCCAGCTGTTATTAGAGTACAAACCAATAGGACTTAGAATTGTTGGACGCCCTTTTAGTAGATGCGAAGATTTATTAATTCCCACTTGATGTGAAAACAGGTCAAAAGGCCTAATTTTATGAAGTAGTAGAAGAAGAAGAAGAAGAAGGTGCTATCGAATTGTAAAGAAGTATGTTTCATAGTATTTCGTAAGAATGGTGGAATATCTAGCTAAAAAGCTTATTTTTTTAATAGTGGGGATTTTATACAGTTGTTTATTCTGCCTCGGAGGGTAAACCGCCAAGAGCACCGCAACATGAAAAAACAATTGCGCTGTCCCAGTATTATGAAGATGAGTGGAATGAAGGTCTACTCTATGGTATTACGTAAGTTGTAGATAGTCTTAAATGTCGGACGAACGAGGTTCGATCCCCACGGCAAATACCGCCATTTTGGGTTGAACCTATTGTAGTGAGGGAGACTGCAATCCTCCCGTTGGACCTTTCAGTCCTTATTTTATTGTTCAGACTCGGAGACATGAGGCAGCACCCTAGTGGGCCCTCACTATATTTACGTAACCACATACGCATTTCCAGAATTGAGCCAATGTTTAATTTCTTTGTGTATCTCATTCCTATTTGTGATTATTGTTCCTGTGTATTTGAATATTGCCACAATAATCACAAATATGAATGAATTACTTACTTACTTACTCACTGGCACTATCGAATCTGTAGGTTCATGGCCGCGCGGACACAAGCTCTCCATACATCCCTATCCTGAGCTAATGCTTTCCAATCATTCCCTATATAATCCACCTTCCTCAAATCATTAGTTAATATTATTCTCCCACCTCATTATTTTTCTACCAACTGGGCGTTTTCCCTCTGGTTTTCCTACAAGAAGCCTCCTTGCACGTATTTCATTCCCCATTCGTGCCACATGTCCTGTCCATCGCAGTCTACGAGACTTAACTGTTCTTATTATATCTGGCTTCCAAGAAAGACCATGTAGTTCACTGTTATGTAAGTCTTCTCCATTCACCCGTCTGTTCATCTCTCTTTGGTCCAAAAATTTTCCTAAGATCTTTATTCTCAAATACCCGTAATCTCCTTTTCTTCCTTATAGTAAGAGTCCATGTTTCGCATCAATATAATATAACTGGTAGAATACAAGTATTGTATATTTTCAGTTTACCATTTTTTGAAAGGAGTTGGGATGTCAAGAGCCAATGGAATGCATAATAGCATGCATTTCCAGAATTGAACCTATGTTTAATTTCTTTGTGCATCTCATTCCTATTTGTGATTATTGTTCCTAGGTATTTGAATTCAACCACTTCCTCAAAATTTCCCTCATTTGTCATTAGCTATCCATTTCCATTGCTATAATCTATTTCTATGTATGATCATATATTTAGTTTTATTGATATTTACTTCCAGTGTCCCAATTTCTTAGTATTACTCAATAGTGTGTGCGTGTTGGCCTTTAGTATCCCCTTGCTATCGCCCAATAGTACTACATCATCAGCATAAACTAACAGCTTATTAATACCATTGAGTTGTAGGCCTTCCTCATCCTCTAAAGATTTGATGGCATGCTCTAGTACAAAATTAAATAGTAGAGGAGATAGTGCATCTCCTTGCTTCAACCTATTGTGGATTTCAAAAGTATCCGAAAACTGTTTGCCTACACGCACCCTGCTCTTTGTGCCATTTATACACATTCGTATAAGTCTAACTAACTTTTAAGGCATTCCAAACTCTAGCAGGATACTATATAACTTCTCCCTCTTAATTGAATCGTATGCCTTTTTGAAGTCTACGTATAGTTGATGTGCAGTACCATTAAATTCCCATTTCTTTTCTAAAATCTGCCTTGTACTAAAAATCTGATCTATTGTAGACCTGTTTCTTCTAAATGCACATTGATGATCTCCTAGAATGTCATCAATATAGGGAGTAAGTCTGCTTACTAACATATTTGTTAGAATTTTGTACGAAGTTGAAAGTAATGAGATGCCCCTATAGTTGTTGCAATCAGTTTTATCTCCTTTCTTATAAATTGGTACGATAATAGATTATTTCCACTCATCTGGAAGAGCTTCTTTTCTCAAATCATATTAAATAACGGGAGTATCTTGTCCATCCGTTTTTTCTCCCCCTGATTTTATCAGTTCTGCTGGGATCTCATTTGAACCTGATGCTTTATACATCTTCAATTTTTCTATCGCCATTTCAACCACTAGTGCTCTTAGTTCTGCGACTAGCATTTCTGCTCTCTCTAAATTATCCTCTTCAATATCCTTTTCTGTAAGTACGTTTAATAGCTGATTAAAGTAACTTTGCCATCTATTTAATATACTCCTGGAATCTGCAATCATATCCCCATTTTCATTTCGAATTATGTTTGTTCTATCCTGAAACCCTTTCTTCTCTATACTTATTCCCTGATATAATTCTCTAATGTTCCTATTTTTTGCGTTCATTTCAAGATCATTAATCTTCTCTCTCAAATATTCCCTCTTTTTACTCTTTAGTAACTTGGTGGTTTCCCGTCTAATACTACCCAATTGTTCTAAATTTACCTCATTCGGCTCGTGTAACCATTTCATTGACCAAAGAAATTAAACAAGGGTTCAGTTCTTGAAATTCGTGCTATTATGCATTACACAGACTCTTGACGTCCCAACTCCATTCAAAAAACTTTAAACTGAATATAAAACTGTTGTTCTAGCAGTTATATTATATGGATGCGAAACATGGACTCTTAATTTAAGGGAGGAAAGGAGATAACGAGTATTTGAGAATAAAGTTCTTAAGAAGATTTTTGGACCAAACAAAGATAAAGAGACAGGTGAATGGGGAAGACTACTTACAGTGAACTACATGGTCTTTATAGAAAGCCAGATATGATGAGAACAGTTAGGTCTCGTTGACTGCGTTGAGCAGGACATGTGGCACGAATGGGGTAAAAAATAGGTGATTGGAAGCTTCTTGTAGGAAAACCAGAGGGAAAACGCCCAGTTGGTAGACCAAGAATGAGATGGGAGAACTGTGATTTGAGGGAAGTAGATTATACAGGGGATGATTGGAAAACATTAGCTCAGGATAGGAATATATGGAGAGCTTATGTCCGCGCGGCCATGAACCTACGTGTTCGATAGTGCCAGTGAGTTAGTTAGTTAATTAGTCCAGGATAGGTGTGTATGGAGAGTTTGTGTCCGAGCGGCCACTAACCTACGGTCCGATAGTCCCATTCGGTCAGTCAGTGACTGGGATATAACCAGATTCCATGTTGTAAGATAAAGTTCTTTAAATTTTTTTTTCGATTACAAAAATTATTTTTTTTATTTTTCTGCAATTAATCGCAAATTTAACGTCTATATCTTAAAACATGGTTTCCCCTTTTCCAGCCTCATCACAATATTCATCATAGTATTTGCTATACCCTGTTCGCTCTTAAAGTGTTCCTCGTCAAAACAAAACCATGTGATCTGCTCACTTTTCATTGGTTATGGGCACCGATGTACGTTGTAGAAGCCAAAAGCATGCGAAAAAGTAGTTCCCTTCATTAAATTAAAAATATGTGCATATTTGTTATTCTTCGTGAATGAAAATAATAATATTCAAAACATACAAAATATTCTGAAATACACCTAATCAATAATTACAACTTAAAATACTTTATTACATATGGGCGATGCATTTGAGTCATGCTTCAGTTGATTCTCAAGTAACAAAATGGTGGAAAGTATCTAGTCTTTGTTGCTGTGTCGCCATCTCCCTGTCAAAAGTGACAGTAATTGTGGCGCGAATTGCGTAAGGATATTGCATCTACAACGTACGTCGGTGTCCATAACCAACGAAAAGCGAGCAGGTCACATGATTTTGTTTTGACGAGGATCACTTTAAGAGTGAACAGGGTATAAAATTAAAACATAAATAAAGCATTATATGAAAACCGGGGGGAAAAAAAGAAGAAAAACCTTGACCTGATCTGAAATGCGGTATTAAAATAATAAAGCTTCTCTCGATAGTTGAAGAATTATAATATTTATCGTGTTTAATTTCGATAGATACATATTAAGTACATACAGTAGTCAACATTATTAGTACACTTATTGTAATTCTTTTAAAGGAGATGTGTCAAACAGAGGGTAGGAATTGAGTAACCAATGGATATTAGTTAAATCGCGGGTTCCAGTAAAAATGTGTTGTGTATTTTTATTTGATTTTAAAATGTTCTTAGAAACGCATTAAACTATAGTATGAGACCGCTAGCGTCGTATCTGTTGTTATAAACTTGTGCCTTATCTCTCTAGCTTCATTATGGTAACAAGTAAGCGACTCTACCTATCTAGATAAGTTGCGATTGTGTTTTGTTTATGCGATTGGCTAGCAACACAGTGTCGAATGAAAATGGCGTACGTTGTATAAATCCGCCGCGTTTCGTGTGTAAAAACTTTGTAAATTAAGTGTGTAATATTTTTGCTAGTTATTTAAGAGTGTGTACAGTGATTTAGTAATGTTTTACGCAAGTTTTGGTGTATGTGAAGTGATAATATGAGCTGGTTTATATTGAATTCGACTGATCCAACACAAGGTTCGTTTATTTAATATTATTGCATCACGCATTTCAGTATATTAAAGAGTTAATGTTGTGCATATATTTTACGCTACACAGTAATAAGTGAATCGTCATGTTTAAGTAGGGATTTAAGACAAAGAAAAGTCAAATTTATAGTAATTTTGAGCTCTAAACTTCACTCTTTATATTTCAGGTAAGACGGAAACAAATTGTTTCTGGAAGAAGATATAGGTCTATGCTTCCGAATTCAACATACGGTTTTGGTGATACATTAGAGGACAGGGCTCAAGTTTCCAAAAGGGGTTGGAGATTTTAAAATATCTTACACAGATTCAGTCTTATTTTACATTCACGGATTAATTCTGTAACATTAATTGCCACTTGAAACCCATTTTAAACGTTTTTCTAATTATTATTTTTCGATAAAATTTTAATAAAATATTCAACTTTTATAAGATTCATGATCTGTTCCGTTGAGGTTTATTCAAAATTAATATAAAATTATAGAATATTCAACTGTAAGTAGCGGTTTGATGTAGGAGCCATATTATTGTTTTAACAGCCATTTTATTTCCTTGTTCCAATTAAGCCAATATATACTTCATGAGAAATTATTTTTGATATTTTTTTGTCTTCCTTCCCTCCTTAAAACTGACGATTGAATTGGTAGGCCTATAGTAGATAATTACACATTGTAGGAAATCCAGAGTGAAATCTTCCAGTACGTAGGTCAAGAATGAGGTTCGAAAATAAATATCTCCATGGTTTGAGGGAGATGAATTGTATAGGGAATGAATGATTGGAAAACGTTATCTACGGATAGGGATGTATGGAGATCTTATATACTTGTGGCCATGGACCTCCAAGTTTTGATAGTGCCAGTGAATTAGTATTGTTACGAATGGGCGGATTCCTATGAAATGTCATATATTTTTTTTAAATTCGAGTAGGTATATAAGTTTTCTGATGAAAATATTGTGATTTTGATTATTTTAAAAGTAATATTTTAATTTTTTTTAGATTTTTGGTTATATTTTTTTCTAATTTCTGAAATAAAGTAATATTTCAGGGAGTTTTATAACATGTCAAGCAAGTTCAAGCAACCAACATAATGAAAGCCGCAATATGAATGGTCACTTGTTTGAAGACCGCTTTTTATTGTTCGAAATTGCTTCTAAGACGGACAGTTACATTCGCCGCTTTGACTGTATGGTGAAAAATTATAAAATATGTATGAAGAATTAGTATAATATTGTTTAATACATTAATTTAAAAATAGCAGTCATATTTTTATATTTTTGAGTCACATTTAAAAACTTTTTAGGTCGTAAGTGCAGGCGTTTTTTTTTTATTTTTTGTAATAGAAATCCTCTCCTTAATTATTGCTATCCTTAATGCTCTTGGATAATTCAGGACCTTATAGTACCTATTTATATCAGGGCATGAACGGGCAGACGAATTTTACTCAGACTCCACTTTTTCAGCTTAAGCTTCTTCTAAGTGTCCTAAATCTTCGATATAAAAGTAATAATCATAAGTAATGCCGCGAATGACTTCCAATTTATGTAGAGAATTTGGAAGTCAGAAGTGGCATTTGTTAGGACTATTTAATGAATAAAATTAAGCTGTTTACTCACAAATCATTATTTAAATAGTTATTTTAAAATATTTATATATATAATGTAAACGGCGATGTTTGAAAACAAATGAGAAACATTTGTTATGCTTAATTTGTGCATCACTGCAACCAGATCATATTATTTATTGCCAAAGGATCTCAATATTGTAAGAATGCACCCTAGTGGAGAAAAAATGAAACACATCAAACTGTTTATAACCAACATTAAAGGTTATTAATTAATTTCTGATGTCTCATGATGTAAATTACATTCTTCTGGAACGTAAATTTCTGGGAAGTAATGCGTTTAAGAAAATTCAAACAGTGGTTTCTTTTTATTCCGTATAATCAATTACTATGAATGTTTTTTCTATTATATCCCGCAAGCAGTATCTGTTTACATTCGTACACTATATATACAATCTGGTAGTCGTATTTCTTAGAGAGTCAATCACTGCAAAATAATGCTCTGACGTATTCAGAATGTTGAAAAATAGGAGCTTTCTTTAATATGATAAACTTGCTAGTTACATTTCAGGTGAAACACGACTGTGACTTGTTGTAAATCAAAATTCATTGAAACGCGATTGGCCATCGACTCCCATTTGGGGCATGAGTTAATTAGTAATAATAAATAACTGTCTGAAATAATAATTTTCTAACACATTTACTTGATATAATCCATAAAACCCAAACACCAAATATTCGTGTTTTCATTGAAATTTTAAATTAGATTGACATAAGGGTTACTGGTTATTTAATATTTTTGTCTCTGAGGTCAATAAATATACTAAGAACTTAACGGCGCGATAGACCTAGATGACCCACGTTCAAACAGACTGCTGTTGGTCTCACATCCACACGTGTTAATAACAGAGGTGTATAGTCTTACAGCAGTATAGGGGTGACATGTTGATTAGCATGTCGGGTCCCCCAGCCGTTATAGGTGATCTTTTCAACGCTACTTATTGCAGTTATCCAAATTCCTCATGATGCCGGGTGTGTACCACTTCCATACTAACCGAAATTCCATTAGAAAATGTCTTACCCTATAGGGACTAGAACGAGTTCAAGTCCTATGGCTCTGCTTCAAGGCATCTTGTCTTAAACCACTCGACTATATAATATGAATTTATTCCTAGTAAAAAATTACACGAGTCGGCCGCGGTGGACTAGTGGTTGCCTCTGGCCCCGAGGGTCGCGGGTTCAAACCCGGCCAGGTTGATGGGTTTTTTTAGGATGGAAAAAATCCAAGGAGCAAGTCCTCCGGGAGGGATTTTAAGCCGTGGGTCCCGAGTCGGAAGATTCTCAGGTTCGTAAAAGGTCCTTAAGCCTGAATGAAAAGTCATCTAAGCAAAATTTACCGAATTTTCCCGTCCTAGTACTACCTTGGTTTCCTAGATGTCAGTATGAGGCGGAACGCTGACCACGGACCACTCAAAAATGACATCTATACGAAAACAAGTGTAACTAAATTAGTGTGGTTCAAATTCTTCCCTGTAGGGGGAGAGCGCCTAAATCTCTGTTAAGGGAAAACATGGCCTTTCAAGAAAAAATTAGACGAATTGCAGTGTAGGTTGTAGTGGTACATAGATATGTCACAGGTATATCCAGCATAAAAAATGCCCTAATTGAAAATCCATATTTCAGAGAAATATATGATGCAACTTATTTCATATCAATCTACGATCCGCAAAGAATTGACTGATTCATAATTATATTAGAATTCCATTTCTGTAAGAGTATTTATAAATTACCCGGCGTGCGCTGCTGTGCCTAAATAAATTAAATGTGTTTTCATATTTAGTTCTATAACTAAAAAAAATAAGTAAAGTAAAGTGATCCCACAACAGGCCCGGAGGCCCTTGGGGTAGTAGGAGGTTAAGGCTCCAACTTTTTCTAGACAATCGGCACTTTATGTCAGCCGGGTTGTCAGCCCTGCGTGACTGCCGCCTTTACCCTCAGAACAAGCGTCTGGTACTCATTTCCGTTAGCGGCCGAGTAGACCCCAGGGCCATAGTGCCGCCAGAGGGTTTGGGTCAGTTTAAAAATCCTGACCCCAACGGGACTTGAACCCTCGACCCTCAGGCTTGTAGCTCAGTGCCTTAAGCACTACGCTATGGCGTGCCCCAACTAAAAAAATAATAATTATAAATTTATATTATTATATTTATATTATTATTAAATGCCCCATGCTGATAACATGACGTTGCCCGGGAATCTACTTATCCCGATCATTTTAGTATCAATGATTTGAAAGACAAAAATGGTAATTTGAGATGTCAGTAACATATAGACATATGCTGTCGCGGACATTTTTTAAGAATGTTTTGACATATCCAATTTTGTGTACATTGATTAAAGGGCTGAGAAATTTGAGGTTTAGGCACCGTAAGCCATTTAAGCGTCCAAAAAGCGACTTTTTTTTAGTGCACCGATGCAATTTTTTTAAGCTCCGACCCTATACCGTAGTTCTTACGGTAATATGTTATATTCGTTAATTGTCCGAAAAAAAATCTCCAAACGATGATAAAAACCCCCGTTCAAATAGATGGAGTACTTTTTAGTCCGTAAAGTACAGACAGATTCACAGACGTTCATTTTTATATGTAAACAAGAAGTTTTCAAATTGAATATAGTGATGAGGTCTTTCTGTACTGTCCTACAGCTGCAGCGCGCTCCTTACGTCAGCCAATATAAACTGTAAAATTCATTGATACTCAATCTAAGGAATAATGCACTTTTTACACGCTTTATATTAGCTTGACCTGTATCTATCTATCTATGTGACGGAATCTTTCAACGCGATTTTCACCCACTTAAAATCATTCGATCGACTTGAAACTTTGTATACTTGTAAAGGACCCGTGACAATACAATAATTTCATATTTAGTTTCTAAACTCCTGGCCAGAAGTATCAGAAAATCGAAAAAAAAAAGTCTTTGTATCTACGTAAGGGAAACTTTGAACACGATTTTCACACGCTTAGAAACATTGGATCGACTTGAAGGTTTGTATACTTGTAAAGGACCCGTGACAATACAATAATGTCATATTTGTTTCTAAAAACGTGGCCAGAATCATCAGAAAATAAAAAAGTGCGTTTGTATGTATGTAACGGAATTTTTTAATACGATTTTCACCCACTTAGAAACATTGGATCGACTTGAAACTTTGTATACTTGTAAAGGACCCGTGATAATACAATAATTTCAAATTTCATTTCTAAAATCCTAGTTAGAATCATCAGAAAATAAAAAAAAAATGAAAACTGGTATACAGGTTGCGGACTTGTCGACTTTTTAGTCAATCGTTGTAGGAGCTCAGTTGGTAGAGCGGTGAACTCTAGTGGTATATAATTTCAGTAATCCATAGGTCGCTGGTTCAAATCCGGCTGGGAGGATTTTTTTAGAAGAGTATTACTGTTAGCTCATACCACAGTAGTATCGAATTTAAATATATTTACATTTTTATCTTATTCTGTAAAATATTAAAACTAAAAAATAAATAATAGTTTAAAAAAACTAAAACGTTATTAGAAAACCGAGCTAAAAAATGAAAAATAATTTTAATTTGCAACACGCTTGGAATAAAATTAAAGTGGTCAACGAAAAAATCATCTCCAACACATATAGAATAAAACTAGAGTTATCAACAAAAAGAAAATAATTATACCATCAAAAGTGTGGGGTGCTTTTTATGATTTTTGCATTTTATTCTTAGAGACTTTCATTTTACTAATACATGTTTATTATCTAATATATTAATTGATATAGAGCACCCCACGCTTTTGATGGTAAAATTATTTTCTTTTTGCTGATAACTCTAGTTTTATTCTATATATGTGTTAGAGATGATTTTTTTTGTTGACCACTTTAATTTTATCCCAAGCGTGTTGGAAATTAAAATTATTTTTAATTTTTTAGTTCGGTTTTCTAATAAATCGTATTGTTTTAGTTTTTTAAAACTATTATTTATTTCTGTCCTTTTAATTCTCTATTCTTTAGTTTTTTATTCGTGCTGTGTAGAAAGACTATCTTGAGAATCGTGACCCAAATTAATAATTCGTATTGCAGCCAAATGGCCATTCAGATTAATATAGGATTTTACTGTTGTGCTTTATATATTGGTATAATGATTTTGTCTTCTTTGTGCATAATTCGATTTGGTAGCGTTAACATTTTTTGTTGCACAATGTACACTCGCACGATTGGTTTGGTTCGTGGTATGTTGTGGTCTTGCAGATAAGATAGTGAAACCCATGGACAGCCAGTCATGATATTACGTGTCGCAATTCAAAGTTTTCTCTTGTCCATTCTCGGTCTATCATTGCTCCTGTGCTGTTGATTTTTGTTGCAATTTCTTCTCTTTTCTTCCTAAGTGTTAAGAGTTGTTCCGAAGCTTTTGTGACCCGAAATATCTATTGTGCTATCCCAGTATATTATGGATGAACAGAATGAATTTTATTCTACGGTGTTATGTGAGTCGTAAGTTGTCTTCCGGTGTTTCGTCATGAACATTAACAGTATCAACTGGGAGTTTTCTCTCTGGTTTTCCTACAAGGAGCTTCCATGCACCTCTTTCATTCCCCATTCGTGTTACATGTCCTGCCAATCTCAGTCTACGAGATTTAAATGTTATTTTAGTATCTAGCTACCTATAAAGACCACGTAGCTCACTGTTAAGTAGTATTTTCCATTCACCTGTCTGTTCATCACTCTTACGTCCAAAATGTTTCCTAAAACTTATTCTGAAATATTCGTAATCTCATTTCCTCCTTTAAAATAATAGCCCATGTTTCACATCCATATATTATAACTGGAAGAATAACACTTTTGTATACAGTATTTTCAGTTTAAAGTTTTTAGAAAGTAGTTGGGACAAGAGTCCATGTATTGCATAATAACATGCATTTCCAGAATTGAGCCTATGTTAATCATCTTTAGATAACCAGATATAATAAGAAAAGTTAAATCACATAGACTGTCATGAACAGGACATGTGGCACGAAATTGAAATGAAATGGGGCTTGGAATGTTCTTGTGGGAAAAACGAGAGGGAAAACGCCCAATTAGTAGATCAATAATAAGGTGGGAGAATAACATTAACCATTATTTGAGGGAAGTAGATTAAACAGGGGTTGATTAAAAAACATTAGCTCAGGATAGGAGTGTAAAGAAAGTAAAGTGATCCCACTACAGTCCTCAGGAGGCCCTTGGGGCAGTAGGAAGTTAAGGCTACCTTTTTTTCTAGACAATCGGCACTTGGTGTCAGCCCTGCGTGACGACCGCTTTTACCCCAGAACAAGCGTCTGGTACTCATTTTCGTTAGAGGCTGAGTCGACCCCAGGGCCACGTTGCCGCCAGAAGGTTTGGGTCTGTTTAAAAATCCTGACCCCATTGGGACTCGAACCTTCGACCTTCCGGCTTGTAGCGCAGTGCCTTAACCAGTACGCTACGGCGGGCCCCCTTAGGAGTGTATGGAGAACTTATATCCGCGCGGATATCAATCTACGGGTTAGATAGAGCCTGTGAGATATGGATGAATAGATAGACTATAGATTACTACATGGTTGCATGCTGCAAACGACTATACAAATGTTGTTTTTTCAACCATCACGTCGCATCGTTGCCACGTATCGATGAGTAACGTTTTGACTGAGGTTGTAGAAACAAGCCTACAGAGTAAACAGTTTTAGCGTTATGTTGACTCACATTATGGCCAGTGATACGGTGCAATAACTCATTCCTTGATGCTACCTTAAATAAAAAAGAAATACTTAATCTTTAGAAGAACACCCCCAATGAAAATTGCTACCCCTATTTTGTGGTGTGTGTTTGCAAACAATCACAGGGAAGATTAGGGGGAAGGATTACAATTAGGACGCATTGTCCATCAGATGACGTCACGAACAAATAAACTTATCCGTGTTCTGTCATTTGGCAAACAAGTGACCGGGGGCACACTAGAGGATTAAGAAGAAAATGACTCCATTTGGTACAATATGCGCTTATTTGCGCTCATTTGTTCTCTGTTGAAGGGGGAGCGCTATTGATATTACTGATGGTATATTCAAATGAAAACCTGTGCATTTTTATAAATGAAAAGGCCAATCATATCATGTCTCGTTATGGTCTCTGAACAGTGAAGGATTATTACAGTTAACGAATTTTTCTTACTCTCATTTGGCTGTTTGAATTAAAACCTAAATTACGTACGTATGGCTTATGCAGTAACTTCATAATCCAACTTAATTTTTCTATGCATTGGTACTGCTTACGGGGGAACTGGCAAGTATTGCTTGCCGAAACTTACCTTCAAATTTCTCCCAGAGAAGCGTAGTCATGTACCCGGAAAAAAAATAATTTGGAAAACTGCCGTCCCCGCCGCACCTCAACTCTCTATTCAAGCAGGAACGTACATCAGCTTCGCACAGTGGTGTTGACAATCCTGGATTCTGGCACCGATTTCTATGCCTTGCAGTTAAAACCGGCAGATTTTTTTTTAATACGGACTTCGTACATTTCAACGCTTATCTGAGAGAAATTTCAAGCTAGGGTTCGGCATGCAATGGTTGACAGTTCCCTTGTTACTTGCGTTTACAGGTTAGGTAATATATTATGATTGTTATTCCATCCATACACCTACGATCCTGGTGGACTGATGGTTAACTTGCTGGCTTCTATATTCGAATTTCTTCTTCTTCCTCTCCTTCTTCGTCTTCTCCTTCTTCTTCTTCTTCCTCTTCTTCTTCTTTGCTTCCACCGTTATAATTTAATCTCTCGCTTTATATGTAATTTTACATGCCCCACGCAATATAATGATGATTACAAAGGCCAGAAGATATTCAGAGACTCTTTGAACATCAACGTTTCCTGAAATTTGTCTTACAGTTGAGGAAAAACTACGAAAAAAAGTACATAATTTAGTAAACTTGTCCTGTACCGGGTATCGAAACCGTGCCCACAGCGTACGAGGCAGCGTTTCTACCCCGAGATCCAGCGGTGTACCCATGGGTTTTTAAGGGCATAACAATTCTGAGAATAGCTTCCTTAGCAAAAAATGTAAGCTAAGCCTTGATTGTGTGCCGTAGTTTAGAGTATGTGAAAGTACCTCAATCCTGGAATAAAATGCCTGTGAGTAAATATTTTCGGCCCTATAACGAACAAATATAAGCCAAATTAAACTAACTCACTGGTACTAACGAACCTGCAGATTCATGGCCGCATGGACACAAGCTCTCCGTACACTCCTAAACGGAGCTCTTTTCCAAACATCTATGTATAATTTACCCCCCTCAAGTTATGGTTATTCTCCCGCCTCATTCTTGACCTACCTACTGGGAACTTTTCTTCTGGTTTTCCTACAAGGAGTTTCCATGTCCCTCTCTTACATCTCATTTTTGGTACATGTCCTGTCCAACATTTTATATAATTCATCTTATCATTCATCCTATGCCTTTTAAAGCCCAAATCGGGGCGTTACCTCCCCTTTTTTGACGATTCTTAACCAATGTGATTAAATTATGCTAATTCAATACAGATGTTGTGGGTATATGTGATCGACATGTCGCCAAAGGAGACATCTAATAGTCTACTAAGGTGTTATTTGGATTGTACAAAGTCGGTAAATTTTGCTATTTATATAATACTAGATGACCCGGCAAAATTCGTATCGCCTTTAACTATTTTTACGTTAATTTTTCCGTATGGTTTTGTTGATTGAGATGAACGTATGTTGTCTGCATTCTCAGTGTCATCCATAAGTGTATCATAAGGATTATATACATTTATTGATGGAATATTTTGAGGAGGCTTGCTGATTTCATTATACTTTCTTTTTTTTTACGAACTTGTTGGCAGTTTGGATTCTCATCATCATCAAGAAGTATCTGTATAGTAATATCATCTTGTGATATATTATAGTCATCTTGTTTTTCATTTAATTGAGGCATGAAGATTGTTTCTGTAATATTACGCATATAATTATAACTAACAGACTTACTTACATTTCTGTTATTCCGTTTCTTAGGACCTTCATATGTTTTTAAATTGACATTCTTCTGAAATGTAAGACTTATGTCACATAGGCCTATACCAATTTGCGGAAATTCACTTGATATCTTATCATTTATGGTCTCTAGAACTGATTCGCCATATTGTTCAATGACCCTTCTCGGTCCAGTTAAATTTAAATTAAGTTGCTGTCTTTCAGCCAGATTACTTAAAACTAATACTTGCACACGAAATTAATGTTATTATCAATATATTGAAAATAAAATAAACACTGAACACACTTAAATTATGAAATAATCAATATTTGTTAATTCAATTGAAATTCGCGGTTGCGACTAAAAGCACAGCCACCAGGATCTCTCTTTGTTAAATAATAAACCAATTACCTTACACCGTCATCTGTTAGAATCGTATGGAACTCATAGATAATTATAACTCTTTGTTAAATAATAAACAAATAGTTTGCAATAAAAATAATGCGCCTATAAATTTAGTTATAAACAGCCGTAGGTCTCAAGTTGGATCAAACAGCAAACAGTGTGCAAAATTTAAATTAAAATCGGTTCAGTAATTTAGGATTCCATCGCGGACAAACAACGTGACACGAAATGTTTATATATTAAGATAGAATATATTAACAAACCATCCCAAGCACTTCCTTAGCTACACCACAGTAAGAACAATATCGAAAATGTATCAATAGTTTTCACTTTTTGTTCAAAACATTTCTATCGAAAGGAACGTTCTAAATATCAGAATATAAAGAAAAGCTGCACGGTCCCTTCGTTAGTAGTTTCTCCATCGTCAACTGGGACTAAACTGTTAATCAGTATACTTTGTTGTATATCATAATATTATTGTTTTTTCTTCTTCTTCTCCTTCTTCTTCTTCCTTTCATGTGATAGACCTAGTGGTCTGTTACGGTCTCAATCCAACGTTGGAAGGGTCTGCTCAAAGATCTCTTGCCTGGTGGCTGGTAATTTAAGATCTGACGTGGTATTCTTGTTCTGCTCATTCTTCGTACGTGAGATTTCCAGTTGTTTCTGTATTTTTGTACATATTCCATGACTGATTCTGTGTGTAATTCTTTGAGAATCTCAGAATTCCTTTTATGGTCTGTCCTTGAATAACCCGCAGTACGTCTCATAAATTTCATTTCTGCCGCAGTTAGTCTTTGTTCATCTACACTGCGATTTTTTTTTTTTTTTGCGATTTTATTCACAGTTGAAGACAAAAATTGGATATATGTTGGGAGAGAAATATTTTCTTGTAATATCCATGTGTACTTTATACATAATATTACCTTAAACTTAACGAACATTCGTGTATGGCTGTATTATAATTAATTTCCATTAGTTTTGATATTGTACATGAAAGGGACACGCAGTATGTAACATTTATGTTTGTACAGTTGTATTTTTAATAAAATATAACAGGTTTATACTTAAATATGATTTTTTCTTTCTTAGTAAGTATTCATTAATCTAACAGAAACATAAACTAAATTCAAAAATTCTCAAACAACAACAAAATTAAACAATTATAAAACAAAATTCGTGCAACATTGTTATTTGTACACTTGAAATAAATTAACAAAAAATGAACATATTTACACAACTGAAATACTTAATACTTTGTGGAATGTCCATAGCCCTTAATAATATCTTTACACCTTTTTCCCATGGATTGTACTAATTGCAAACAAGTTTCGGTGGTAATTTTTCCCCATTCTTCCAAAATAACGCTCTTCATTTCTTTCATTTTTAGATGAAATGTACCATTGACGAACCTTTCTTTTTAGAATTTCCCACAGTGCTCAATGAGGTTTAGGTCTGGATGTTATGTAGGCGTTCTTAGCTGCTTGGGGACTTTCCAGAACAACCAGCGTTTATTAATGTCTGCTATATGTTTCGGGCCATTGTTTTGCTGAAATGCATGAGGTGCGGACATATGCATTTTTACAGCACTTCTTTTTCAGAATGTCATTGTAGACCCACTGGTCCATAGTGCCATCGATTGAGTGGATATTACCCACTCCCTTTGAGGACATACAGCCCCAAAGAAGAATAGACTCTCCTCCATATTTAGCTGTAGGAGTAGTATTTGCATTTTCATAGGCTGTATTGCTATTTCTCCATACCACGTTTATCCCTTCGGATCCGAAAATATTTATTTTCGTTTTGTCTGACCAGATCACATTGTTCCAGAAGTTTACACTCTTATCCAGATGCTTCTTGGCAAATTTGTCTTGCTGTACGTTTCCTCTTGTTTACGTATGGCTTCTTCTTAGGGATTTTGTCTCGATAGTCATGCTGCCACAAAACTCGACGACTATTTGGTGGAATGCTTTCTTTTGTGATAATTTTTCCAATAATTGCTTGATTCTAGGTACACTTATTCTAGGTTAATTTTTACTTGCCTGATAATGAGATTGAGTGGAAGAGAAGGCTTTATGGCCTTAACTCTGCCAGAATAAATAAAACATTATTATTATTATTACTATTATTATTATTACTATTATTACTATTATCACTATTATTACTATTATTAATATTATTATTATTATTACTATTACTATTTTACTATTACTATTTCTATTACTACTACTATTATTGTTACTATTATTGTTATTATTATTGTTATTATTATTATTAATATTATTGTTATTATTGTCATTGTTGTTATTGTTATTGTTGTTATTGTTATTATTGTTATTATTGTTATTGTTATTATTGTTATTATTGTTATTTTTATTGTTATTATTGTTATTGTTGTTATTATTATAATTGTTATTATTATTGTTGTTATTGTTATTATTATTGTTATTGTTATTATTGTTATTATTATTGCTATTATTATTATAGTTATTGTTATTATTGTTATTGTTATTGTTGTTATTGTTACTGTTATTATTATTGTTATTATTATTGTTATTATTGTTATTATTATTATTATTATTATTATTGTTTTTAATATTGTTATTATTATTGTTATTATGATTGTTATTATTATTATTGTTACTATTATTATTGTTATTATTATTGTTATCATTATTATTGTTATCATTATTATTATTATCATCATTATTATTATTATTTATTATTATCATTATTATTATTATTTATTATTATTATTGTTATTATTGTTATTATTATTAGTATTATTATTTATTATTATTATTATTATTATTATTATTATTATTATTATTATTATTATTTATTATTATTGAAATTTTCTTCTCTCTGATTCAGCAAATTTGTGTTTGGCTTCCTTGGAATATTTGCATTGTTTATAAACTTGTTAACAATATAATTACAGTAGAATGGGGTTTATTAACCATTGAGCCTATTTTCCATAATGAGTAGCACCTCAATGCAAAATGAATTATTGTTTCTTTAAATTGGCTCTCTAGCTCCTTTCCTTTATTCATATTGAGTTCTAGTAAATAAAGGAGTAAACAAATGACTGGATTTAACCATCTCTTATGTCCAGTAACACCGTCAGTAATGTGTTTATCAAGGACGTTTGCTGTAGTGTACAAATAAAACTGTTGCAGTAATATAAACATTGTTTTCAATTTAATTAGAGTATGAGGTATAACGTTACATCAATATATGTATTTCTTAACTTATTAGATAATACGTAAGTACACAGATGAGATTTAACCGTATCGGCTTCTTCACAATCTGTAATTAGAGGAACATGAATTATTATTGTTTATAAAAATTTCGACTGTGCGAATAAGAATGTTACATACTGTAGGTCTGCAGCTGTTTGACTGTAGATTGTCTTTAATAGGTTTCATGTTTCGGATCACATGAAACAAATAATGTTTGACCATTCACATATTGTTCCAAATGGTTTATACTGTGGCATAAATTAATGTCATTTTTACATATTAATTTTCCTTTTTTTCCGGAAAAAACTTTAATTTGCTTGGTCAAGAATGAGGCGAGAGAATAATATTACATATGATTTCAGGAGGTAAATTATAGATGGAATCACTGCAGATTATAAGGCAGGATACAAATTCATGGAGAGTTTATGTCCCTGAGGTCATGATAATCCGTTTTCGATAGTGAAAATAAGTGATTTAGTTAGTTACATCAGGGGTACAGAGAAAGAACAAATTAAGTCACTTTTTCCTTGAAACTTATGAAATAAGTCAATTCTATATTGGGACTTGTTTTATTCCTACATCAGAAGTTTACATTTCTAGGTGCTGGTGTTGACTTAGGCGGCGGTTTTTTAAAATAAAGTAAATTTTTCGTAGTTTGCTCCAATACTTTGTAAATATAATTTTTAAAGTTTTACTTTCACTCCAGATCCATCCATAGTAATTCTGCCCGAAGGCAGGTCCTTCACTGCAATCATAGCATTTTCATGCTATGCTTGCAGCTTTACTAGGGAATTGTGTAGGTATGGTAGCTTTTAGTTATAGGTACAGCATTTATACTTCCTTGCCTGTATCCCAAAGCTTGGAGGTAAATAAATCCATGACTAAATTATATATTTTACTATTTCACATTACTGAATTATAGTGTTTCCATGAAGAATGTATTGACACATCAAACTCATTTCGACAAAAAAAGAAATATTTTCCTGGTTATTTTCCTGTATCCTTAATGTATTATTAAACCAAGTAAATCCAATGCATTACATGCATATGGATACTTTGCCCATTTCAGAATTGATTAAAGTTTTATTTGGAATCTATTATAGAATATTAGATATTTAAAGATTTTAATACATGATTCATACTTGGAAAGTCACAAAAAATATATCGGTAAAACATTGGTGCAATCTGTTGCAATGTATTGAAGTGAGATATGGACAATCAATAAGTACTACAAGAATAGACTAATAGCTCTAGAAATTGATTACTTACGCAGAAGTGCCAGAAAGTCAAAATTAGAACATATCTCAAATAAGGAAATTAGAAACATAATAGAAGCAGAAGAAAGCATAATTGAAAGTATTTGATGGAAAGGAATTAAAATGGTTAGGACATATTTTAAGAATGGAAGATGAGCGATGGCCGAAACTACTACATCAATGGCAACCAACCAGAAATAAGAAAAGAGGGAGACCAAAGTTGACATGGAAGGAAAACATGAGGATAATAGTGCAAGCAAGAGGGCAAAACATTGAAGGTGCCCATGATCGTAGGTTTTGGAGGTTTGGCACGGGAAGACGGCAGCACCCGTAAAAACCCGAAGATAGATAGATAATACTTGAAGCCACTTTTTTCAAACGATAATTTAATCATACGACACAGAGTATTTCACATGATTCTATATTTATAAACATGTACACCGCTGTGGTCTCGGGGTAGCGTGCTGCCTTGTCACGCAGCGGGCCCGGGTTCGATCCACGGTCGGGACAGTTTTTCTGGGTGAGGTTTTTATCGGGGTTTTTCCTCACCTGTAACCCAAATGTCAGGAAAACTTTAAGTCCCAAACGGTCCCCGAAATCATATGGCCATCGCAATCATCATTCATAATCATCTTAGGATTGGGGACTCTCCTGTCGCACCATTATCATCATCATCACCCATCATATCATCGGGGCAACGTAACCCCGCCTTCCAGGCGCCCCAACCTCAGAAGTGGGTAACAAGTACGCCATGCCAGGAGAGAAACCAGGAATGTCGAAAGACAAACCTGGGGCATTTGAAAAAAAATATAAACATTTAAATGAGAATTGAAGATTTTATCTGGAGTGAGTCCACCGCTGTGGTCTCGAGGTAGCGTGCTGCCTTGTCACGCAGCGGGCCCGGGTTCGATCCCCGGTCGGGGCAGTTTTTCTGGGTGAGGTTTTTATCGGGGTTTTTCCTCACCTGTAAGACAAATGTCAGGAAAACTTTAAGGCCCAAACGGTCCCCGAAATCATATGGCCATCATCATAATCCTTATCATTATCATCATCATCCTTCACCGGTGTGGAAAGCAACGGGAAGCTACCACATCTACAATTCCCTAGTAAAGCTGCAAGCATAGCATGAAAATGCTATGATTGCAGTGAAGGACCTGCCTTCGAGCAGAATTACTATGGATGGATGGATGGATCTGGAGTGAAAGTAAAACTTTAAAAATTATATTTACAAAGTATTGGAGCAAACTACGAAAAATTTACTTTATTTTAAAAAACCGCCGCCTAAGTCAACACCAGCACCTAGAAATGTAAACTTCTGATGTAGGAATAAAACAAGTCCCAATATAGAATTGACTTAATTTTTCAGGAGAAAACTATAAAATCCATAGAGAGTTGTAAGCGTTTCATGGATTTGCGTCACTAGTCTTCCCTCAGATTTATTTCATTCTATTTTCGTTACAAATTTAACGGATAAAATACTTGTTATTAAAAGATGAGATGCTTTATAACACCTCATATTTGACGCAGAACAAGAGAAATAAGGATACGAGGCGTGGACAAGGGAAGGGGAGATTTGGCGGGTCCCTGGGGTGCTATGCTTCATTACGATGGTGGACTAGGTAGGTGGATCCGAATATGCTAGGCGTGTGTACACATGTTGGCTCTGTATGTATATATCATGGCTTTGTGGAGAACACTCAAATTTGAAGCTGGAGTGAAACAAACGCATTGAATTAGTAGGTTTACTAGAGGTCCACCCAACTGCGGATCGCTTTCCGAGTAATTATACCTGTAAATAATTCAATAGAAAATAATTGTCTGCCTTCAATTACAGTGTTTGTACAAACCACAGAGCGCTTCTGTGTTCTTAACCAGTGAACATGAGAAGCTGCTATGGGGGTAAACAATATTACATCACATGTAACGGGGACAAAATAACTATACTCAACTACACCAAAATACATCCCGAAAAGGAACCCCTCATATCATTTTAGAAGGAAAAAAATTGTAATTTATCAATATTATATCTATTTTACTTTTGCCTGATCTCCTATGTCCCTAGATATTACATATTATACCATTGGCATTTTCTTTTTGGTTTTGGGAATAATTCAATCACATTGTGACTGGTGATACCTTATTCGATATCGTCAGTGAAAATTCTTCCGAAATTGACTAGTTTTACAAACTGAATAGATGCCAACCTCAAACGTAATAATCGATTGGAATAAATTCATGAACTTTCCAGGAATTCTGTTAAGTCGTTGGTTTATAGGCCTAGATATATCTGTGGTAAAATTGTAGAAAAAATATTTCGCAGTTTATAAGATATTTTTAATTAACTTAAATTTAGCTTTGCATTTCCTCTACAATGTAATAAAATTGCAGTAAATATAGCATAGTTTAGTACGTAAGTTTATTTCCAAATAAAACGAATATATAAATAATATGTTGTTAAACAAATGACGTTTTTACGAAGCAAATCCTTTGCAGGTTGCAGAGAGAATTTCATCCTTCAAAGAAAGAAAGATATGTCTTTACGCCAAACTTTAAAAATGGAAATTATTTTTAAATATACATTTTACTATATTTAGGCCAAAAATACTTTAAAAGTATTTTCGAAATACCTCAAATTCAATTGTTTTCCATTTAAGCAAACTCTAAGGATTAAATAAATATAGCCCTAAAAATAATATTCCTCCATTTTCACAACTTAATAATGGCAATGTAACAGACACCAATAATAATGATAATGAAAATCACATTAATTACAATGTATAATATAAATATATAATAATAATAATAATAATAATAATAATAGGCATTAATTATGATTTGAGGGAAATAGATTATACAGGTAATTATTGGAAATCATTAGCCCAGGATAGGGATGTATGGAGGGCTTATGTCCGCTCGGCCATGAACCTACAGGTTCGATAGTGCCAGTGAGTTAGAGTTAGGACCTATTATGTATAATAGATAGATTTTTTATTGTCAGAAACATAGTAAAATATTTGACGTCAATTATTATGTTAATTACTGTAGTGTCTCAACCACTTTATGCTAAAATATTCATGGACACTGTAAGGAGGGTTCAAGGCCATTACTGATTTAATTGTTGTTTTATAGTTCAAAACAGGATGATTCTTTACACCATCTAGAAGACTACTGAACATATGCACGGTTACCACTCCATAACTATTTTGAGTTTTATTAAATTTACATTTATTTAATTTTACATTACGCTTGTCAACATGATTTTTGTCTCATGAGTACCAATAGTTGTACTTAATGCAGTTCATTTTATCGTGTTTTCAAATATGTATTAGGAGTTTCTCCATCAACCACAGTTTTTTTTTAGTTCAGTGTCAATTAATGGATTTAAGTAATTATTTTTTAAAAACGTTTTTTCGTCCATTTGCCCATTGTAATATAAAACCAAATGAGCTAAGTCAAATGGTTTCAGCTATGGAAAAGATATATCAAGGCAAATGGAATCCTAATATGCTGGCCGATTATTGTTGGACCATCAAGAGGGATGCTCTGCAGTCGAAATATAGCAGAAAGTCGTAATTTCTTACTTTCCAGGTGAGTCCAAATGTTCGAATATTGTATAGTTACGAATGTAGGAAATATTAAAATGTTTGAAATTATAAATTCCTGTCTCTCGGAAACCTTGCGTGATGAAAAAAAACCGATATCATATTTTGAATTCAGGAGAAAAAATTCTTCAGAATCTCTTTTTTTTTTTCTTTTTTTTTTCTTTCTAAGACAAAAAAAAATAAGTTTCTTTTTTGTTGCTCAGTGTTATTATTCTTCGTACGATAATTATGCAGAAATATAGAACACTTATATTTGTGTAAAATATTTTTTATGTAAAGTAAGCAACTAAATGCGTACACTGATGCCAGAGTAAGAATACACCATTTTATAAAACGTGGTATGTGTTGAGTTCTATCACTATTTCCACTAATTATTCTAATAGCCACTTCCTGTAGAATTATTTGTTTTGTATTAAGTACGGTTTCACCACAATAAAGTTTCATAACTCAAATGACTGCAAATTTGACTATAACAAACCTTTGATATATGTTTTTCTATCAAAGCTTTGAGTAAGCTAAATAAACTATTATTTAGTTTGCTGGAAATGGGGTCAATATTGGATTTCCATCAAGATAAAATACCCAGAAACCTAATATTTGAAATATAAATTCAACTTAAGTTTATTTTAATGTGACACATTTTGATTATAATCAAAATTAATTAATTATTAAACTGAGCAACAAAAAATAAACTTTTTTTTGTCTCAGAACGAAAAATATGTGATTCTGATAGTAGTTTTTCTCCTGAATTCAAATATGATATCGGGTTTTCTCCATCACGCAAGGTTTCCCAGAGACAGGAATTTATAATTTCAAACACTTCAATATTTTCTACATTCGTAACTACAGAATATTCGAATGTTCTGACTCACCTAGAAAGTAAGAAATGACGATTTTCTGCTATATTTCGCCTGTGGAGCATTCCTCTTGATGGTCCAACAATAATCGGCCAGCATATTAGGATTCCATTGCTTGATATCTCTTTTCCATAGCTGAAATTTCCTGATGAAAATGTTTCCCGTTTTATTTCACGATGGAAAAATGGACGAAAAAAGTTTATTAAAAAATATTTATTTAAATCCATTAATTTAAATTTAAATAAAAAACTGGGTGATGGAGAAATTCCGAATACATATTTGAAAACACGATAAAAAAACTGCATTAAGCACAACTATTGGTACTCATGAGACAAAAATCATGTTGACCAGTGTTATTATCAATAGTAATAAATAATAAATGTTTTAGCACAGTAACGTGTTTACGAGTATAGTCTAATATTGTAGACAATTCTTTGCTTATCTTATAAAATTGTATTATTAATATAGTATGTCCACCGCCGTTATTTAGGTTGTCACTGGAAGAAATAAAAATAAAAGATTAATTGAGATTGATTTAATATTACAACTACTGATGAGAGAAAAAATCGAAGCTGCTAAAATGAGGTTCCTGAGGATTGTAGCCGGTTATACATTATTTGATAAAAAGAGAAGTGAAGA
This sequence comes from Diploptera punctata, assembly GCA_030220185.1. Lineage (NCBI taxonomy): Eukaryota > Metazoa > Arthropoda > Insecta > Blattodea > Blaberidae > Diploptera > Diploptera punctata. The sequence continues at coordinate 8,582 of JASPKZ010000824.1, read as the reverse complement.
CAATAGATCAGAACTGAAGATACTCAACAATATAGACGTAAAGAGAAGACATCAAGAGAGCACGTACAAAGCATGCCAGAAACATCAATTACCAGAACAATATACAACTACGATCCTCGCGGAAGAATAAACCCAGGAAGGCCTACAAAAAGATGACAAGAACAGTTTTGATTGGAGATGAAACGGACCTTATTGCCCATAATGTAATGCAGATGATTACACTGTTATGCATAAATTTTTTTTAAATAAATGAGCGTTTCTGAATCACAATTTTACACTGATTGCAAAAAATGAAATCCGTTTTCGCGTACCACATCAGAATTTTTTACAATTCAAAATGTTATGTTCTGAACATTTTTCGTAATATACGTACTGTAGAAATATTACAATGCACTTATCGTTTGTTAGAAAGGCCCAACAGTTTATAACTTCAACTTTATTACTTAAAATGTGAAATAATATAACTATTATTATGTTTATGTTTTTAATTATATTGATATTTATTAAAATCTGTACTGTAGTAATATTACAATGCACTTATCGTTTGTTAGAAAGGCCCACAGTTTATAACTTCAACTTTATTACTTAAAATGTGAAATAATATAACTATTATTATGTTTATGTTTTTAATTATATTGATATTTATTAAAATCTGTACTGTAGTAATATTACAATGCACTTATCGTTTGTTAGAAAGGCCCAACAGTTTATAACTTCAACTTTATTACTTAAAATGTGAAATAATATAACTATTATTATGTTTATGTTTTTAATTATATTGACATTTATTAAAATCTACTAACTATCTCCTCCCTATGTCCATACAAAAATCTGTGGTTGTGTAAATTATCCAAATCAGTTTTGCTATATATGTGGGTCATATACGTTAGTAAAACAAAGAATATAACTGCTTTTGTGAAGAAAACTTACTTTCAATACTTTGGCATTAAGTAGGAGACCAGGATAAATTGTGGTACCCTCACAAAGTGTATCGTAGTTTTGTTGCAGACTTGAGGAGTTCGAAAAATATAAAAAAAATAAGTCATTGCCCTTTGGTATCCCTATGATTTGGAGGGAACCTACAAATCATGGAGACGATTGTTATTCTTGTACAGTTAAGGTAGCAGGACATAGTGCTGAAAACAATAAAAATATTGTATACCCTAACATTCCCTCTGCCATTCAGCCTGTACCTCATGGTCCTGATATTCCGGTTCCCCTACACCCTGAATCAGATAAGTACTGCCGTCTGCATCCCGTAGCTCTGAAACTGAATCTCCTGGGATGATGAACCTGATAATTCTGATCATGATAGATGTTTTAATCCAAGTGAGCTTAATGATTTAGTGAGTGATGCAAATTTGCCTAAAGAATCAGTAGAAATGTTAGGCTCTAGGTTAAAAGTAAATAAAGTATTGACGGACAGTACATTTTTTCTTGTTACAGGCATCGTTAGAAGGAACTTGTCCCTTTTTTTTTTGCTGAAGAAAAAAAAAAGTGTGTATTGCCAAGACATTCCTGTCGTCTTAAAATTGTATACCATAAACTATAATTCCAAAGAGTGGAGGTTCTTCATAGATTATTTTCAAAAAAGTCTTAAATGTGTTTTGCTTCATAATGCAAACATTCATTCTTCCATTCCAGTGGCCCACTCTTGTTTTAAAGGAGATATATGAAAATGTAAAGTTTTTATTACAAAAACTGCAGTACGAAACCCGTCTATGCTAGTCTGTGGAAATTTCATGATTATTGGACTATTAGTTGATCAGCAAGCTGGTTTCACAAAATACCCTTGTTTCGTATGTGAATGGAATAGCAGAGTTAGCTCAGAACACTGGGAAAGGGAACAGTGACCACATAGGACTAATATATTACCGGGCGAAAAAATATAAGAAGTGATCCTCTTATTGATCCCTCAAAAGTATTGTTGCCACCTCTCCATATAGAAATAGGTTCAATGAAACAATTTGTGAAAACCCTAGATAAAGACAATGAGTGCTTTAAATACCTTTGCGCTACATTTCCTTCATTATCCTATGAAAAAATTAAAGCTGTTGTAATCGTTGACCCACAAATTCAAAAACTGATTATGGTCAGCAAGTTCGAAAATACTATCAGTTGAAAAGTAAAGTATGCCTGGAATGTTTATAATTATTAATTATTATTATTAAGTAATGATTAATTAGTGGAAAATAACAAATTCTGGATTAACTATTCACACAAAATTCTTGTTGAAAATAATTTTACAAAGCTATAATTTAATTTCTGGTTATTCATGAATATTTTGAAAACCTGACGTGATGGAAGAAAACGGAGATCATTTTCGAATTCATCACAAAATATCCGTTTAGAATCACCTATCAGATTTTAAAAAAACAAAAAATATGTTTTAAAATGCAGAACGGCGTCATGATTACTACAGAATACATAGAATCGTTCAGGTCACTTACAGAATCAAATATAATCGCTAAACTGTTGTCTTCTCCCCCGATATAACATCCACTATATTTTCCTGTTGTTTGCCATAACTCAAGAAGATATATCCTAATGTGGAGCCCCATAATTAGTATAATACAACAACAAATCCCAACGAAGGCTAATATTTACCAAAACCACAGACGTTGGAACATTTTTAAATGGTTCTTTAAGAGGACGGAAAAAAATATATAATTCTATAAAAGATCCACGTCCACTGCTGTGGTCTCAGAGTAGGGACTCTGCCTCGTACACAGCGGTTCCGATTTCGATTTCCGATCGTGAAAGTTTTCCGGGTGATAGTTTTTTTCGTATTTTTTTCCTCGCCTATAAGAAAAATAACAGGAAACTTGAGGTCCGAACGTTTCCCGAATATCATAATAATCAGTATCGCATTCGCTATGTTTAATAATAATATTATATGCGAATAAATGATTCGTTTCATCTTAATGTTGTGCTGCCTCGGAGGATACCTTGGAATGAGCTGATCACTCATTCAGGGATGCCCTTCAAGTCATTGTGTGGCCACAAAAGTATGTTGGAGATTCAAAGTTTAAAAATCTATCTCCCAACAAGTCGTGCCACTGTTAGGCCCTAGCTGTAAAATAACTTATGAGGTGAGATATTATATTACGATGGAAAAAGATAAGAAGAGGAAAAATAATACACTATAAAGTAAACAATCTGTTTGAAAGCTGGTTGATTTTAACACAATTTTATACAATCCGCTAAATAAAAAAGCTCACGAAACTATGACGTGTGGGAAGTTTTCGATGTCATATTAATAAATTCATCACAATACAAATTATATTGGAATAGTTATTCTCATCCATGTTATAAAAACATGTTGAGTGTGAGTTTCGTAGGTGAGATTCCAGCGAAATTTGAATTTAGACTTTTAGATATATTATGCAAAATGCAATAAAATGAAATGCCTGTAAATCTAGTAGGCAATCTTGACAATAAATGAAAGATACAGTACATGGAGTTATAGGGGTTATAATTGGTATTTGAGAAAGGGAGTGAATTGATAAGATTGAAGAATTAGTCCGTCGCAGTGGAGTTGGTCCTTGGAGACTCTACCTTCCGCCCTCCTGTTCGATTCCCGGCAGGATGGAGGATTGAAAGTCTTAGGATTTTTTCTGGGCGTGCATTCTGTACTTGTATTTGCATGCGTGAAATAGAAAAAGATGAAATCATGAAATAAAAGAAAAGAAAGAAAGAAAGAAAAATGGAATACAGATTGCTAAAAGAGAATGTTTAGTACGAAATATCTGCTTATTATTTCTCTTTGGAGGCAATTCAAATGATTGGTGCACGAAAATACAGTAGGCTTACAAACCAAGGAGGAACTGGTTGTCTATTCTCCTGTCACACTTCAGAACAGATATCAGGGTCATTTGAGAGAGGGTAAAATGTAAGAGATTACTTTTCTGGAGAAATAATAATAATAATAGTGATAGTGAGAGTGATAATAATGATGATGATACTGATGATAATGATGACGATGATAATGATAATGATAATAATGGTAAAAAAGCCGCCGTTTTCGTCCCGATATAGCGTGCTGCCTTGTCACGAAGCGGGCCCGGATTCGATCCCCGGTCGGAACAAGTTTTCTTAGTGAGGTTTTTTTCCGGGTATTTCCTCATCTGTAAGATAAATGACAGACAACGATAAGACCTAAACGGTCCCCGAACACTATCTGGCCACCATTATCATCAGTATTGTATTCGCCTAATTAGATTAAGTTTAGTTTAAGGTCTCTCCTGGCGCATCATTACCATCATCATCAACTCCCATATTATCGGGACAGTGTAACCCCGCCTTCCAGGCGCCCCAACCTCAGAAGTGGGTTACAAGTACGCCATGCCAGGAGATAACACCAGAATTGTCGAAATGACAACCTGGGCATTGAAAAAAAATGACAATAGCAATTACGGCTTCTCAGTGGCACCTAAGTTGGTTTCTATCGTCACCTGAATATTTTCTGCATATATATTTGACCCAAAAGTGTTACTGTTCATGAAACAAATTGTGCAGGTAGTCCCTTAATCAGGGGTGATAGTTACGATCTGCTAGAGCGGCGGTGCGCTAATACAAATAGTTGCCGCACTGACAATAGTTAAGAGAAAATACAGTCCAGTTTAATACTGTGTCTTTAAAAATGCTTATGCTATAGTAGAAATATGCTGGTAACGTAAAATGTACTTTACCCCACGGATCAGACTTCATACCGATCAAGTGTGCAATTAAGTGATCGAAAACTTTACACAAAGAGAGGTGCGCTCACACAGAGTATCTGGACACCTAGGAAGTAACTAAGGACTTACTGTATCTTCGTGTTCTCAGTTGTATGTTGCATGTATTTTGTGGTTGGTAGTATGGTGAGTGAGTGCACGCCCGTAAATACTGAACATTGAATAAATACAATTGGACACGAATTACAATATGTTAAAGGTTTTGTTTTACAGTTTGTATTCTGCCTCATTATATGCTTGATACATTGGCAGCAATGGCATTCCAACTCTGTCGATAATAATAGGATTCTGTGGTGAAACCCAGCAGTCAGTTGAACTTCGGTGGCGATTCATGTTTCACACACCATACGTTTGACCCCAAAGGACATGGTTATGCTGTATACGTATAGTGCTTCTGTTGATCAACGCGGAAAACTTCTAAACGACATTTTCAGGAGTACATGTTCCTTTATAAAACAAATATCCTCTTCGTGATGTTTCAGTATATACGCCTGGCTATCATGCCGAGCTGTCCCAACTGAGATTCCAAGTTCGAATCCTAGCGGTTCCCGAGAGGTTTTGGTGGTGGGCCACACCGAAATTATTAGTGTTTTTCTCGGGGTTCTCCAGTTTCCTGTATTTCATATTACCAACGCTCTCTATTCTCCCTTCATTTCCATTTATGTTATTTCATTTCTCATTCTTTAATTTGATATCACCCTTCTGTTCATCTCATGTTAGGAAAAATAGTTTTATGGCACTCACAGGTGTTGAAAATATGTGATAGCGGGGATATAATGGGGCACACCGTGGTGTTGGCTCATCACTCCGAGCCTAAAAGATCAAAGGGCCAACAGGAGGGTTATATTACCTTTTCAAAAAATGGCGGTATGGGTCATGACAAAAGAATCTGGTATGCCGGACCCGAAAGACTATTATAGCCTCGCTCTGATGGTTAACAGTATATATAAATGCGGGTGCCGCGCGGAAATGCTTGACATGCGGTGTTGTCACGTTTGTCATAGCGCTATGGGCGTTTATTACACAAGGACAGAAGACTGATTATTTATATTATTATTTAATGTTTATGTTATTATTTGGCATTGTTTAAATTTTAAAATTAAAATTATATGCGTATATTTATTTATTAATTAAATAATTTAAATCCTACATTATATAGCTTGTAGGTCTACATAAATTTATTATTCATATAATATATTATTATTATTATTATTATTATTATTATTATTATTATTATTATTATTATTATTATTATTATTATTATTATTATTATTATTATTATTATTATTATTATTTATTTACTTCTCGGTCTGAAATATGTTCCCATGGCCGCTACATGTTGAAATCACTTCTATATTAAACGAATATATAATATGAAGATAGGCCTATTGTGTCATTATTGGAGCTACATATCACAATAAATCAGTGATAATTATAGCAATTAATTACGGTGTACAATTTTAAAACTGGATCGACTGCTCGACGTTCTGAGTTTTAATTGAAACTGAGGGAAGAATAGCAATGTGGCAGCATCGTGGTAGTCGCGGCAATCGAGATCTTTGTATTTTAAAAACATATAACAGCTGCGGGGAAACAAAGCGAATCGCTTGTTAAACATCATAGTGAGGCCATAATACCTAAAACTCACATAACACCATTGAATTCCAATCATCCATACTATACTGGGATTTCTTTCAGTTCGAGGTGATCAGAACAGATCGCCCGCCTAGTATGAATAAAGAACCAAACATCCCTCTTCCATCGTTTCTAAAACTTTGTCGGTGATGCCCTATAACAACTGTATATTTTTTTAAAAAGTTGGTAATGTTGTTTGTAAGGCAGAGGTATTTCGAGAGATTTCCTTTGTGATTTGGACGGGCTCCGGACACAGTAAACATTGTTTTACTTAGGAAAACAAATAGAGCTTAATAAAAATACACTAACCCAGGCATATTGTTTATATTAACTGTGTGTGCACGTGTTTGTTTCACCTGCTGACCTCTAGCTTTCCACAATGTCCAGCTCCCTCTGACATTTAGTCCGTCTGTTGTACTCGAAAACCTGACTGTAATAATGTTGTATTCATATATAGTAACAAATGATGTGTATATAACATTTTTGAATGGATTGTAATTTTATGAATTTCAGGCTCCTTTAATCTATTATATTACTTACTTACTAACTCACTGGCACTATCGAACCCGTAGGTTCATAGCCGCGCGGACATAAGCTCTCCATACATCCCTATCCTGAGCTAATGCTTTCCAATCATTCCCTGTATAATATACTTCCCTCAAATCATAGTTAATGTTATTCTCCCCACCTCATTCTTGGTCTACCAATTGGGCGTTTTCCCTCTGGCTTTCCTACAAGAAGCTTCCATGCAAGTCTTTCATTGCCCATACGTGCAACATGTCCTGTCCATCGTAGTCTACGAGACTTAACTGTAAAACTGTCATTAAATAATGATTTCCAATAATTTCTGTTTGAAATGAAAAAACCCAACAAATTGATTTGATGACCTTGAAATACTGAACTATAACACTGAGCAACAAAAATGAAACTTTTTTTTTGTTTCAGAAAGAAAAATGTGTGATTCTGGTATTATTTTTTCTCCTGAATTCAAATGTGATATCGGTTTCTCTCCATCACGAGAGACAGGTATTTATAATTTTAAACATTTTAATGTTTTCTACACTCGTAACTACACAATATTTGAACATTCGGACTCACCTAGAAAGTAAGAATGACGACTTTCTGCTATATTTCGACTGTGGAGCATCCCTCTTGATGGTCCAATCATAATCGGCCAGCATATTAGGATTCCATTTGCCTTGTTATCTCTTTTCCATAGCTGAAACCATTTGAGTTAGCTCATTTGGTTTTATATTGCAATGGGCAAATAGACGAAAAAACGTTTATTAAAAAATTGTTATTTAAATCCATTAATTGACACTGAAATAAAAAAACTGTGGTTGATGGAAAAATTCCTAATACATATTTGAAAACTCGATAAAATGAACTGCATTAAGTACAACTATTTGTACTCATCAGACAAAAATCATATTGACCATTGTAATTTCTGTTTGAAATGAAAATATCCAACAAAGTGATTTGATGATCTTGAAATACTGAACTATAATTAATTTTATCCTGTGTTATGTCTAAAAAAAAGCGTTAAACTCAAAATATATAAAACTGTTATTCTCACAGTTACATTATATGAATGCAAAACATGGACTCTTACTTTAAGGGAGGAGAAAATATTACGAGTATTTGAGAATAAAGTTCTTAAGAAATGTTTTCTTCTCGCTTCCATTCACCATCTTCCCACCATAACTTGAATAACCTTTCGAGATAAAATTTAACTCTAGCTGTACCTCCTACATAACAAATCTCACTATTCCTCAGCCTTCCCTGTTTCAACTACCCGAATCTGGAATTCACTCTCCTCGTATAGTAAGGGCTGCCCGACTCAAAAACAGTTTAAAAAACTCACTAAATATTTCCTTAGACAATTTAATACATAATCATGTTTTAGGTATACATTTATTATTCATTTGTGTTTTAACTTTCTTTGCCAAGCCAATTACTTAATTAAATTATAGGTTATTGATACCATTATTATTATTATTATTGTTATATATTATATAGGTACTATTTTAGATTATATTGTATTATTATATTATATTATATTATATTATATTATATTATATTATATTGTATTATATTATTATATTATATTATATTATAGTATTAGTATATATATATTATATATTTCTCTTCTTTCTCTTACTCTTCTCTTCTCTTCTCTTCTCTTCTCGTCGGTCTTCTCTTCTGCTTCTC